>VDFB02000013.1:147093005-147181322 GCA_007258455.2 Sequoia sempervirens
ACAAAGCATTTCCCAAGGATGATTTCCCGCTTCCCAACATCAACATGATAGTAGACATGACAGCAGGACACGAGATGCTATCACTAATGGACGAATTTTCAGGATACAACCAAATCATGATAGCAAAAGAAGATCAACATAAGACGACTTTCACTTGTCCATGGGGGACCTACTGCTGGAACATGATGCCATTCGGCCTAAAGAACGCAGGAGCAACATATCAAAGGACCATGACATTGATCTTCCATGACATGATTCATAAAACAGTTGAAGACTATGTCGACGACATCCTAGCCAAATCTAGAAAGAGACAAGATCATATAGCAACCCTAAGCGCTATCTTTGACAGACTGGAGGAATACAAAGTCAGGCTAAATCCCAAGAAGTGCATCTTCGACATACAATCAGGTAAGTTGCTAGGATACATAGTCTCCATGAGGGGTATCGAGGTGGATCCGGAAAAAGTGAAGGCAATCCTTGAGATGGAAGCACCAAAGACATTAAAACAATTAAGAGGCCTCCAAGGCCGACTTCAATCCATCTGACGGTTCATAGCACAACTAGCAGACAAGCAGAACCCATACTCTCACCTACTCCACAAGGGAGTGGCGTACAAATGGGACACAAAATGCAAAGAGGCATTTAACAAAATCAAGGAATATCTACTCACACCGCCAGTCTTAATGCCACCCACCCCAAAGAAGCCATTGATCTTATATGTGTCAGCAACAGCAGCAGCCCTTGGAGCTCTCCTAGCTCAGCATGATGAAAACGGAACGGAGAGGGCCATCTACTATATTAGTAGGACAATGGTGGGTCATGAGATAAACTACTCATTCATCGAGAAAGCATGCCTCGCAGTAGTGTTTGCATCACAAAAATTCAGACATTACATGTTGGCACACAAGATAAAGCTCATCACAAAAATTGATCCCCTCAAGTATCTCCTATCAAAGGCAATGCTCACAGGCAGAATGGAAAAATGGGTAATGATTTTATCAGAGTATGACATCGAGTATGTGGAGCGGAAAGCCATTAAAGGACAAGTTATTGTAGATTAACTAGCAGAAGCACCCATTTATTCTGAGAACCCTCTTGTCTCAGAATTCCTAGACGAATCCATCTTTAACCTCAATATAACTGACCATTGGAAACTATACTTCGATGGTTCATACACACAACATGGATCAAGAGCTGGTGTCTTCTTCATCACTCCACAAACAAATTGGAATTTCCTTGCACCAACAACATCACGGAATACGAGGCTTTGACTATAGGCCTCAAGATAGCAGTGCAATGGAACATCATAGCTCTCAAGGTGTATGGGGACTCTCAGTTGATCATAAATCAGGTCAATAATGAATATCAGACTAAGGATGATAAGCTCACTCCATACAAGAAATTGGTGGAGACTCTTAAAGAATCTTTCATTGACATAACATTTGAGTAGATTCCAAAAACCAACAATAGAGCAGCAAACGCCATGGCTACAATTGGGTCCCTATTAGACATCCCTCATAACGTGCCGAAATATGAATTTCTGATTGAGCAGCTTCTCGTTCCTGCATTCGAGGTACTAGAATCAGAATATGTGTGTGAAATCATTGGTCATGCCGATCCTTGGTATCATGACATCTATACATATCTTCGCATAGGAGTCATACCCACTGACCTACCATCGAACCTAAAATGAACCTTTATAAAAAAGGAATCCAAATTTGTCATCCTAGGTGATACCTTATACTGTAGAAGCATAGAAAGTACCTTGCTACGCTATTTAAATGCTAAGGAGGCATTAACCACTCTAACCGAGGTTCATAACGGTATATGTGGCTCACACTCGAGTGGAATGACCATCGCCAAGAAACTGCTGAGGATGGGGTATTACTGGCCCACAATGGAAAGAGAAGCGCATGATCATGCTAAAAGGTGTTTACAATGTCAGCAGCATAGGGACCTCATCCATGCTCCAGCTCAAGAGCTTCATCCTATTATCACACCATGGCCCTTTTCACAGTGGGGACTCGATCTCATTCAAAAAATCACACCCACCTCATCCAATGGCCATAAGTTCATCATAACTGCAACTGAGTACTTCACAAAGTGGGTGGAAGCCTTTCCCATGACTTATATCACTAGGAAGCAGATCTCAAAATTTATCCTGAACTATCTCATTTGTCGTTATGGTGTCCCACAAGCCATTATCTCAGATAATGGGACACCATTCAAGAACTAGGAGGTTCGCGACTTGTGCGAGAAATTCAAAATCCAGCATTGCTTCTCCACCCCATACTATCCCCAAGGAAATGGCCAAGTAGAAGCCACGAACAAAACCATCCTCAAAATCCTCAAGAAAACAATCAATGACGCAGGTCGTGACTGGCATCTACAGCTTAATCCCGCCCTTTGGGCTTATCGAACCAGCATCTACACACCCACTGGCGCCACCCCCTTCTCCCTGGTCTACGGATCAGAAGTCGTACTCCCCATTAAGATCGAGCTCCCATCCCTCAGAATATCATTGCAAAACCTCATCACTGATGAGGACTACCAGGTGACTAGATTAAACGAGCTGGAGCTACTGGATGAGAGATGCATAGATGCTTTAAATCACTTGCAAGTCTATCAAAATAGACTCAAACAGAGCTACAACAAAAAAATCAGAAGCAGGACTTTCCAAGTCGGAGAACTGGTCTTAAAAGAAAATCAGAAGAATTTCCCAAATCCCAGCAGCAAAGGCAAGTTCGAACCTAATTGGTTAGGAACTTTCATCATCACAACAAGTTATAAGTCAGGGGTGTATCAGCTATCAACACCTGAAGGGGAACCTCTGCAGGATCCCATGAATAGCTCCCATCTCAAAAAGTTTTATGCCTAATTCTTTCAAGGTATAGAACCAAAAAATCCAAAAAATCAGAAAAGGTCCTGAAAAATGGTTACTTCGGTGAAAACCTGAAAAACAGACATCTTGGTGACAACAAAAAAAGCAAAAAAGCAAAAAATCCAAAAAAATCAGAAAAAGGATCGAAAATAGTAAAGAAAAAAATCATCCTCTAGTGAAAACCACTTTGGTGGCACTTTGGGCAAGTACCTTGGTGAAAACCTGGAAAACAGGCGCCTTGCGTAAATAAGCACTTTCCATCGACCAGGATCTTTACGGCTTGTTCGGCATCATCCATCCATTTCACTTCCATCATTCATCGCATCCATATCTCCATCCACTCGCATCAGCACCATAGCTTGGTCCTGTTTTCGTATCCTGATCCCTCCTAGTACTACTCAGCCCATCCTCAAGGTCAGTTTGTCCTGCCTTTATCGGGGTAGTCTATGGCATCACGCTAGGGGCATGTTCTTATCAGATTGGATTCGTGTATATTCTTAAAGTCCTCAAATCAGAAAATCCAAAAACATCAGAAAATTAGAAAATCCAAAAACATTCAAAACATATCAAAATCCAAAAACAAAGTCGTCTTGTCGAACTACGTCGTCTCTGAGCTTGAACATAGGCAAGGTTGATCTTTGATCATCCCTCGAGACATTTAGGTCAATCCTATAGGAATCTGTCATAATAAACTAACATCTCATCATGTATATCGTCATCTGTAAATCAGAGTCATCAGTCCAACTACGTGGTCTCTGCATGTATAACGTAGGTAAGGCTAGTCTGTTGACCAGCCCTCGAGACCCCTAGGATAGGTCTTTAGGTTAGTCTCTTGGTCAAAATCTCAGAAAATCAAAAATCAAAACATTTGCAAAATCTCAAAAAATACCAAAAACAACCTCAAAACATTGCAAAAACACCAAAAACATCCAAATATTTGAAAAAATCCATCCACCTCATCTCGCTTGCACCCGCAATAATCACCATCCATAATAAATTAATCGTCATCCTCAACCTTTGGTGAAACAGTTAGAAACAAGTCTAGCAGATTAAAAGTAGAACTCAAAACGTCGAGTCTTAAGTCTAAGTCAGTGCATAAGCAAGCTGGTTATCTCTTTGTATGGGTAATTCATCATCTAGTTGGTCCCATATCAATCATCCCTTATAAATGAAATGACATGCCGCCATCCACTAACATGTCCTAGGATGAATCCTTCCTACAATGGGCATTATCTTTTGGCAATAAGTTTTGGTTATCATCTTAGAAAACACATCCTCTCTCCGTTAGCGGTATTGAAGAGCATCAATTTGTTTGTTTACTTGGTCCTTATCTTTTGACTTATCTTATTTGCACTCATTCCAAGGATGTCTCGATGATATCCAAAATAGAGGATTTAGAGAAATAGGAATGGGGCAACGATCGTTATCTTTGTCTACTGTGCTTGTTGGACGTTCTTGTAATATAACCTTGACGAATACTTGCTTTGTTAAGTATGTATGGAAGAGGTCTAGGGCAACTTGTTGACTATTACAGGGATAGGTTTACCTTTCGTGTTTTGGTCTGAGGTGTCTGAAACTTCTGAAATACATCGTAACAAGGTTCTTGTATGTCAGGTGTGAACAAGAATACTCCTATCTGATTGTCAAGTCAAAGTCCACACACTGGGTACAACGCCATCCTGGTTTTCTATACCTCGATGCATCGTACCACGTGTGTTATCAAACATAAGGAAATCGGTCCTTTGAAAATCCCAATTCCTCGGCAAGTAATCATCATCATCATCATCATTTGCATGTGCATCATCTTGGGTCTTGTTGAAATGACTTCTTCTTTTCTTACTAACCGCACTAACAAAGTACTATGACAGTTGATCATCATCACCATCATCATCATCGATCCTGCATCCACACATCATTAGCATATTGCATAAGCATATCATATAGAAATCATTAGCATATGGCATAAGCATATCATATAGGAAACATTAACGCATTACATAAACATATCATATAGGAAACACATGCATTGCATTTTATCATCATATAAACAGGTCGTCATGAAAATTCTTCATAAAATAGGTGCATCCATGTCATTGCATTTCACCCATTACATGGCATAAATCATTACATAAACATTGTATTTGTATTTCATAAACATTTCATATTACCATCTATCATATAAATCATCACATAAGCAAAAGCATCCCATCATCATTTTTGCATAATCATAAGCAATAGGTATATAAGCATTTAATTCATTAGGCATACATACTTGCATAACATCATGACATCATATCACCACTTTTACGTTCACATCACATTACACATATAATTTTGCATTAACACATCATTTGCATACATCATTGATCATATTAAAATCCATATCACATATCACATTGGCATAAAGTAGACCATCATATAGACAACATCATTGCACATCATATCATAGGTGAACATAATATAGATCTGTTAGTCATAATCATAGCGCATACATCATTAGAAATAAATGCATCCATAACATATAGAAATAAATCATACATGCATAAATAAAGGAGTACACAGTACATCGCATCAAAATCGGCTCATATATATCATATCATCATGTCACTATCATAGTACAAATAATAAATCGGATCACTGTACATATATGTCAATCAGTACAAAATGCCCATCGGGCTATCAAAAATGAGCTCATAAAGCACAAAAGTGTGTATCATCTGGATCACGCTCGATCTCCGTGAATGCTGCCCTCACCCCTGTCACCGTGACCCTCTGGTGGTCTCTGGCTGGCCCACTCTGAGTACTTGGGGACCCAATCTGCTCTAGGTACGGTGTCATGGTAAGCCCGACGGTAGTACTCTATCTCTTAGATAGCATCCCTGTAAGATTGCATCGGCACTGTACCCTGAGACGAGGAGGTTGTCATACTCTCAATCTACTGTCTGCGACCTAGCTTTGTAGTTGCCTGTAGCTCTGCAGCCTGTCTCTGCTACACAGCCTGATCCCTCTCTGCTATGAGCTGCTCTCTCTCAGCCCTTGCCTGGTCTCTCTCTATTGTCACTGCCTGAACCTGGACCTGCAACTGTAAAATCAAGGCATCCCGTGCGTCTACCTGCCTTGCTGGCTGTGCCCGTGGCTGCACATGAACCTGATCCTCACCCTCAGCTCGTGGTGGTGGGACTGGCGGATCCTGCTGCTGATCTTGCATATGGACATCCCTGTGACCTGGTGGGACTGGGGGAACCCCTGGTGGATCCTGTCGAATCTCGACCCTAGGTCCTCGCCCTCACCCTCGTCCTCTCGCTCTACCTCTGACCTTGTGCATATATGGATCCTCATCTGGAATGGTCAACCGGAAGGGAGGTCTGAACCAATCTCTATAGGCCTATGTGGTGCCCGGATCTGCCAAGCCCTGATCATAAGCCCACGGTCGGGCTACCAACTGTCGAAAGTTGTCAACTACCTCCACGATAGGAATGCTAGGCCCCCATGCTATTTGTGTCATGTTGCATGCAAAGACGGCTACATAACCGTCATCGGGCCAATCATGTGGCTCTCCAAACTAACACTGTACACGCCCGGGCAAGTATCTCTCAATCATCGTGTGCTCCCGACCCTGCATGTATCGATCCTAGCGGCAATAGAAGAGCTAAGCAACATCGTCAGCCCATTCGGGCCGACCAAGGTATGGGCGCCAAGTAAAGACAAGCATCTCATCCAGGACCCGCCTCCAGTAGGGGATCCCATGCTCGCCAGTGTGTGTGAAGGTCACATCGCCTCTGTATAGTGTCACGAGGGCATCCTCTGCCCCCATTAGAACTGGAATGACCCATGGACATAGCACAAAAATGTGATCCCATGCCCAGACATGAAGAAGAGTCACTCCAACCCCCAGCGCTTTGTCATCCACGTAAACGTACTCATGTAGGTCCCTGTAGAGCAAAGCTAGAAGTACAGGTCCCCACACAAGCTGAACTGGCCTGTCTTGGACTATCCTCTCCCAGCAGTATCCCCAACCTGGACTGAAATATCGCCCTCGTCGGTCTGGGGCAACCAAACTTGAAATAATAGCTGCAACTGCCCAGCGGAAGGGAGGTGCTATAACTCTATATCTCTCCAGCTTGATCTGACCCTCGCAATAGATAATGTCACGTGTGGCAAGGACTCTGATGCAGTACTCGCGTCCCTCCTCCATATCGTAGATCACCCGTCGGCCATGAATAGGCAATCATAAAATGTGCCAAACATCCTTCAAGGTGACGGTCGCCTCGCCAGTGTGAAGATTAAACAACGATGTCTCGCTGTGCCACCTCTCAGCCAGCGCCGATAGTATCCCTAGGTGTGTTCGCAAAGGCGCTGCGTACGCAATGTGCCATAATCCTACGACTCCATCTCATAAAAACTATGCATCTCATCTCACCTCAAGCCTAAACAAGTGCTTGAGCCATGAGAGAGACATTCATTATCTTTATTATTATGAGAGTTACCCATTCATTAATTCTTCTAAGTTATGACTTAATTAAAAACTCTTAGTGAGTTACCCTGGTGCCCCTTTGTGTGTCGGACCCCCAACTGAGAACCACTCCCCTACTGACAACATAAGGATCTATTCTACAAACCATGGGTAGGCAAGGTGCATAAAATCCGATAACAAATATCGACCATACTGTAAAGGACAACACATCCTGTTCATAGTAACTGGGTGTTCAACTAAATCACACATCCCGTTCGTAGTAGCTGCGTGTTCAAACTGAAGTATAACCATGTGCACTACCCAAGGTAAATCAAAGGGCTGAACCATAACACAGACAACACCCACATAAAGTAAATTCTTCTAGAAGACTTACGTTCACAATTAACCCAAATTACCCAAACAACATGAATAGAAGAGATCACAACTTTAAAAGCAATTCAGGCAATTAATAAAACTATCATTAGGATTTCCTAAATATAATTTCTATTTCAAGAAAATAATAATATATTGCTCAAAATAATCTAACTTAATGCACTATCATTTACAGACAATAAAGAAATTAAGTCTAATTGTTTAATTCCATTTCCCTATTTATATCAATATAAAATAAATTTCCCTGTTTAAATCATTTCATTCTAATAATAACTAATTTTTCCATTTGCATGCACTTATTATATTCATTTTATATATAAACATATATATATATATATATATATTAATTTACAATTTTCAAACAATACTAAACATAAAACCAGTTTGTTGCGACTTTAATAACTTTCCTTTTCGGATCTAGGTTTCTTTTTACAGAAGGTGCGCCACCAAGTCTTTTAAAACATATAAAAAAATCAGCCATAACCAGTTCGTAAATTTTTAGTTATGATTAATTTAATGACTCTCTCTACTGTTGTTTTACAATTTTTCCTATAAAAAGTTATTCACAAAATTTTTTCTACAGGAAAAGATTTACAAATTAACCAGAGGTTTCCAATTTCCCAACCAAATAGATCTAATAAGAAGAAAATTAATAATAATCTTCTATAGGAAGATCTTTTCCGATATAAATAAGATTTTCCCCAATTTTTTAACATGAAGATTTTTGAATCCATTCCTACTGTAGACACGTAAAATATACTGATCGACATCTTGCATTTGATCCTGACTTACTAACATCGTTTCTTCCTAAATCATCCCTTGGTCTAACCATTTAATCAAATTCCCCTATCTGATTAAATTCGTCAATATTCGTCCCTTAATTAAATAAATTATTTTGTCTAATTAAGTCATCTCTCTTGTTAATTAAATCAATCCATCTGATCTAATTATCCCTATTTAATTAAATAATCAATTTATTTGATTAAATCCCTAAAATCTGTCCATTAAATTAAATAAATTAAAACCTTATTTGATTTAATCTAACACCATCCCTTTTAATTAAATAAATCAAAATCTTTATTTAATTAGCCTCTTATCATATTCCCCTCTTATTTGATTTAAATAAACCCATAAATCTAAGTCAAATAAGTCACATCATCTAATCTCCTGTTAAATTAATTAACCCTTGATTAATTTAACCTCATCTCATGTCCCATCCTCTAGATAATGCAGGTTGCACATAAAAATAGATTTAATTCATTTATTAAATTTCTATTTTCCTCACAAGGCATCATTTGGAATATTCTCTCAATTTGAATTCAAAAATTCCAAGTCAACATGTACATCCAACAAGGAAAAAACTTCATCTTACATGTCCTTTGACTTGAGCCAAGTGGAATTTATTGCATTTTCCCTTCCCTCTTGCATGTCATTTCAACAAATTTGAATTTTAAATATTGGCATTTATTGGCACAAACCCCAAATCTTGCACATCCATCATCCATTCATAGCTTGACAAGTGGCACCATTTCATTGGATGAATGTTAGTCCCACATTGCTCAAATTTGGGCATTCATCCATCTTGAAATCTTATAAATAAAGAGCTCATATCCTCATTTGATCATCCACAATCCAAGCAAAGTTACCATGCTCAAATATCTCTTGAATTCCATCCATCATCATTGAGTCATAGGTAGGTTTTTTGCAGATTTTTTGCTTGGAGTCTTCATTCTTCACCAACAAAGTGGATCAATCTCTTCAACATTCGAAGCTTGCATCATAGGAATTGGGAAAGGGCCAATTTTCACATCAAATTGGCACCAATTCCCCCATGGGATCATGTGTTTGCTATTTAAATTAGGATTTTATATTGTTTTTGTCATTTGCATTGTGTTCTTCAATATTTTCTTCCTAATTTGAATTTGTAAATGGATTTCATGGGGAATCCTTGTTTTAGCTTGCAAATCCTTGTTTAACTCGTTTACTCATGTTGTTTTGCAGGTACTAGGAGAAGGGTTCGCACACCTACAAAGACTTATAAATTTCTCTATTGCTTTCCTCTGGGGTTTTCTATTGTTTTAAAACCAATTTCCTTACAGAAAGTTTCAACAATTTCCTACCGAAGCTTCTAAAAATTCACGACAATTTTCCAAACAACCTTTCAAATTTATGAAATAAAATTAAAGCTTCTAACAAATTAACAAATCCTCTTGTATATATAATCTTTCAATTTTTACGGAATTAAACAAAGCTTCTACAAAAATACATAAACTTCTTGCACTGGAAAAGATTGTAAAATAAGAATTAAAATAATAAAGAACTTGTTTCCAAAAGCTTGAAGAAATGAATTCTGAAGTTGAGCTTCCCTACAAAATCCAATTTCCAAAGCTTCTACCAAAAAAACCACTTCCATAAAGATGCAAAACAATAACCAGAGCCTAGAACTTCCCAGGAATTCTTTCCCCCAGTTTTACAACTAATTTATAAAAATAACTTTTTCCTTATTCCCGTGAAGTAACCTCTTACATCTTCCAATTAATGCCAATTATTCTCTCCAAGAAATCATTCTCAACAAAAATCCCTTAACTAATTTTCTAACACACATGTCAAAAATAAAATATCCTCTAATCAATTCTAGATATTTCCCCAAAGAATTTTCAGGATAATTATGCATTTAAATAATTGAAATTCACATAATACTTTCTAATTTAATTTTATCAATTAATTTAATTATTTTATAAAATAAATTTAATCAATTAATTTATCTACTTAATAAAATAAATTTAATCACAAGGATTAAATTACTTTACCAAATAAATTAAATTAAATTAATTAAATCGCATATAGAGCTTCTAACATTAATCTAAAATAAAAGCATCCTCTCGGGCCATCTGAAATGAGGAAGCATACATGGAACAAGTGAACCGTTTGCTAGAACGTCTCAAAGAGGAGGGATGTTGTCTTTTATGGAATGCATTGTTTGCAGGAGATGGCCCAAAATGGATTGGATAAAAACAATTTTGAAGCTCCCACGCAAAAGTCTGATAGACATTAACACAGGAAATGTTTGAATGAAGCAAAACTTAGTGTAGTACGAGAAGGTACTGAGGTTAATCCACAATTTGGACATTCAATTTTTCACTTGTTTGGTGTGCGAATTGGAACTAATCTTAATCTAAATGAAGAACCTTTTCGGGTGTGGGAGAGAGGTGAGAATACCTCAACTTTTATACAAACAAGATTAAACAATCCAACAGAGATGGAAGGTCTTGATATGTGTGTTGTTTGGCAAGATGATATTCAATCAGAATGACAAAGGATATATGACCAGTTTGATATGATGGAAGAGGAGCACTTTGATATGAGGGAAGTTGAGAATTAGTAAAGGCAGAACACATGGTAAATTTTGATGCAATTTTGTTTTAATGTTAACAGGCCTAAGGAATGGATGGTGGCTAGAAATGAAGGTGCTGGTTTTTTTCGCGAATGGATACAAAATTTGAATTTTTTTTGTTGATATTTTCAATTGCAAAAAGGAAATGTCCAAATGTTTTAACAATCAAGGGTTGAAAAATGTAGCCTGGGAAGCTTTAGGGGGAATGCAAATATGTAATATTGTTGTATCAATGTATTGTATTGATATGAAATGTAGATATATCAATCTCAGAAAGATGATATATAATGTAAAAAGATGTAATGATGAAAATATTTGGGTTTATGCTCAAATTATGTAACTTATCAAACGATAACCAAAGGTTTTCTTCCTAATTCTCTCCTACCGGTATGTCCTTTGAATTAGGGTTTTGTAATTATTAAATATAAATAAAATATTATAGTGGTTTGTCCGCTTTTGATTTTTAAAAAAACATTAATCTAAAATAAATAAATAACCATTTAAAAAATTTTAATAATTAATTTCCACATAATAAACCTTGCAAAATAATTAAACAACAAGACAAGCGTGGACAACATAGTGACAAAACATACTGAACATGGACTGATGAAACACTGTGAGTAGGGTTGTGACTTGACAAGGAAACCTCGTTACTATCTCCCAATTAACTGTACCATTAGGAAATGGACACACTCAAACCTGTGAATCCAAGTGGAGCCGGTGTCATGTACCTACAATCCTGCAATCAAACATATGTCGTACATGTATATATATAAATCATGAACAATCACACCATGGAGAGAAAATTGCGGAATCACAGGGCGCTCGCAAGTGAGTGATGCAATCCCGTTCTCTTCACCAATACAATGTCACATCAGGACTAATGAAATTAAAACATCAATTAACTAAAAATGCGCATATATCAATATCAACTCAAATAAACAACTATGCTAATAAGAAAGCATGTCATAAACATTAAACATCCATATAGTGTACCATCACATCAAAATATATAAACCATCATCACTCCATTGTCAACAATCAAATAACAACATAGTATGAAGGTTTATCAAAGTAAAAACACACAGTTAGAAACCATAAGAAAATATGATGGGTACTATATTGAACATCCATAAACATATGCTCATCAAAGCAACACTAGAGGTTGACATTAGTGAGACTACCAATGACAACATAATGCAACTAGTGAAAGCATCTCCATAAGTTTACATCAATGCAACAACAAAGATCTATTGGCATAAATGGCAACACAAACTTCCAATAGTTCAGAGAGGGAACCAACCCTTCATCTAGAGGTTTAGCTTCAATCAAAAAGATCCCATGCCTTGAATCCAATCTAATGTTTCATATCTTGGGTTTTTCATGCTTCTTATCTAATTGGGTGGTTACCACAGTTTTTAACATCAATTTTACCTTATTCCTTTTTACTTTTTGGTGACAACCTCATATCTATGTGTGGTAATCATAAAGCCAAGAGTGGCAACCAAAAACCCAAGGGTTGCAACCTTAATAATTTATTTATCATTTATCATTTTACCTTTTTTACTAATTTTCATCATCAATACCTTTACCCTTTGGCCTAGCCTAGCCCCATCTTGGGTGGCTACATTACAAACCTTATTATCATGACTATTATCATTTTTTTTTGTTTCACCATTTTTAGAGTGGTTCTTTATAGATACAAGTAATTTCCCATACCCTCTTCCCCCTTTCCTCTATAGATCTCTATAAATCCCTCCCTACAATATAAAAATTTCCACCTCATTGATGGAGTTGATTGTTGAACCCCACAACTCCCATAAATTGCCTACAACCAAAATGTGTATCATAAAAAGAGAGAAAAAATAGATAGTGTGTTTTGCATCCTTGAGAATTGATTTGATCCAAAGAAGCATATGAGTATGCATCTATATTGAATTAATTTGATTAATTTGTATTATTACAATAATGAATAATTAGTGTCCTTATAAAAGGAAACAAAAAAAAAGAAACCCTATATGAAAACCTAGGTGAGGATTAAGTTAGATCATGAAAAGTGTCCTATGTTATGAAATATAAAAGAACCTAACCTAAAAATAGAAAAAATATCCTAATTTTAGCTTAAGTGTGATCAAGTAAAAAAGGGATCTAATTAATTAAAGATCATGATTACCTATATAGATCTCTATAGATCCCTCCCAAAAAAATAAAAATTAACACCTCATGGACAACCTTTGTCTTATTTTTTGGTAGCTTAAATCATGTGCATTCTTGTTTTTAATTAAATAAGCAAGGAAAGGGCCTTGATCCCAAAATTCAATACAAACAACAGAGACAACAAAAGGGCACACAAGCCCAACAAAACAACAACACTAAAGGAAAAAAAAACAATAGACAAGTAGCAAGTAGACATCAAATCTAAAGTAGAAAATAAGGTTCTAGTATGCAAATAGGTTGTCCAAAGACTCCTCCCATGGTTCCTTCTCCTCATTTAATAGCTCCCTTTCATTATTTTCATCATTGCTCTAAGATTTGTCCTCATCTTGTTTCTTTTTTTGTTAATTTATTTTGGACTATCCTAAAACAGTCTCCATGACTGCCTTTTTCATAATACCTTATGTTATATTTATAATTTTGGTGATGAAAGTTTCCATCCGTTTTATCTTCTCCTGGTTGTTGTTAGCTTCATTCTTATTTTCCAACTCCTATAACTTGGTTATAGATTTAGTAAGATTTCCATTATCCTTAGCCATAAAATACTACTCTGGATAGTTGGAGAAGACACCATTTCCCCATCCCTTTCCTTATCCTCCTCAAACCCTAAAGAGGGGGGAGAAAAAATATCTATCTCAAGAAGCTTTGTTTCCTCAACATCATCCTGCTCATTTTCATCTACCATGTCTTCTTCTTTATCATATTTTTCCTCCTCTTCTGCTTCATATTCCTTTTGAGTTTCCTCCTCAAAGTCGTTCTGAGAAGATTCCTCACCCAACTCATCTTCATTGTGGGGAATAAATTCCTCATCAGTATCAACCAAGATTTTTTTACCCTTAATATTTTTTGTGTTTTCAACAATCGTGGCTCTAGCCAGCCTAGCTAATCTTATACCACTAGAAAAAATGGAACAACTCTACCCCACCCCTACTTTATCTTTTTCTTCACTCTCTGGATGTCAAAAATATCTATCATCCCCCTAGCTTCAAAAATATTAGGGTTTTTCAAGCATTTGTTTTTTCTTATCGATATTGTCAGTTTTAATTTCCATCTATTCAAGGTCAAGAACCTTTTATTTCCTAGGAAGGTTCACAAGAATCAATTCATGCAGAGGAGAGGGGTTATTGGCATTCAAAGAGGCTTTACCCTTTTTGTTTGACCTATTTTTACCCCCTGTGCTAAGATTTCCCTTATTTTGGTTTTTCGGTGATGAGGAGAATTTTTGTTTTCAATAAGTTTAATTTTATCATTGCTCTTAGTAGAAGGGTTTGACATGGGGTAATGGAGGTAGTATTTATAAAATGACATTATAAGGCCCTGGTGTAAGGGGAGATAGGCTCCTTCAATAATGCATTTATCTAAAGAAGATAGTAGGTAGAAAGTTAGATTAATTTTTTTCCCATGCCTAGTATGATTGAGAATATGGAAGTTATAGCCATGGAACGTCTTAAACCTACCCTCGAGAGTAAAATAATTCATGACATGGAGACTTACCAGGGCCCACAAAGCTGACAATTCTCTTAGATATACCCATTTAGAAACTTTTATAGTTTCTCCTTGCCCATAAAAAGGCTTTTATAAACCTTTTATATTCACCTTTACTTTGCTTCTCCAATCTTAACCTATTGTAGGTTAAACCCATAGCTTTGACAATCAACTCATCTATGAATTTAAAGTGGAATCCACCAATTGCTACTTCTCCTTGTGGCCAATAATTGAAAAACTTAGAAGTAATCTTGTCATTATATCCTTTCATTACCAGAAAGAAGGGAGTACAACCCCCCTTTTCAAACAAATCCCAAAGCTCAACATTTTGCCTAAGGGCTTCACATGAAATTAGCTCAGTTCGTAGGTGCGGCCTCTCATTTTACCTTTTCTTCTAAATCTCTCACTAAACCCACTGAGATATCTCCTTATATATTTAGTAGAACCAACTGAGGTCCAATTCAATTTGTTAAAAGGAGAGAAACCCCAAATCTCATATCTCCTTATGAAAAATTTCCAACTTTTGTCTTTGTAATCAATACCTTCTTTAATTATCATTTAGCTTCTAACAACTCCACATTCATCAAAATTACATTTTTCTATTATTAATAGGAGCCTCCCTCACCTCCAAACCATCTTTTGATATGTTTTCTTTAATAGTTTCCCTAAAAACATGACCCCTCTTGCATGTAAAACATAAAGCTCACATGAAGGAATAAAAAAAATTCATAACCTTATCTTCATTATTTTACAAAATGTGATGATTACTAGCACCATTAAGATCATCAACATCAAGCTTAAATATTTTCCCATTTATTTGCATAAAATTCTAATTAATATTAAATTCCACGTTGTCCTTCTTCATAGGAAACTCCCTAACGACCACCTTAGCCAACACATTCTTGTTACCACTTAAATAAAATACTATGTCATCCATAAAGAAAGGCGCTAAAATGCTAATGAAGTTCATTTGAATTTTTGTGTTCATTAGCCAAAATATCTCAAATATCAATCAAGAGATTTGCAAATTACCAGTCTTGCTAGTCGTTATAATTGAGACCCAAATTTGCAACAACATCAGCAACAAAAATACCTTTCTTGTAAGTATGAATAACCTTTAGCTTACTAAAATGACTCGATAAAACCTTGCACTCTTCAATCATGTTATGTATTTTCTATGAAGGGGTATGATTGTTATTAAGAAGATTAATTATAATCTTTGAGTCACCTTCAATAACAACATTCTAATAACCCAACCTCTGTAGTATTTCCACTCCCTGCCAAACAACAAAAGTCTTAGCCTCGTTATTTGACCTTGTACACACCTAAAATTTGAACTTACCCAACCACACCTAATTTTAGCCTACCTTAAGCAATTAAATAAATAAATAATATTTATTTAATTAATTAATTTATCCCATCTTGTCCTATTCCATTTATTAATTAAATGTTTATTTTTAATTAATTAATTTATCCCATCTTGTCCTATTAAATTTATTAATTAAATATTTATTATTTATTTAATTAATTTATCCATTACCCTTATCCATCACCTTTGAATTAAATAAATTTTACATTTATTTAATTAAGACTTACCTTTATCGCCAAATCCTCTAACTAAATTAATTAATTAATTTAGGCTAATTAATCCCCACCATATTTTCCTCCAATATTTAATTCCCCTTTATCTCTCAATCCTTATCTATTTAATCTTATCCATTGATTCCATTCACATGGATCACAATCTAAACTTTTCATCATGTGACAAGTGTCCCCTTCACATTTCTAAATAAACCCTTGTCTAGATTCATTGAATCTAGAAACTTTCCAAAAGTAAAACTAACTTTCCAAAGGTACACACCTGACATGCCCAAAGGCCTACTATATAACTGAAGGTTGTAGTGATAGGGGCTACCAAGGGGGTTGTCATAGCCCCTCTACACGTCGAAGCCATTTCCTGTAACACATATTTTTTTTGGGGACTCTTTATTTTGGTAGTTTTTCCAAATGTTCAACATGTATTGTATGAATCGCACTTTCTATTTTGGAAAAGTTTTCTTCAACAAGGACTCTACAACTAGGATTTATTATACTGTATTGAAGTCACGTTTTTTATAAATTTTTAGAAGATTGTTGTAATTGGAAATTTCCTAAGAAACAAAATACGAAAGATCTTTGCTTGTGGCTTTTTCTTGGTATAATTTTACAAGGTTTTCCACTTAAATACTATATTAAATTTTTGCTTATTATTTTTCTCTATTTTTTGCACTATAAATTTGCTTACAGTTGGTATTAGAGCAAGGTTGTTTGTGCAGAAGTTGTGTTTTTTTAGAAGTAAACAATGGCAAGAAGCATGATTACTAAATTTGAGGTGCAAAAGTTTGATGGTTCTAATTTTGCATTATGGAAGTTGAAGATTCAAAATTTATTGGTGAAGGATGGATGTGCCCTAGCTCTTAAAGGGGTAGCATTAAAACCTGCAACCATGAGTGATACCGATTGGAATTGAAAGGATAACATGGACAGAGAAAAAATCTAATTATCTCTAGCAGATTTAGTACTATTCAATGTTGCAGAGGAGAAAATTGCATGACTTTTGGACTAGGCTCAAAAAGTTGTATGAGACGAAGCCATTAGCAAATCAAATTATGCTACGTAGGAAATTGTATAATTTGAGAATGCATGATAATTCATTTGTCACAAATCATCTTAATGATTTCAACACACTATCAAGAAAGTGGGCTTCAGTGGGGGTGAAAATTGAAGAAGAGGATAATGCAACAATTTTATTGTGCTCATTGCCTAAAACTTGGGATCAACTAGTCATGGCTCTTAGTAACTTAGCTCCAAGTGGGAAATTTTTCTTTGAATGCCTATTTTAATCCATTGGAACTTATCCTATTGGGGGACTGGTGTCGCATTGATGTGGAATGGCGACCCTTTCCCAATCCCGTGGATAAATGAGCCTATTCCAATCAATTCTATTGAGGAGAATTGACAAAACTAATGAAAAATGTGTATGAAAACATTATTTAAAGCTAAATGAACATGATGCAAGCTATTTTAACATGATTTATGGTAAGATGATCAAGATGTGTGAGTGCAAAGCTAATATAAATGGAGTTTAAGCTAAAAAGGATTGAAAACCTAATTACACAATACTAAATTGATGTAGTTATGTGATCATGGAAGCCATTAATGGAAGCTAAGCTAATATGATGCAATTTAAAATAAGCCAAATTATGCTAAATGTGAGTGCAAGTGAGAGTGATTTTAACAACATAATTTTGATGTTAAAAGATGGATCCATTTGTCTTCAAATAGTGACCTATTTATAGGAAAGCACATGAGAAATGAAGGGTTAAGATTAAAAAGGTTAATCAATGGTCAAGGATGGAGGAAAGATGAAACATGGATCATGGATTCTCATCAATGGATGAGAATCAATGATCATATGGATCAAGGAAATAATTGAGGGTTCATATTCCTTCAAACAAACACACTTTTAACTTGCACAAGAAGTCTTGTAAGTTTTTTAGGAAGAAGAATATTCCCTTTTTTTCCAAATGAGTGAGGGGAGAGAATATTCTTTGGGATATTCCCATGGGTGAGGAGAAATTAGGTATTTAACAAATTAAAACAAAGTTTTAATGTGAAAAAGGGGAAGGAATATTCCATGGGAATATTCCTTTTGGAGGAATGTGCAAAGGAGGAATATTCCTTTGGGATATTCTCTTGCAAGTGGGGGCAATTAGATTTATTAGTAATTGATAATTAAAACAATGTTAATTATGCAATTAGGGGAATTTAGATGGTATTCATTAAGTAAAGTGATTTAATGAAAAGGGGAAAAAGTGATGACATTTAGTTAAATAACTTAGGGTTATTTAATTAAATAAGAGGACTTTAGGGATTAAATTAAATAATTTTATTTATTTAATTTAATAAGACGAAATGTTAGCATGAAAGGGAATGAATTATCCTGATTAAATTAATTAGGTTAATAGATGAAAAGGATGTAAGTAATTAAATAGCTAGGATAATTTAATTAACTAAGCAAAAAGAGGATGGATTTGAGAATGAAACGGTGTTCGTATACTTGATTTGAGTGCATGATATCATTCAAGACATTTTTAACTATCTACATTTTTCCCCTCTTTGAAGCGAGGTACCAGCTATGTCGGTTCAAAGACTGACGCCTTTTTTGGATTAAACTGCTACTCAGATCAAAAAATAAAATTTCTCTAATTTTTCGATGCCCCACTATTGCCCCAACGAAAGGAATAAGCTAGTTCCCTACCCCTTCGAGAAATTGGGAAGAAATTTTGAATTTTTGGGTTGATTTCTCGACCAAGGTAAAATATAGGTTCAAGATCAGTTCAACTCAAAGAGGACTAGAAAGCACAGATGTCTAATGTAGATAGATTTGATGATGTATATACAATCATCGGCCATGGGTAGCCTCATGTACATTTTGATATATCACACAAATTCGATACTTGGATAGAAATGCTAGTAAAGATAAAAGAATAAGAAGAATAAGATGGATGGATTGACCATTGATTTTGAGATTGATTCAAAAGTCCAAAAAGTCTATGATCCACCTAGACTTTATTAGATATGGTGATGAGATGGATGAATTATGATTTTCTCATATCTTTGGATTGGTATTTTCCATCATTCCTTATTTTTGATATAACACATAGACACGATGCATCAAGGTACTGAAAACCAGGATGGCGTTGTATCTAGTGTAATGGAATTTGACTCTGCAAACAGATAGGATAGTTTTTTTTCACATCTTGACATATGGAAACCTCGTCGGAATGTAGTTCATTAGTTCAAAATATCTTGGAACAAAGCATATGCAATAGTCAACAATCTACCCCAAACGACTTCCCTACATACAACTAAGCAAGTATGCGCCAAGATTATTTTACAAGAATACCCGCAAGGACAACAAACGAAAGATAATGATTGATGCCTCATTCCTTTCTCTCTAAATAATTGAGACATCATCAAGAGGTCCTTTGAATGGGTCAATAAGATAAATAATAAGAAAAGATCAAAGAAAAACAGTCAGTGTTATCTGTATCTCTTGCCAGTTTAACTTAGCTAAGGTGATTTCTGATGTTGATGTCCATTGCAGGAAGGATGCATCCTAGGATAGGTTATCATATGTTTTGATTAGGATGAGGTGTGTGATAAGTCATTGATACAAACTTCACTGACTCGCTTACCTATGACCTAGACTTCAGATTTTGATACTTAGGCTCCCACTTTACGACTTAAGATACTTGTTTTCTACTTGTTTTTCCAAAGGTTGAGGGTGACAAATGATTTATTATGGGTGAAGTTTATTGCAGGTCAAAGCAAAATGGGGTGGATGGTTTTGGATTTTTCTAGAATATTTCAATGTTTTTGGTATCTTTGAAAATGTTTTGAGGATATTTTTTATAGTTTTATATGGATGTTTTTGTTTTCAGTTATTTGAGGTTGTTTAGGGTTTCTCTAAGATATTTGATGTTGTTTAGGTCTTTTGAATGTTTTCTAATATTTTTGGATTTTAAATTTTTAAATGTTTTTGTGTTTTCTAATATTTGAATGTTTAGGGGTATTTTGAGATATTTGAATGTTTAGGGGTTTTCTAAGTTTTCTGACCAAGAACCTAACCTAAAAGACTATCCTAGGGGCCTTAGGGGCTGATCAAAGATTAGCCTTGCCTACATTATACACGCAAAGACCACGTAGTTCGACTAACTTGACTTATTGACGATGAGAAATGAACAGTTGATGGATTTCCAGTTTATTAGGACAGACTCCTAAAGGACTGACCTAGGGTGTCTCAGGGGAACATCAATGATGGCCTTGCCTATTTTCAAGCTCAGAGACCCGTAGTTTGACATGGTACTATTTTTTATTTTTGATGTTCAACCTTTTTAGGGTTTTTGATGTTTTCTGGATGTTTTGGATTTTGACTTTACAATTTTTTGAATGTTTTTTTATTTTTCATTGTACAAGATTTTACAAATGTTTTCAATTTTTGGCTATACAAGATTTTGATGTTTTTGGAATTTTTTGAATGTTTTATAATTTTTTTTGGGATTTTTTATTGCAATTTCCAATAATTGTAAGATATACAAGAAACTGATGTAATCTAGAATGAATTGCCCCTAGTGTGATATAATAGACTACCTCGATACAGGCATGACAAGCTGACCTTTGGAATATGCCAGGTAGTTATCAAGCTATGACAAGGACGTAGATGGGTGATATAATAAATAGGATGGAGGATGAGATGGGTGGATATGATGGAATGATAGGATAAAGAACCCAGGGAGATGGAGGTGCTTTATTTACACAAGGCACCTGTTTTCCAAGTTTTCACCAAGGTACTTGCCCAAAGCGCCACCGAAGTGGTTTTCACTGGAGGATGATTTTTTTTCTTTACTTTTTCAATCCTTTTTCTCATTTTTTTGGATTTTAGATCATTTTTTTATTTTTTTGTATTTTCATATTTACACCCTTCAAGCTTAGGCATAAAATTTTTTAAGATGCAAGCTATTGGTTGGTTCCTGCAAGGGTTCGCCTTCAGGTGTTGAAAATTGATATGCTCTTGATCCATAGCTTGTTGTGACAAAAAAGGGACCTAACTAGTTAGGCTCAAACTTTCCTTTACTGTCCTGATCTGGAAGATTCTTTTGATGCTGCTTTATGACAAGATCCCCTACTTGAAAAGACCAATTCTTGATCTTCTTTTTATAGCTCTCTTTCAATTGGTTTTGATATACTTGCAAGTGATTAAGGATTTTAAGATGACTCTCATCCAAGAATTCTAGCTCATTTAGCTGAGATACTTTGTATTCTTCATTAGTGATTGGGTTCTGTAGTGACACTCGCAGTGATGAAAGCTTGGCCTCAATAGGTAGGATGGATTATGATCCATAGACCAAGGAGAATAGGGCTTCACCTATAGGTGTGAGGATATTGGTTTGATGGGCCCATAAGGTGGGATTCAACTTTAGATTCCAGTCACAGCTAGCTTCAATGACCATTTTCTTTAGGACCTTCGAAATAGTCTTGTTTGTAGCCTCAGCTTGATCCTTGCCCTGAGGGTAATATGGGGTAGAGAATCGGTGTTGGATGTTGAACCTTTTACATAGATCTTGCACATTTTGATTCTTGAAGGGTGTTCTATTGTTTGAGATTAGGTCTTGTGGAACACCATAACGACGGATTAGATAATTCAGGATAAACTTAGCAATTTTATTCCCCATTATGTAGGTAATAGGAATGGCTTCGACCCACTTGGTAAAGTACTCAGTGGCCATTATGATGAACTTGTGGCCATTAGATGAGGTTGGGGTGATTTTTCCTATGATTTCAAGCACACGCTATGAGAAAGGCCAAGGAGTGACCATTGGTTGCAACTGCTAAGCTGGAGCATGAATCAGATCTCCATGTTGTTGACACTGGACAAATTTTTGCACATACCGATGAGCTTCTCTTTCCATGGTTGGCCAGTAGTAGCCCATCCTCAAAAATTTTGTAGCTAAAGTCATACCACTATAATGGGAACCACATATTCCATCTTGAACTTCTATTAAAGCGATCAAGGCTTTCTCTTGGTTAAGGCATCATAGTAATTTCCCCTCGTTGCTTCGGCGGTATAAGGTATCACCTAGGAACACAAATCAGGATTCCTTTTTAACAAAGGTCTTTTTAAGGTTGGAGGTGATATCGGATGGGAGGGTTCCTCTGCTTAGGTAGGTGAATATGTCATGATACCACAGAGATCCAAGACCAACTATGAAACACACAAATTTAGATTCTAAGATTTTGAAAGTTGGTATGAGAAGTTGTTCTACCAAGAATTCACACTGTAGGACATTGTGTGGCATGTCTAACAATGATCCAATTTTTTTCATAGCATCTGTTGCTCGGTTGTTCATGTTCAGAATTTGTTCAAAAGTTATATCAATGAAAAGGTCCTTGAGATTCTCTACCATCATCTTATAAGGAGTAAGCTTTTCATCCTTAGTTTAGTACTTATCATTGACTTGGTTGATAACTAGTTGTGAGTCTTCATAGACTTTCATCTCTTGTATCTGCCATTGAACTACTATTCGTAGGCCTATAATTAGGGCTGTGTACCCAGCAATATTGTTAGCACATGGAAATGATAGCATGTATGACTTTGGGATGCTAGCGCCTTGAGGGGAGATGAAAATAATACCTGCCCTTGATCCATGTTGGGTGAATGATCCATCAAATTATATCTTCCACTTATTTTCTATATTGACAAGGAATACTAATTCATTAGGGAATTTAGATATCAATGGATTCTCTGCATAGATAGGTGCCTCTTCCAGTTGGTCTACAATTACTTGTCCTTTGATTGTCTTGCGCTCCTCATACTCTATGCCAAATTTAGTCAATATCATTACCCATTTGGCCATTCATCTAGTGAGAGTTTCTTTGGATAATAGGTATTTCAATGAGTCAATTTTTGTAATAAGTTTGATTTGATGCAGCAACATGTAGTGTCTAAAATTTTGTGAACAAAAACCACTGCTAAGCAGGCTTTCTTAATGGATGAATAGTTCATTTCATAGCCCACCAAGATCCTGCTAATGTAGTAGATGGCTCTTTCCTTTATGTTTTCATCATGTTGTGCTCAAAGAGCACCTAATGTTGCTGATGTAGCTGATATATGCAAGATCAATGGTTTCTTTGTTATTGGTGGCACGAGCACTGGAGGTGTCAATAGATAGTCCTTGATCTATTGGAAAGCTTTATCAGACTTCTCATCCAACTTGTATGTTATTCCTTTATGGAGAAGATGCAAGAAAGGGTGGATTTTATTTGATAGTTGTGTTATGAACCTTCAAATGGACTGCAACCTTCCTTGTAACCCTCTCATATGTTTCAATGTTTGTGGTAGTTCCATGTCTAGGATATATTTTACCTTTGTTGGATCAATTTATATCCCTATGTGATACAATGTAGCCAAGAATCTTTCCTAATGTCACCCCAAAGACATATTTTTTTGGATTCAAACGTACCTTATACTCCTTGAGCTTGTCGAAGATGGGTCCCAAGACTTGTATGTGCTCATTCCTTTTCTTTGAATTGGCCAAAATATCATCCACATAGTCTTCAACTATTTTTTGGATCATGTCATGAAATATGAGGTTCATTGCTCTTTGATAGGTCGCTCCCGCATTCTTGAACCCAAATGGCATCATGTTCCAGCAATATGTCCCCCATGGACAAGTGAATGTAGTTTTGTGTTGATCCTCCTTGGTGATCATGATTTGATTATATCCTGAAAAACCATCCATGAGTGATAGCATTTGATGCCCAACTATTAAATCTAGTATGATGTCGATGTTAGGGAGAGGGAAATCATCCTTTGGGCATGCCTTGTTTAAGTCTCTAAAATTTGTGCATATTATGATGCCCCCAATGGGTTTGGAGACGGGAACCAGGTTTGAAACCCACTTAGGATAATCTATGGGTCAGATGAATCCAACGTCAAGAAGCTTTTGTAACTCAAGTTTGACCAAGAGTGCTATCTGAGGGTGCATCTTCCTTAACTTTTACTTTATTGATTTTGCTTTAGGATAGACTACTAGATGATGCACAACTTCTTCTAGATCGAGCCCTAGCATATTTGTGTATTGCCATGAAAATTTAGCTCTTCTCCCTTTCAGGAATGTTGCTAGGTTCTTATGTTCTTCATCCAACAAGGATTTGGCGTAGAAAGTGATCTTGGGTGCTTCTTTTGTTCCCACGTTGACTGGAGTGACCTTTTCTACTAAGACTTCTGACTTTTCTGGATGCATTGCGCTAAGGGGGAGATTGAATCCCTCATCCTTGGGCACCTCATAGAGGTTTTCACCCTCATACATGTCCTTTCTTTTTACTATTTTATGATCATAGAGTGCCACAGTGTGGTTTTCACTCAAAGATTGGTAAGTTAGTTGCATGTCATCAATTTTACGACTGAATGATTCAATCATCTCCCCATAGTACACCCTTGTGTCAAGATCTATATCAAATCCTACTTTGTGATCTTCCCATGGTAAGTTGTCATGGAGTCCCATGTATTCTAAGATTGATTCATCATTTTCAAATAAATCTAGAATTGATGGTCCTCATTGGCCCAAGTCAATGAGTTGTGGGTATACAAGGTGTATTTCATTTGGTTGATTGCTTGGGGTGAAGGATGATGTGGATATCATGAAGAGGGATTTATTCTCAAATAGGTCAAAAACATAGAGGGGGAAGTCATCTAGGGTTGTATCTAGCAATGTTGGTAACCATGAGGAAGCCTCAGCTCGTTTAGCGGAAGTACCTTTTCCAATAAGGGTAACCTTACTTGTAGTACAATCTAGGCCAAGATTCTTTGGAGATTTCTTAGGAATGATAGGTCTAACAAACCATTGTCATTCTTTCCCAATTATTCATTCTTGGCATACCCCATTCCCTTCATTAGTTGCAAGCCTTTGTTGGCATCTTCCATAGGAAGAACGGGGATAGGTCATTTATCTTGATAGAGTAGTTTAAAGATATCCTCCTTGTTGACATCTTCTTTGTTCAGGTCCCCCCACTTGGTGAAGGTAGTAGCTACCATCTTGATAGTTTTAGGGATGTTGTTGCTAGGTGTGGGTTTCCCATGAGATTTTGGAGAAAGAGGTAACTCTCCCAACACAAAAGTATCCTTCGTTAGCTTATAGTTTCCACAACCATCATCCCGGATCACTACTTTGATGTCAAGTATGTTCTACACAATGGGTGTTTTCATTTTTGAAGTAGATGCAAGGGATGATGGGTCAACAAATGAGGTAGAAGGTGTAGGCCCTTCGTCATTCTTGGGTATTTGGGGGATCTTATAGAACTTGGCCTCAAGGTTTTTACAATAGTAAAAAAGGCTCAGGATCTCCATGGATGGTAACTTCTCTACCCTCAAAAGGAAACTTTACACATTGATGGTAGGTTGAAGCTATAGCTTTTAGGGTATGAATCCAGGGTTGACCAAGCAGGATGTTGTAGGGAAGATCAAGTTCTAACACTTGGCATGTAGTTTCTACGATGAGAGGTCCCACTTGGATGGGCAATGCGATGATGCTTTGTTATACCCACTCTTGATCATCATATGCTCTAATGGTGTTACTCTTTGTTTTCTCAATACTATCCTCTGAATAGCCTAGATTTTTTATCAACTGAAGGGTGCAATGTTCAGATCAACACCTCCATCTACTAAGACTCTTTTAACCTTGTTCTTATGAATAATGACCTCAAGGTGCAAAGCGTAGTTATGAGATGGTTGTTTCGGTAGATCTTGTTCTGAGAAGGTGAGAAGATGATTAGTGATATTCCCTACCATAACTTGGAATTGTTTTGTATCAATATCCTCGAGGACAGATGATGAAGATAAAGCCTCCTCTGATATTTCCCTATGTGTGGGTGATAACCTTAATAGTTCCAAAATTGATATATGTGCGGGGGTCTTCTTAAGCTAATCTAGGAGATTGTATTTGCTAGTGCTTGTTGTTGGTTGAGTAGGGTGTGCCCTAGATTGAGATGGGACCCCTTGGATGGTGACTTTACCATGTCGTGTGGTGACTCCACATTCCATACCAGGCCCTTTAATGGTGAAAATGGTAATGACACTATCACAAGAGGCAACCACATTGGAATAGGTATGTTGCATATTTGTGTAATCCTCAACTTTCCCAATGTTGTTTCCTTTTCTATGATCAAGCATAGGAATCTTGCATACCTTAAGATCCTGATTACCGGATGGTACCTCAACAAATATGATGTCACTCTCTATAAGATCTTTGATAATATTTTTGAGTTGCATGCAATTCATTATTTTGTGCCCTTTGATTTTGTGAAAGTCACAAAGATCATTTTCCTTATACCAGGGTGGTTTATCTTGTGGTTCTTGGTGGTTTTCAAAATTTGGAAGCATTATTAAGTTTGACTCTACCAATTTCTTCATGATAGTCTCAATAGGTTTTGACAACTATGTATATTTTCATTTTGGATGGTTTTTTTTGTTAGGTGTTTGTCTTTGTTGTGTTTCGGTGTTGTTGACCTGATTGTTTTGTGGTGGTGGTGTTTGTTGTACAGTTGGTTGAATGTTAGCTATTTGATTGTTGTTTGGCCTAGGAGCACTTAGGACCACCTTATCATCTACCACTCCATCATTTGTTACATTCTTTTTCTTACTCTAGACAAGAGGCTTATCATTTGAACTAGTTGATGGACGGTTGTCTTTGTAGGCTTGAGTATTTCCCTATGCGATTAGAGCTCTCTCGATGTTAATGGCTCTAGGGAAAAGCTCATCATAAGAGGTAATGCACTGCATTTTCAAGTGGAAGGATAGATCTGAATCTATATTTTCTATTATGATCCCTACTTGTTCATCAGGAATGGACTACTTGCTCTTACTAGCTCTTTGTCTCCACCATTGTAAGAAATTGGCGAAAGATTCTCCTTTGTTTTGTTTGAGAGTATACAACTCTTCTAGGCTTACATCCATATCAAGGTTAAAGGAGAAATGTTATATAAATTTGTCAATGTTTTCTTAGAAATTTTTGATACCTGGAAACAATTGAGAAAACCAATCCATGGCAGGACCTGTTAAACTTCGTGGGAAGAGGTGCATCAAATAGGACTCATTGTAGGTGACCTCCATACACATGACATTAAATTCTTTGACATAGTCCACAAGATTTCCTCTTCCTTTGTATTTATTGAATTTAGGGATTTCAAAACTGGGAGGGAATGGTACCATTGCAATGTTTCGATCGAATAGATATGGGCATAGGTTTTGTGTATGGGATTTCTTCATTGGGCCTTAAGTTGTGAAGCTATTTCATCTTGAGGATTAGGTGGAGGAATGTATGTTGCATGTTGTGGAATGGGGGATGAAGTGTATGTGGGATTCTGATATGATGGAGTGTTGTATGGTGTGTATGGTGGTGTAGAATAAGGTGATGATGATGTAGGCATATATGTTCCTAACGTGTTCAGGTTGGCGAGGTTCTATTGAGGATTATAATAGGAACTTTGGTGTGGTTGTTGGACATATTGTTGAGCTAGTAAGGCTTGTTGTTGTTGAGCCATACAAGCTGCTTGTTGGGCTTGTTGTTGTTGTTGTGCTGCTAAGGCTACTTGTTGTTGGGCTTGATGTTTTTGTTGCGCTAAGGTTGTTTGTTATGTTGCTATGGCTGCTTGTTGTTGTTGTTGTTGTTTTTGTTGTGTTGCTAGGGCTACTTGTTGTTGCTACTATTGCTGTGCTACTAGGGCTACTTGTTGTTGTTGTTGTGCTACTAGGGTTGCTTGTTGTTGTTGTGTTGCTAGGGCTGCTTGCTATTGTTGTTTTTGTTGTACTTCTTGTTGATAAGTCTATTGTGCTTGTTGTAAAGCTAGGGCATGTGCTTGCAATGTTGGATCAATCAATGCTTGGGACATCTATGATGGGTTTTGGGTGTTGATGTTTTGTGCAGTTTGTGGAATGTTGATGAGAGGCTGGGGGTTTGCTTGGTTTAACATTCCTTGCAAGGTAGTGGATTGATTTGGAGGAATGTAAGTTTGAGGTCCCATTTGATTTTTCATGAATTGGGGGACGAATGGTAAAGATGATGATGGTGCCATTAAGTGTTGTGATGTTAAGGGAACATTATAAGCTTGAGTCCATTGATTGCAAGAATTCCCTTGGCCAATGTTTTGGGGATTCTCCTAAGTTTTGGATGCGGTCACTGTATTACCTTGGTTAATGGGATTTTTTATCAAGGGATTGTTTTGATATGGGTTGGTGATGGAGGGGATAGATGTGTTTTGTGCAAATTTTGGGTTTGATGTATCAATGGGAGGATTGGATGAAGATGTTTTGTATTTCATTAAAGGTTTATTTTGCACGTGAGTATTTCCTTGCCCTATTGGGTCTACTTGTGACAATTGGTCCACACTACTTTGCGTGATGTTGGGCACACTTGTGGTACTCATTGGTATGGATGAAGATGGGTGTCCTAGATATGTTGAAGTTGTCGTGGAGTAATGGAGTATGAGTGGTTTATGTTGATGTAGAGGATTCTCAGGAATGAGTGGGATACTAAATCTTCGTGTCCAAGTGGTAGTTTGAGGAGGATTTTTATCGAGGGTACCTACAAGTTTGCTACTTTTGAATGGAATAGTATGGACAAAGTCCTTAGAAAGACTAGCTACAATGCTAGGTGTTGGTGTTTGATTTAACCCTAGTGATGGAGTTGTTTGAATAGTGGATGAAGTCAAGCCTTGTGTCAATGATTGTGCAACAAAAGATGGGGAATTGGGAACTATTTTTTCTAAGCCTTTATGCTCCATGATTTATTCCATAGTAAGTCCAAACAGGTTTTTCATAACATCTTCTATCTCATATGGCCCTGATGGTGATGAAGGTTGTTGTGATGGGGTAACATGACTTCTTGGATCAAATTCTAAAGGATTGGGATCACTTGTGATGGATGAGACTTTGGTTTCCTCCATGATTCTCTTGTGTTGTGATCTTTTCTTTACCATAAATATTGGGTCACCTATGGGAGAGTTGTGTTGATATTTGTAATGTTTGAACTCTCTAGTTGACTCAAATCTAGGTAGAAGGGACACTCTAAGTATTTTTGGAGAAATGATGGTAGTGGGATATGAAAGGATGAATGATGTGGGGAGTGATCTTTGCAAACATTTTGGGACAACACTTCTGACTTAAGTTTGATTGTTTGATGTTTGGATAAAGGATGTTTATGAACTTGTGAATCTTTAGGGTAGAATTGTGACCTTCAAGATAAACTAGTTCAAAGATGATAACTAACTTACCTAAATGAATGGAAAAGGATTCATTTCACATACAAAGTAGTTAAGTTAGAGGTTGGGTTGATTGATGTCTAAGTCCAAAAGTGTTAGTGTGTTCAAAATTTTGCAAAGTTTGGATTTTAATGAAGGGGTGGATGAAATGTTTGACCCAATTGTTGAGCTAGAGTGAACCTTTTTTTCAAAGATCAAGGTGGTGAGAAACATGCTATACCTCTTAAAGTTTTCAAATCATATGACCAATGTTTGATTTTCAATGAGGGGTTCATATTAAGCATACCTGTGGGGATTATTTAGTGAAATACATCTATAAAACCTTGTTGCCAACGTGTTCCTGTTGTTGTACTATTTTAGGAAACATTTTCTAATGTACTTTGAACTATGATGTCTAAGTTTGAAATAGCGGCATGTAGACTTTCTTTTGGGGATTTTTATTTTTCCTTAGATCATTTAGAGGAGTTAAAAATCATGAAAAAGACCAACATTGTGACTTTCAGAAAAGGTATACAATTCAGGATTATTTCTTGAAGCACACATATAGAAGTTCCTTGTCAATATAGTCTTGTTTTGATAAAAGTGCCTAATTTTAAAGTTATGAGATGTAGACCTTCTCTTGGGAATTTTGATTTTGCGTGACATCATTTAGAGAAGTTCACGTTTATAGAAAAAAAAAGAATATTTATTGCCACGTGGGGGGTGGTAATATGGGCCTTCCAGCCACAATATTGGCTTGTTCCTCTTCTTTTTTTATAATGTTTGTTGTGTTTCTCCACTGGGTTGGTGTTTCCTTTCTTTCAAAAGTGAATCTTCTCAAACTACTAATTATATCAGTTTGTTCCTCTTCAACAAATTCAAATTTTGGTTGAATGATAGCGGGCGTAAGGTCGGGTTGTTCAACTGGTGTGATTGGATGACAAATGGTCATGTGGGGTTCAATTTTTCAAGTTATCTTGCTCAAATGAGTTTCTTTTTACCACAAAAACTTGTCTTGATTAAGTTTCAAACTAAATGTCTATGTCAAAAACATCATCAATTTCTTTTTACCTAGGTTAACTTTGGGAAGTGTGGATTGAGATGTAAACCAAAATATTTAGAAGTCTCTAAGAATAAATTCTTAGGACAAGCATCAATATCAATGATTTTTTCAAATGGTATCCATACTTAGACAAAAGGGTTTGAAATCTTGAAAAAGACTTGTTGATTTATTTTTTCTATTGTTTTGGAATCAAGTGCTAAATTGACTCTCAAGAATTTACAATCCTAGATAGATCAAGTACGTATTTTTCAATAGGCCCGCCAACCATTGAAAGAGATGATTAATCCGAGAAGATGAAATGGAAAAATATGCTATGTCAAGGAAAATTAATGTCTTGACACGCCAAGCAAAGGAGTCCATTCCACATTTGCTTAATGCCTCAGTCAAAAACCAGACATGGGAAGTAACTTCTGGGACTGGTGATACTCCCATGCACTACCTTGAAATACGTTTCAGAATTGGACTTTGTTAGCCACTACAACAAGGTTTTTAATGACCATATCCAAGATAGACTGGTGTCATACATGTGACGATTCACTCAATTAAGAGGCTTCCCAACCCTTAGAAACATCTAAGGGTTTTAACGCATCACAGGGATGTTAGGGGAACTTTCTTCGATATGGGATAACCACAACTAGCTGGTTAGTGACTTTCGTCACTCCAAGTTATTTATATAGCGAGTTGGATGGAAAGAACCACTTGGGTTGTTCCCTCTCACAAGTTGGGAGGAAGGCCCTCTAAAGGTTACACATGTTTGAAGCATAAAAATCTTTTTCTCACCCAATGTTTCTAATAGCTGCGAGGGGAGATGATAAACGCTTCCAAGAAATAAAAATATGCTTGTGTGTTTCTCTTCACCCAAGATTGCACGAAGAGCAAGGGGATTGGATACGCACAACAAGTATATTTAAACAAGTCAAACACATGTTCGTTTTAATCCATCACCGCAAAATGAATTCATTTTAAGCACTAAATGAAGTGTGGAAGTTCTATTGTTCATTTTTAATCCAACAAGCAAAATGATGTGAGGGTTCAATTTTAGCCAATTTGAACGTTCATTTTAAAACCCAATTGAAAGCTAGTTTGGTCCTCAAGCATGAAATAAGAAAAGCATCATAAATGGGTTATAATTACCCCAAAAAGTGTCGAAACACTTGTTACAATTATACAATTAATGATAAGATGCTCCTTCACTTTAAGTTGTATTGTCCAAACCTATGAAACCCAGTCAGCCTAAAAAGTGAGAAGTCAATGATGTGTCAAAAAGCAGATAAAGTCATAAATTTAAAGCACATGCTAAAAAATCACATTATTTTTGCTTGCTAGATAAAAGCATCGCTATTTACAATAGCATCACCATAAGTCAAATGAGTGTCACTCTGGTGAAAAATAGTGTCACTTTGTAGAAAGACAAAGACAACAATAGTGTCGCTATTTGGTGGCATCACCATTTTTAAATTCTTGATACTTCTAAAAAGTATTAGCATCATAGTTTATTTTAATCAATGTTGGTGATTTAATTCGACATCGATGTATCTGATAGAAATACCGTCACTATAGTGCGACGCCTGACAAAAGCATCATTGAAATCTCCAAGAGCGTTGTTGTACTTGCAAAAAACTAGAAAAACAAATTTCAAGAGAAAGAATTGTTAAATTTGATCAATCTGCCCTCCTTCTAGTGCCAAAATGTGGTTAATGGATTAGTATGGGCTAACTACACTTGATCCATGAGGATATGAAGCATATTCAAGCCACTAAATGTCAATCCCAATAAGATCAATCAAATAAAGATTAAACTAAGCATCCATTAAAACTTAACATAATAAACTACGAAAGCTTTAAATGCCTATTCTAATCCATTGAAATTTAGCCTATTGGGGGAGTGGTGTCACATTGATGTGGAATGGTGACCATTTCCTAATTTTGTGGATAAATGAGCCTGTTTTGATCAATTCTATATAGGAGAATCAACGAAACTGATGAAAGATGTGTATGAAAACATTATTTAAAGCTAAATGAACATGATGCAAGCTATTTCAACATGATTTATGCTAAGATGATCAAGATGTGTGAGTGCAAAGCCAATCTAAATGGAGTTTAAGCTAAAAAGGATTGAAAGCCTAATTACACAATACTAAATGGATGTGTTTATGTGATCATGGAAGCCATTAATGGAAGCTAAGCTAATATGATGCAATTTAAAATAAGCTAAATTATGCTAAACACGAGTGCAAGTGAGTGTGATTTTAACAACATAAGTTTGATGTTAAAAGATGGATCCATTTGTCTCCAAAGAGTGACCTATTTATAGGAAAGCAAATGAGAAATGAAGGGTTAAGATTAAAAAGGTTAATCAATGGTCAAGGATGGAGGAAAGATGAAACATAGATCATGGATTCTCATCAATGGATGAGAATCAATGATCACATGGATCAAGGAAAGAATCGAGGGTTCATATTCCTTCAAACAAACACACTTTTAACTTGCACAAGAAGTCTTGTAAGTTTTTTAGGAAGAAGAATATTCCCTTTTTTCCAAATGAGTGAGAGAATATTCTTTGGAATATTCTCATGGGTGAGGGGAAATTAGATATTTAACAAATTAAACCAAATTTTAAATGTGAAAAAGGGGGAAGAAATATTCCATGGGAATATTCCTTTTGGAGGAATGTGCAAAGGAGGAATATTCTCTTGCAAATGGGGGGAACTAGATTTATTAGTAATTGATAATTAAAACAATGTTAATTATGCAATTAGGGGAATTTAGATGGTATTCATTAAATAAAGTGATTTAATGAAAAGGGGAAAAGGTGATGACATTTAGCTAAATAACTTAAGGTTATTTAATTAAATAAGAGGACTTTAGGGATTAAATTAAATAATTTGATTTATTTAATTTAATAAGATGAAATGTTAGCATGAAAGGGCATGAATTATCTTGATTAAATTAATTAGGTTAATAGATTAAAAGGATGTAATTAATTAAATAGCTAGGCTAATTTAATTAATTAAGCAAAAAGAGGATGGATTTGAGGACAAAACGGTGTAAGTATACCTGATTCGAGTGCCTACAGTTAGAATTAATTATTTAAAATACTTGAGAAGCTCCTATTACATCTATTGGGGGTTCATCATATTTTAGTTCATTTATAGATGATTATTCTCATAAGGTGTGGATTTATCTTCTCAAGAAGTTTGAAGTGTTTTCTTATGTTAAGAAGTTTAAAGCTTTGGTAGAGAATCAAAAGGGTAAGACTATAAAATGTTTCAGAATAGACAACAAAGGATAATTTTGTTCAGGAGAGTTTAACTAGTTTTATAGTGAGTTTGGTATTGCAAGGAAATTGACAATTGCTAGGACACCACAAAAAAATGGTGTTTTTGAATGCATGAACCATACAATTATGGAGTAAGCTAGATGTATGTTGAGCACTATTGGCTTAGAGCATAAATTTTGGGAAAAGGCTATTTCTATAGCATGTTTCTTTATCAATAGATCACCCAGTACAACTCTTGTTAATAGAACCCCTGAAGAAGTATGGACAAGTAAACCTATTGATATTCCTTTCTTTATGTATTTGGTTTTGATGCTTATGCTCATATTCCTAAAAGGAATAGGAATAATTTGGATGTTAAGTCCACAAAGTGTATTTTTATTGGCTATGTAGAAGGTACAAAGGGGTACAAATTGTGTGATAATGTTGCCCACAAGGTTATAGTTAGCTAAGATGTTTATTTTAATGAAAAATCAATGTAAAGAGGTAAAGAACAAAAAAAGTACAAAAGTTATTCCAGTTGAGGTAGAAAGTTACGATGATAATTTGTAGGTAACAAATGAAAATCAACAAAGTGAACAACAACCAAATATGCCATAGGGTGATATATTACCCCTTATAAGGAGATCCACAAGAGTATCCAAAGCACCCGAAAGGTACTCTCCTACTTGTAATTTTTTGTATGTGTTACTAACCAATTCTAGTGAACCTAGTTCATATCAGGAAGCTTGTGAATCTAAAAGTGCAAGAAAGTGGAGATTTTCGAGGGAAGAGGAGATGGAAGCTCTTCATAAGAATAAGACATGGAAACTTGTACCATTAACTAAGGGGTGAAAAGCTATTTGGAAAAGGGGAGTCTTCAAATTAAAAAGGGACATAAATGATAATTTGTAGAGTTATAAAGCTCGATTGCTTGCCAAGGGTTATGCACAAAAGTCTAGTATTTATTTTGATGAATTTTTTTCACCTGTTGTATAATTAAGTACTATTAGATTTTTTTTAGCTCTAGTTGCTAGTTTTGATTTGGAGTTAGAACAATTAGAGGTAAAAATGGCCTTCTTTCATGGTGATCTCTCAAAAGAGATTTATATGCAACAACCAGAAGGTTTTGAGGAAAGAGACAAGGAGAATCTTGTTTGTAGGTTGAGAAAATCATTGTATGGTTTACAGGCACCAAGGTGTTGGTATAAGTGGTTTGATTCCTTCATGATGAGTTTGGGTTTTAGCAGATGTGAGGTTGATCATTGTTCCTATTTTCATAGGTATGATGATGACAATTTTATTATTTTTCTTTTATATGTTGATGCTATGTTGGTAATAGGTCCTAGCAGAACAAAATCATCTATTTGAAAGCTCAATTTTCTAAGGAGTTCGAGATGAAGGACTTAGGCAGAGAAAATTAGATTCTTGGTATGAGGATACACAAAGATAGAAATAATAGGAAAATATGGTTGTCACAAAAAAACTTATGTGAAGAAGGTTCTACAATGCTTCAATATGTAGAATGCACAACCAATTAGCACTCCATTTCCTATTCATAATAAATTGTCTTCATAACAGTGCCCTGGCACATAAGCGGGGAAGGCATAGATGTCTCATACATACCGTACTCATCAACAATTGGTAGTCTTATGTTTGCCATGGTGTGCACCAAACCAGACATTGCACAAGTAGGAGTAGTCAATCGTTACATAGAAAATCTAGGTCCTGAGCATTGGACGATTTTGAAGTGGATTCTTAGGTATTTGAGAGGAACTTCTAATGTTGTTATTTGTTACAATGGCATAGTCTTCAGGTTAATGGGTATGTAGATGAAAATATATGGCAGCAACATAGGCTAGCAAGGAGGCAATCTAGCTTCATAGAATTTTAGGTGAATTGTAGGTAAAGCATGAAAACATGGTGTTGCATTTTGATAGCCAAAGTGCTTTACAATTAGCACATAACTCAACATATCATGCTAGAACAAAGCATATTAATATTCAATATCACTTTGTACATGAGGTGGTAGAAGGAGGGCAAATATCCTTGGCCAATATACACACTTGTGGACACGGAAAAAGTATCCCTTTTTGCTTGCTTGATTTGGGATTAATTGATGATAAATTGGACTTAATGAGGCCTTGATTTGGTGTTGTGAGGTGTTTTACATGTCCACACTAGCTCTTGGACCCTTGCAAACAGAATAAAATGTATCTAACGACGTCTTGTAAAGGTGTTGTAAAAGACTTTCACACTTCTGTAGACTTAATGAACCCATTTTCCCTTAATTCAATGATATAAAATATATTTAATAGCATTATCACATTAATCTAGAAGGCTTTTGAATTAAAATTAACTCTAATCTAGTGTTGTAATGTTTTTTACACATTCACATTGGATGTTGTGCTTTTCTAGGCTATGTGGACCCTATTTTAATGGTGTAAAGTGTATTTAATCACACTTTCACATTGAATTTTGTGTCCCAAGCCCTAATTAACCTTTACATCATCATTAATAGGCCCCTATGACCCCATATTGTGCATCTCGAGGAATAATTTGATCAAATACCTAATGAAATCAACATAAGAATTGAAAATCCTCATTCCCCAACATTTCAGCTGTCAAAAGGACCCCTCTAGGACTAATTTTCCCAGGGTGGCGAATTAGTCCCATTTAGGTTATCTTTGAGTTTTGAGCTGGAAATTTTGGATGTTAAGTTTTATTTTCCTCCATGTCAGCCTTGGGGATCAAATTAACGGGAAAATTAGGAGGATTTCCTATAAAATCAAGTCTCTAATCCCTAATTTAGAACCAATTTCATTATTCATCATTTTATCTTCTCCATCAAGTCAAGCAAGCTAGGGTTTCATCATTTCAAGTCATTAAGATAACATTTTCCAGACATTCAAAGGAAAAATCTTCATCTTTTGTTGTAGAAATTCAAGATCAATCTTCATGGCAAGGTATGAACTCCATTGTTTCATGCTTCATTACATTCATTCTTCATTTTGGTTTAATTACCTAAAAAGGGGTTTGACCAAGGCAAACCCCCATGCCCTAACATTCAACATTTCTTCTTCTCTTATTGTGTGCTTGCAGATTTAGGCATCTTGAAGACTTCAAAATCATTAAAGATCAAGTTGAAATTTTTTTGAAGACATCTCCTTCTTCACCAAGTCAAAATATATGCTAAAAGTCACTTTTAAACCCATAAATCAAACTTTCAAAGGCAGACACCTGTCAGGAACTGAAGTGCAGACCGAGGGCTTCAATTTCCTCTTTTGGATTTTAAGAAATTCAAAAGTGGAATAATTCACCATCAGTGGTGAATGAGTCCCATTGCTAGGCCTGAAAATGGTTTTTTGTAGTTTTGGATACCCATTTGTCTAAAACGGGCTCTGAAACAATTTCGCATATCTGGGACTAATTTTCCTAGAATGGCGAATGAGTCCTAGTAGGCCAAATTTTTAGCATCAACAGAATTTCAAAAGTCATTTCCAGTCTACAACAAGTTCGTAGGTGCATCTCTTTAGTTTCATCCATTTATGTTACAATTTACTTTCATTTATAGGTCTTTTTGCATATCATAATGTGTTTTCAAACATTTCACATTTCAATAATTTTCATTTAGTAATCAACATCTTTCTTCAATTTTCTGAATTTAGGACATTGTATTTAGAAATATTACACCCATATCACATCCATCTTTGAATGTAACATTGCATTTTGGCCCCAAATCTTTACCCTTTTAGGTGAAAAACCCTAGAAGGGTCACAAGCATTTTCGAGTGCCAAAATCTTTGTTTACAACATTGATGTAAACCCAGTAGATATTTTGATGAAGCCCATTGGTAGAGATAAGGTCATCTAGTATAGAAATTCTCTAGGCTTATATGTTACTTGATGATTGGAAACATTGGCATTGGTCTATCAATATGAGTATTTATTTGCAATAGAGGAATTTGACTTCAAGTGGGAGATTGTTGGAATATGAAGTCAATTTTATTGTTATTCTAGCAATGACTGAAGGTTGTAGTGATGGGCGTCCTAGGGGGCTGTCATAGGGCTCCCCCTGCATGATAAATACATTTTTTGTAGGCAACCATGCTGAAGTCATTCTAGAAATGCCAATTTTTTTTGGGACTCTCTATTTTTGGTAGTTTTGCCAAATGTTTGACATGTAGTTGTATGAGTCACACTTTCTATTTTTGGAAAATTTTGTTCAACAAGGACTCTACAACTCAGATTTATTATACTTTATTGAAGTCACATTTTCTATAAATTTTCAAAAGATTTTTGTAATTGTAAATTTCCTGAGAAATAAAATATGAAAGATCTTTGCTCGTGGTTTTTTCCTAGTATAATTTTACTAGGTTTTCCATGTAAATATTGTGTTAAAGTTGTGCTTATTGTTTTTCTCTATTTTATGCACTATAAATTTTCTTACACCATTCACATAAGGATGTTGCCCTAGTGAACTTCCTAAACCTAAACCTTATCCCTCATGTAACACTTGTCACATGACTACAACCTTTGATCTCAACCCTAATCCTCATTAAATCCTATCCATCCATTAATCGATATATTTTGTCCCTTGATTTCTCTCATAAATTTTATAAATGAGAGGTCTTCCATCCCATTTGCATATCTTCTCATCCTACTATTATGCTGATGCATTTTCTATCTGCTTCTTCCATATATTAGCTAATATTCCATCATCCTAATTATCCTATCATCATGTTGCTAGTTATAAGCAACCACATTCCTCCATCAACACACCAAAAGAGAAAATCAAGTGGAGTTAGGGTGCACTCTACTTCAACTCTATCTGAGAAGAAAGAAGGGTTTTAGGTGAAGGTATTGTGTACATTGCATTATCTTTCATGTTATTCACCTTCAATTTATTTTCTTATCTTCAAACCTCTTAACTAATTTTTTACCAAAGCCTTCAATCAATCTTCCTTTTTCATCCCTTGTAACTCCCTCAACCGCAACAATTCTTGGATTTCCCTTGGCACATCCATCAAAATTAAGCTTAATCCATCCTATTTCTAGGGGTTTCCAATTTATTCTTTCCCTTAGGATGTTCTTTGCATGATTTATATTAGTTAGGTCTTGTTGTATGCCCCAATTTTTCTTAATCCTCAACTTCATATAGAAGGGAATTCTTTTGGCATAACCAAATCTCTACACATTGATATTTTCTTGCAAATTATTTTTTATACTATTAAATAGTTCTTTGTTGTTTCTTGACTGGTCTCATAATATCCTATTATTCCTTTCTTTCCATAACCCCCAAGCTACAAATAGGGGAATTTGTTTCCACATCTCCAAGATGATAGGATGGTGAATTAAAGAACCTTTATATTGACTGATAATGAACTCTTTTAGGTCTTCAAGAAATTTCCAATAGAACTTAAACTTAGACATCACCTCCACCTAGACCTCAAAAGCATAACCAAAATGAAAGAATAGATGTTCCAAAAATTCTTTAGCCTTGAAGCATAAACCACACCTATTCACAAGTTGAAATCCTTTCTTAATCAAATTGTCAAAAGTGAGAATTTTATTATGGATAGTTGTCCACCAAAAGTAGTTCAGTTTAGTAATCATTCTCCTATTCCACACTTGATTCCAATCAACTAAGGAATTATTACAATCAACAAGTAACAATGGAGTGAGCAAACCTAACATAAAAAAATCTCGAAGGATTTGAAGACCATATACACTTATCTTGTTTTTCCTGAGAGAAAAACATACAATCACCAATACTATTTATGGTGAATGCACAAGACAACTGAGAGGGGGAGGGGGTGAATCGATTGTACCTTAAAACTTCAAAAACCTCTTAAACTTTCAGATCCACATTCATTCAATTAACCCTTAAACTATTATAATGTTTTAGCAAGAAAATAAAATAACAAAATATGAAACTTGATCAACATAATACACAAGAGAACACCAGATTTATGTGGAAAATCTAAGATGGGAAAAACCACGGTGAGGATTATCTCACAATATAAAGTAATATCAACATCAAATACAAAGAGCTCACTATCTAAGGGCTCACTACCCAAGAAAAGAAAGGCTCACCGCTATAATAGAAAATAAGATAGAGAATAATGTTACACAGAAAAATCCATCTCAATGAAATAGAGAAATCCACCACAATATCACCAAAAAATCCGTAGCTTAACTGAAGAATTATAGACACCTTTTTCTCACTGCATCCAACAATCTAAGACATGAAAGCTCATATTACACTTCCAAAATAACTATAACACTTTGTAATTCACATCATTTGCATCATACTTATCTATCTTCACATCTCTCAACACCTCAACTCATATTTATATCATCCTCAACCTTGAAACCATTCTCCGAGGTCGGATTATGCAAATCAACTATGCAAATTTGAATTAGGTTGACACCAAAACACTTCTGTAGCGGATAGAAGTCAAGGCATACCACACCACTCCTTATTTACAACCAAAATCTATAACACCACACTACAACACACTTATACAAACAATAAACATCCATCGTAATTAGTGCAAACACCGAGGTTGATTATTACCTGTGTAACCACCATTAATATTTTAAGTACATGCTTCCTTTGATCCAACAACAACTTGCAGATAACAAATTTCACCTAAACACAATTTGGAATATTCCATAAACACCATAAAATCCAACAAACTCCTTCGCAACAACTTTCACCTAAAGAATGTACACAACCAGTACACTCAGACATTTTTAACATACACTACAACTTAAGAAAGTGACTTTTGAAGCACCAAACCTCAAACCACTTCCACTGAATAAAGATACCAACACTATTAGCATGCCTTCAAATCTACAAGACCTAAAACCAAATTGCAGAGAAACATGAATCACAAACATTTCTCCCAGATCCTTTGCAATAAATTATTCACACACTGGTGAACACAACTTCTTTTGCACAATGATCCAACACACCAAATTTTGAATACAATACCTCTAAATACCTTTGATCAACGTATTTGAAATGCATAGGTAGATCTTCAACCTAGAATAAATGTGAAGTGACACCAAAACACTACTCTTTAACCCAAAACACACTGTAACTAACAATTTCCTCTTCTTATTAAATTTTCTCAAAAGCACTTGGAAACCAAGCACCAAGAACACATCCTCATCATCTTCATCACTTCCTCAACCATAGATAGAATCTTATCAAATAAACACTAGAGGTTGACACCAATAGCTTACTAATGACAACATAATGCAACTAATCAAAGCATCATCAATGCAACAATATAGAAAATACCAACAACTACACATACTCTTGCAACAATCCTCTTCTCATACCAATGACAACACAAGCTTGTTGACATCAATGACAACACCAACTACTCATACTTGAAACAATCTCCCCCTTTTTAATTGATGGCAACACAGGATGTGAAAAACCATCAACAACAATAGCTCTACTCCATACATATTTCCACTTCTCTTTTCTCCCCCTTTCACAACATACTTATTACTTTCTCCCAACTTATCTTTTTCATATGTCACACTCTCCTCCTTTGCACATGATTCTTTTTCCATTTCTTTTTCACATTACTATCTCCCCTAACTATCTTCTTTTTCACATGAATCTCTCTCCCCCCCTTTGACATCAATGGAAAAGGAAAAAAAAATTATATTACTTGAGTTTCTCCATTGACATCAATCAATCTTCTCACAATTGCTCTGCAACTTCTATATATTTACTGCTAAGTATATTCCCCCTAACTACAACAACCAACAATGCCACTACCTACTCCCCCTAGGAGGTAGCCACCAACATCAGTCTAGACCAAAGAATGAATCTTTAAATTCACTACACTGATGCATCTCCTTATGCATCTAGTTCAAAGAAGGAGGGACAATAACCCCCAACTTCTCCTGAAGATACTCAAATGTATCCTTAAGAAGAGCCTTAGTGAATATATCAACAACCTAATCCTTTGTAGGAATATATTCAAGATTTACTTCATTCTCTACAACCTTCTCTCTTAGAAAATGATACCTAATTGAGATATGTTTTTTCCTTGAATGCATTACCAGATTTTTTGAAATATTGATAGCACGTGTATTATCATAGAAGATAGAAATTGCTTCATCATATAACACCCTAATATCCTTCAATTTTTTCCTCATCCATAACACTTGTGTGCAGCAAAATGTTGTTGCAATGTATTTTGCTTATGTAATAGATAAAGACACTAAATCTTGTTTCTTGCTTAGCTATAACACCAATCTGCATCCATGAAAGAATGCACCAACACTTGTACTTTTTTTGTCATCCACACAACCAGCCCAATCTACATCTGTGTAGGCACTTAGAGTGAAATCAATATCCTTTAGATACCACAAACCATGATCCAGAGTTCCCTTCAAGTATTTGAATATCCTCTTTACCGGTGTAACATGTGACTCTCTTGGATCTTATTGAAATCTATCCACAAAATAAACTTAGTGCATGATATCTGATCTAGTAGTAGTTAGATATAGTAGTCCACCAGTCATTGATCTATACTTGTTCTGATCATCCTTAGAAGATTCATCATTCTTGCTCATCTTGTAACTAGTAACCATAGGAGTACACACTGGTTTAGACTCTTCCATTCTAAACTTCTTTAACATTTCCTTAACATAATTTGATTGTGAAATAAAAATACCTTTGTCTATCTGATTTATTTGTAATCCAAGGAAGAAATTAATCTCCCTAAACATAGAAAATTCAAACTCATTATGCATTTCCTCTGCAAACTTCTTACACATAGCTTCATTTCCCCCAAAGATTATGTCATCAACATATACAACCACAATCAAGATTTGATCATTTTCAACTTTAAAATAAATATTGTTATATGTGGTACCTTTATTGAATCCTTGTTGTAGCAAATACATATCCAACCTTGCATACCAAGCTCTAGGAGCTTGCTTCAATCCATATAATTCCTTCATCAATTTGCAGACCATATTCGGTTTGTCTGATAACTGAAATCCTTCTAGTTGTTCTATGTATACCTCTTCTTCCAATTCTCCATTCAAGAAAGAAGAATTCACATCCATGTGATAAAATTTGAAATCCTTATGTGTTGCAAAATCCAAAAACATCTTGATAGCTTCCATTCTTACCACTAGAGAAAATGTATCCTCAAAATCTATTCCTTTAACTTGTGAGTAGCATTTACACACAAGCCTTGCCTTGTTCCTTACCACTTCTACATTCTCATTTAGTTTGTTCCTAAATACCCACTTAGTTATAATTAAATTTTTGTTTGTTGGTCTTGGGACAAGTTGCCAAGTCTAATTCTTCTCAATCTAAAATAGCTCTTCTTGCATAGCCTTGATCCAATATTCATCTTTGCATGCCTCAATTACTGTTTTAGGTTCAACTTCAAAAAGTAAACATAGATTTACCTTTTCTTCAAAAAAAATCCTTCTTATTAATACACCTATTTTCTTATCTCCAATTATTTGATCTCCAGAATGATTCATCTACACATACTTAGGAGTTTTAGGAGTCTATTCTAGAGCTTCTTCCTCTTCAATCTACTCCTCTCTTTCTTTTTATTATTCTTCTTCTCTACAAGAGGACTAATATGATTCATATCCATCTATCATCATTGAATTATTTTGTAAATCTTCATCAACTTTGACACTTGCACTCTCAAAAATCTTTCTCAATCTCTTGTTGTAGCATCGATAAGCTTTGATTCTAGTAGAGGATCCAAGGAAGATACCTTCATCATACCTTGCATCAAACTTTTCTAAGTTATCTTCATGTCTCTTATGATATAACATTTTCTTCCAAACAATTTGTAGTAATTGACAGTAGGAATCCTTCCATACCATAGCTCATAGGGAGTCTTTGTACTATTTTCTCTTGCTTGAAATCTGTTAATTATATAAACAATAGTATGAATTGCTTCTCTCTAGTAGAATTTTAGTATATTTTCTTCTTTCATCATTGTCCTTGCAGCTTCTTAAATAGTCCTATTTTTTCTTTCAACTACTCCATTTTGCTGGGGAGTCCTAGGGGCAGATAAGTGCCTCTTTATGTCATGATTCTCACAAAAGATATTGAACTCATTGGAGGTGAACTCTCTGCCTCTATTAGACCTCAAACATTTGATTTTCATATCCATTTCATTCTCAACCATAACTTTAAATTCTTTAAACTTGTCTAGAGCTTGTGATTTTTCTTTGAGAAAAGTAACCCATGTCATTCTAGAGTATCATCAATTAATAGCATAAAATACCTATCACCTTGAAGACTTATTACTCTTATAGGACCACAAATATTTGTATGTACCAATTCCAATAGTTTGGTAGTAGATTTTTCTTTGGTTTTGATGCTTCTTCTTGCTTGCTTTCCAATTTGACATTCTTTATAGACAACATTGATAGGCTTTGTAATCTTTGGTAGATCTCTTACAGCTTGAACTGAGTTGATTCTTACTAAGTTATCAAAATTGATGTGACACATCCTCCTATGCCATAACTAGCTTTCATTAATCTGACTCATAAAGCAATGACCATCAACACCATTAAGCTAATAAAAAATTATGTATGTCCTTCTTCTAGCAGCAACCATAGTTTCGGTTTTTTTTTATCTCACATCCATCATCCTGAAACATAAGATTGTATCCTTTGCTACACATTTTTCCAAAACTCAAAAGGTTATGCCTTAAACCCTTAACATACTAGACATCATCAGTATTATGCTTTACATAAAAAATGATAGAACCTTTTCCGCGTATATTAGCAAATGTATCATCACCAAATCTAACACATCCTCCATCATACTTTTCAAGGTTAACAAAATTACTTTTGTCACCGATCATATGATTAGAGAATCCACTGTCAGTGATCCAATATTTCTTCTCCTGTCTAGCATGAAAATCATATACCAAAGTACCTTTAGTCTTATCATTTGTCTTTGGAGGGCTTTCATTCACACATCTCTCAGAGTTAGTAGAAACAGATTCATCTTTTAAATCCATGAACAATAATTCAGCATCTTCATCTCAATAATTAGATTCATCATCAAAAATACTTGCATCTTCTCTAACATAATAACTTTTCTTTTTCATCTTTCCCTTTTTCTCCTTATTTTTTTTATTCAAAGCTCTATTTGGACATATTGAAGCATAGTGGCCTATCTTTCCATAACTAAAACATTTGAAAGAAATCTCACCATTGTACTTACTAGTACCCTTCTTCATCCTCCTTACAAAGTTGGTTTCTATATCATCAAGATCCACTTGATTTGATTCCTTGATCTCTTCTGATTTGATAGCCTTAAAAGCAATCTCAACTTTTGTACTACTATTTGTACCAAATTCTCTCATCTCAAAAGCAGTTAAGGAACCATAAAAGTGATCTCTGGTATATTGATTCAAATTTTCAAATTTCTCAATAGCAAAAAATTTATGACTATAAGATTTAGGAAGAGTTATGAGAATTTTATTTACCACTTTTGGTTCTTTGAGTTCTCCACCAAGACCTCTGATGGAGCTAACAACTTTATCTACCCTCTGCATATAGCTTGTAACATTTTCATCTTCAAAAATCTGCAAGTTCTCAAACATGATCTTTAGATTCTACATCTTAGCTTCTTTGACCTTATCATCTCCTTCATAAATTCTTTCTAAATTTTCCCAAAAAAATTTAGCAGTTTTTAGACTCATAACTTTCACCAATTCAAAATTTGTAAAACTATTTAAGAGAGCATACCCTACTTTACCATTGCTTTCATATGCTTTGTTCTCATCGGGAATACTTGGACCATTTGTAGGTTCAATGTATCTATTCTGAATTGACTTCCAAACATCGTATCTAAGATAAACTAGAAAACCTTCCATCCTTTTCTTCTAGAATGCATAATATGTTCCATCAAACACAAGGATCTATTTCTTGTTTACCATCCCAGATCTACATCAAGAGGTTAATATTTCTTCCAAGGAACCTTCCGTTGATACCAATTGTTGAATTCACAAAACAACTAAGAGGGGGGGTGAATCAGTTATACCTTAAAACTTCAAAACCCTCTTAAACATTAAGATCCACATTCATTCAATTAACCTTTAAACTACTATAATGTTTTAGCATGAAAATAAAATAACTGAAACTGAAACTTGATCAACACCATACACAAGAGAGCACTAGATTTACATGGAAAACCCAAGATGGGAAAAACCACGATGAGGATTAGCTCTTAATATAAATTAATATCAACACCAAATAAAAAGGGCTCACTGCCAAAGGCTCACTTCCATAATAGATAATAAGATAGAGAAGAATTTTATATAGATAAATCCATTTCAATGCAATAGATAAATCCTCCACAATATCACCAACAACTTTACATCTTTACTGAAGAATTGTAGACACCTTCTGCTCACTACATTCAACAATCTAACACATGAAATTTCACACTACACTTCCCAAATTCGCACTCTAACACTCTCCAATTCACATCATTCACATCATACTTATCTATCTTCACATCCTTGAAGACCTCAACTCATATTTATATTATGCTCAACCTTGAAACCATTCTCCAAGGTTAGCTTATGCACATCAACTATACAAATTATTCAAATTAGGTCAGTACCAAAACACTTCCGTGGTAGATAGAAGTGAAGTTGGACCACACCACTCCTTATTTGGGACCCAAAATCTATAACACCACACTAAAAAATGTTTCTTCAAACAATAAACATCCACCATAATTAGTGTAAACACCGATGTCGACCGTTACCCATGTAAACACCATTAAGATTTTAAGTACATGCTTCCTTTGATTCAAAAATAACTCAGAAAAAAAATGTCACTTGAACACGATCTGGAATATTCCATAAACACCCCAAAATCCAACAAACTCCTTCGCAACAACTTTTACCTAAAGAATGTACACACCAAGTACATTTGGACAATTATGCCATACATTGCAAATTAAGAAAGTGACTTCTGAAGCACCAAACCTCGAACCACTTCTACTGAAGAAAGATACCAACACTATCAACACACCTTCAAATCTACAAGACCTGAGATCAAATTGTGGAGAAATGTGGAGCACAAACATTTCTCCCAAACACCTTTGCAATACACTGCTCACACACTGGTGAAAAAAACTTTTGAACAATGATCCAACACACCAAATTCTAAATACAATACCTTTGAACACCTCTGATAAACATATTTGAAATGCATAGGTAGATCTTCAACCTAGAATAAATATGGATCGACACCAAAACACTACTCTTCAACCAATAGTACATAAACAATAATAAACTACTGAAAAAACTACTAAATTTTTTTTTATAAATGACTGAACTTGGTCACATGACCATTAGTAGTTTATTGCCAGTCATATAACGCGACCAGATTGATGACTAAACCATTTTTAGTCATTTATTGGTTGTTTTGATTGATCGATTTTGTAGTATATTTAGTCGTTGATTTAGTCATTCATTTTTGTAATCTAGTCACTTATTTGGTCAATTTTTTCACTGATATTTTTAGTCATTGATTGTTGTAATCTAGTCACTTACTTAGCCATTTTTTATTCATTGATATATTTAACTGGTCACTTATTTAGTTGTTGATTTAGTCATTGATTGTTGTAATCTGGTCACTTATTTAGTCATTTTTTTATTCACTGATATATTTAGTCATTGATTGTTGTTAACTAGTCACTTATTTAGTCATTTTTATTCACTATTCAATGATTTTTGTCAAATGGTAGTATATTTAGTCAATTTAATTATTAATTGATGTCAATTAGTAGTATATTTAGTCATTTTAATTGACTGATATTTGAGGATTTAAGCATAAAACACATAAATACACATCAATCATCAATTGCGCACAATAAGACAACCATTGAGAAGGAAAAATTGGTGAACTTTATTAAAAAAATAAAGGTGTTCTAATTACAACATAGAAATAGAGTATTACAATTTTTATTTTCAGTCACAAAACTAAAAATCTAAGTTATAATATTGCACATAAATGACTACAAGAAATAAACTTCTCCAAAAAAATTCTTCAATGATGGAAACGCATGCTTGAAGCCCTTCAATGCAAGCACATGCCCCTTTCATCTCTTAAAAATTTTGCAACATGGGAAATCTTCCTGGAGCAAGTTGTAACGTGTAGAATCCAAGAAGGGGAGTGTTGATCGTGTCCCATATATGAAGCTCTCTCCTTCAATGCAGTCAACAATAACCCAACTAGAATATTTCCTCCTTTATGTGCAATGTGCCATCTGATATGACCAATATGGTGCTAGCTTTTCTACCATGAATGAAGTTGTGCCTCAATACAAACAAAAAAATTACTATTAGTCTCAATTTAGAAAGAATAAAAGTGCATTGTATATTGCAAGTTTACAAAAGTCCAAACATAACAAAAAGATAAATCAATTAAAAAACTGTAGCCTTGTCAACAAATTCCTTAAATAGAGTGTTCAACATAGGCCTGAAATATGCATATTGAACCCTTGATTTCATAACCTTGTTCAAATTTTAAGAAAGGTGATATGCTCAAATTATAAAATGAAGTTGACATTATAGAATGAAGGATATCAACACTAGCCAAACTAGAACAACATTATCAATAAAAATTTCTTGGAAACCAAGCCTAATAATGCCATCAGACTTAATTAGACAAAAAAAATGTCAACCCCACTCCATGTGTTATTTGAGTAAAGACCTACACCACGAAAAAATCCATTTATACATAAATTCCAAATTAAGTTGATGAGAAAAGATCTTTGATATCCAACTGGGAAGCCTTAACATCCAAAAATTACTAACCTGATGTTTCACAATAAGTTTCCCAACTATGACATCATCTTTACTTAAGAAATTAGATATTGATCCACTGCCATATTAAATCTCACAGGATTCTCCTTCACAAACAAAAAATGATATATATTAATTTTTTAGAAACTTCCTTAATATCCCCGTGTAAGAAGACTAAACTAAGTGAGGTTAAGGGTTTGAAGTAGAGTACCATCTTCTTGCTATGTGCTTGACTTTGATGACTTGTATCTTGAATGAAAATAGCAAGCTAGCTGCACTGTAAAATCATTGTTAATCATTGTTACAAAAATAACCACAAAATCCTCTTTAATTAAAATAATCCTTCTAGATATTTCAATTAATTTCTAAGAGAGATAATTTCACTATCCAAACAACCATCAATCTATTTACTGTATATAATTTCCCAGAATTCAGTTTTTGAATGTTATGAAACTAACCATAATTACCAAAGATTTGACAGCAAAATGTAGTACAAAATAATTTTTTTGACAAAATGCCTCAAAGAGATGTCATCTCATGGAATGAAATGATATGATTGCAGAATGTGCACAAAATGGATTTTGCAAGGAAGCTCTCAAAATCTTTGAATTAATGAAGCACTCTCAAACACTGAAATTGTAAGCTTTGCTTGTGTTCTAGATGCATGCAGTCATGCAGGTTCAGTGGATGATGGTTGCACATACTTCACACGTCAGTGACCCTTATTGCATTACATTTATAGTTGATAATTAGGTGTGCATGGTTGACCTTTGTGCATGTGTTAGCTATCTTGAGGACACCCTAAACATTATTACTGAGATTCCAATTAAACCTTTGGTTCCTATGGATCATATATGAATATAGGTTGAGTATTCCAACAACACTTTTTTTTTAGTTGGATCTTAAAAATGTTGCAACTTATGTTCTTCTGTAAAAAATCTATGCAGAAGCGGGCAGGTGTGGTGAGGTTCAAATAGTAAGGAGATTGATTAAAGATAGAGGAATTAAAAAGATATCTACATGTAGTTAGATTGAATGGTATAAAATGGTACATTCTTTTTTTTGTAGGAGACAGATCACATCCACAAACATGAGAGATCTATGCAAAATTGGAGAAATTGGCTTGGCAAATGAAGGCAGTAGGGTATTTCCAGATTCAAGACCTTTACTTAATGTTGTGGAATAGAAGAAAAAAGAATCATTTATCTGCCACCATAGAGAAAAGTTAGCAATTGCATTTGGTTTGTTAAACATGGCCCCTAGTACAACTATTAGAGTTGTTAAGAACCTTCGAGTATGTTCTAATTTTTACACTACATCTAAATTTATCTCCAAGATTGTTGCAAGAGAAATTATTCTAAGAGATGTGAACCATTTCCATCATTTAAACAAGGACAATGTTCTTGTGGAGAATATTGGTGATGCTAAATGAAACAATCTGAAAAGTAGGCTTACACTATAATAATGTGCACTACATCAAATATCCAGTAATAACAAAGGGAAATCCATCAAAGCATAACAACAGGGATTTTTTTTGGTCATATGTTGTAGTTATAAGTGCCCTACTAGACATACATGAAAATGTGGAAGCAATATACACAAGGCAAGCGAACTATTTCAAAAAAATTCCTCAAAGAAATGTGATATTTTGTTTTATAGTTTAACTGCGATACTGCACCGTTTTGACATGATCCTTGCGGTGATGCAGGATGTTACTGCTACATTGCACTGTTATTGCTTGGCCTTCGTAGTAATGAGAGATGTTACTGCTACACCACACCATGTCTTCTTAGCTCTTGCAGGGATGTGGGAGAAGTATTTGATTTACCGTCATACCACACATTTATTGCTTAGCCTTCATGGTAATGCAGGATGTTACCACTACACCACATCGTTTCTTCTTGGCTCTTGCAATATGGCGGTATTATGAAACTTGTCACGACCATATACTACCTTGACACAACAGTCTTATGAAATTTGTCAATATTTATGGGCACCTTTTAAATTACATTAAGATCTATAAGGAAACTATCCTATAGGGATGACAGTCCCAAGAAACATGACAATGGTTGCACTAATAAATAGTTAACTAGAAACCATGAATTTTCAATGCATAATGGAGAATATATAGAGAGTTAATTTAGTGAGCAAACATCCTTGGAGAATTGTCATCAAAATTATGACAATCTAAGAGTTCATAGTAGAAAATTGTATACCCTCAAAGACCTAACAGTCATAATAGACCTGTGATAGCTTTCAGAGTCATAAGAATAAATTCATAAGATAATAGATGCAAGAGCATAAAAAGACACTGAGATGGAAGGGAAATTGGTAGAGTTGAAGAATCAGACATGTAGTGAGAAGGTAGGGAAAACAAAGTAATTTACAGTCAAGAGCATCATGGTAGTTTCTTAGGTGACTATATTTGGGCAAGGAGAGAACTTAGTGACAACATTACCATCAAAATAATAAGGATACTCAAAACCCTACCAAACCCTAGGGACTTTTTCATCACCTTGTAGAGATCTCAAACATGCATGAAAATATTTCACAGAGACTAAAATCATCTCTATTTTTTATGATCACAAAAAGTAACAAAAATTTAGATTTACAAGTGATGAAAAGAAGTACATGGAAAGTATATTATGCTGAATTTTTTAAAAAAAAAACTTAACCATTAACTATCCAATACAATATAACAAAATGCAAATATACAATGAAATATTATGATTAACAAAACGATAATTTTAACGGTTATCTTAAGGTAGACAAAAAAAAATTGTGCAAGTGAAAAATAACACCCTTAGATTAATCTAAACAAATAAAATTTTCATTTACATCATTTTCAAGAAATAATTTTTTAGATCCGTCCAGTTGTACAAAAATCAAATCAAATCTGCAACGATCTCAAAGATCTAAAGGCTTAAAAATCTGATATTTTTAGATCTATTCTTGGGTGTATCCTGCATCTTACAATAAAAAGAACGATCTTTTTCTCCAATAGGGTAAACACATAGATCATTATGATAGATATTTTTTACCGTAAAGCTTATTTTTCATATATTACAAGATCCATAAGAAAGTTGTTTTGTTTTGTAGAGTTATCTCCCTTGTGAGACTCCTCTAGCTTTGTTAAAGTGGAGGAATGAGGAGCTGACAAGCCTGATAGGTGATGGAACAGGGAAGAGAGAAGAGTGGGACAAAGTGTATGATTACGGTTTGTATAATGAGAAACCCAGACAAAAATGGAATAGGGAAGATAGAAGAGTGGGAAAGGGTAGCATGGAGGTCTTAATGAGCCATTCACATTACCGCAAAGGCCCAACAACTGTTGTGTGGTGTTGTAGTGGTTGTGCAAAAAATTTTGTGAAGGCTTGGTGATCTGAAGTGGAACTTGCAACTACAATATCTAATAAAAATCCACTTGTGATAATTGTTAGAGAGTTTCAAATTGTGAATTTTCCTCTATCCTATAGGAATGAGAAAGGAAGAACACTATCAAACAGTGATTAAATCATAACAAACAATCCAAAAAAATGAAATTTACTATCAAATGGTGACAAAGACCTGTCCTCTAAGTCTTTTGCACAAGATGATTGAGAACACAATTAGTAAGAAGTAAAAGAGCACTAGATCATAGCACTGCAAAATGGTCATGACTTATGCAATGAACTTCACTGTTCTTTTGATCACAAAGGAGATCAGGATAATAACCAACATACTGATGTACATAAAGAATGTTCATGGAGTGCAAACTTCCTTACAAAGCAATTACCACAGCAAAGTTTGAGATGAATTGCACCTGTTATTTTATGTTGATATGGATATGTTCTAACCTGTAGTTAATTGTTGTAGCATAGCAGATAGGATAAATAGTTATTCATATACCATTGTTTCAAATTCAAAATTGCTATACCTTATTCTAGAAGAAAATCACAGGGGCTCTATACATAAGACACCATTGTTTCAAATTCAAATTAATTGATGGCTCTTTCACAATTGTTTGCTTCATTTATTTGATCTAAGATAGCCTGTTGTATAGAAGATGCTCTCAAAATCATAGTAAAATCATTTATTCTGATATGACTGTTCAAAATCTTTCCCATCATAACAATGAACAAAAGCACAAATCATTAACCTGAACTTTGCAAGAGTTTCATCAAATTCTACTTTCCACTCTCTTTTCCATTTTGAATTTTATTCCCAATTTCATCAAAATATGGTAAGGCTGAATTTGTCAATTGCTGCTTGGGTGAAAACTCGAAGCTATCCTCGACACATGGTAAAGTTATGGCTAACAGTAGGATCTACAGGCTAAGGAAGTTCTTAATGGATGAAATTGGGAATAAAATTTAGAATGGAAAAGAGAGTGGAAAAGTAGAATTTGATGAAACTCTTGCAAAGTTCAGGTTAATGATTGATGCTTTTGTTCATTGTTATGATGGGAAATATTTTGAAAAGTCATCTCAGAATAAAGGAGTTTACTATGATTTTGAGAGAATCTTCTATATAGCAGGCTGTCTTAGATCAAATAAATGAAGTAAACAATTGTGAAAGAGCCAACAATTTTGAATTTGAAACAATGGTGTCTTATATATAGACTCTCCCTATGATTTGCTCCTAGAATAAGGTATAGCAATTTAGAATTTGAAACAATGGTATATGAACAACTATTTAGCCTATATGTTATGCTACAACAATTAACTATAGGATAGAACATATCCATATCAACATAAAATACTAAGTGCAATTCACCTCAAAAAAATTTGTACCTGAGTATGATAGTACCTGAGCTTTTGGTGTTTCTAGACGACACCTATAGTGGAAAAGTGTAGTCTCCATCTAAAGGAACCATCTTCGGAGCTCTTCCCTGAAATGAGGGTTGAATAAAAATTAGAAGAAAAGAAATACCATAATTCTAAAGTAACAGTTTGTATCAAGCCAAATGTCAAAAAGTATAGTTAAAAAGAAAAACCCTTACAATTGGACCAAGTAGATTTATGATTTTATCTTTAGAATGTAGGAACATTCTCTTTCGGAGCTTCACGAACTCATATTGGATCTCCGGTTGGACCAATAAAATTTATGATTTTTTCTTTAGAATGTAGGAACTTCCTCCATCGGATCTAAAATTGATCCAAAAAATTATGATTTTATCTTTAGAATGTACGAACTTTCTCTATCAGATATTAAAGATGTCAGGTTGGATGTCCAATTGGACCAGCAAATATGTGGTTTTATCTTTAGAATAAAGAAAATTCCTTTGTCAGATATTCAGAAGTCCCTACACCTAGGTTCTACTTCCTAGCAAAAACACCCAGAAGTGTTTCACACCGGCTCAAGGTACTCTCCAACCTGGTTATGTCACCGATAGAAATCCTATTTTTTCCTGAACCGTCCATACCCGAACGTTGCATCAAAATCTATTATTCCTTCACATAAAAATGCCACATATTAACCCCTTCTAAATAAAACTCAAAATCATCATAAAACCATAATTAATAAATCATTTTAGCTTCAAAAAGAATCTGATGTCATTTACTATCAAAACAAAAGTTGTATAAATCACAAAAAATCCATGAAGCCATCCATCCAAAGAGAAAATAAGCAATGTAAGGATTTGAGAAATGTAATTCCAAAGGGTTATGTTGTAACGGTAATGGAATTACCATAAGAGCACAACCGAGGAACAAATTCTTCTGACTATAATTATATGATCCATATAACTCTATTGGTCATGTGGCATAGTTGTGCTATAACAAATAAAGGATGCATTCATGTGTGACCCAAGTTTAATGTGGCTATGGTGTGATAGAAATGGAGGCACTCATATGAGTACAATTCATGTACAAATCATTGTCATCACAATTAGGTGTCAATCATCATTGGGTGCATTCAGGTTGACTCAAGTTTAATAGGTTACGATGTAATGATAGCATGATCCAAGAGTGATTACCTCTTGCTGCAATAAAGAGCCTATAACTATGGTTGATATGCAAAGTGGTTGTGTTATATCAATTATGTAGTGCATTCAAGCACAACCCATGTTTAATGGGCTATTCTAGAGAGTGATCAAGATTTTTTAAACCTTATGAATGTTACTTAAAAGTGTACAACTTAAACTACAAACCAAGTTTGTTACATACTTGAATGAAATCTTGGGTTACCACAAACTATAATAATGTGATCTGCTAATAACCATTATGGAAAGTATTAAAGCAAGACCCATAATATATAGGATACATTTCCTTGATCAAGTTTACATACCTTAATGATAAAACACAAGCTTCCTACACTCTCTAGGATACAATCGAAGATCATACCACAACCCTGTCAAGAAAACTAATTTTCTAACCCAAGATTTAAGGTTTTTTTTAATACCAACAAAAGAATTGATAAGAGCATGACTAGGGTGCAAAACCTAGGCCTCCGTAGAAACATAAACCATAACTCTTGCAAATTAGTGAGGTTGCAATACCAAAAATATTGAGACATTGTAGCCAATAACAAAATCTTGCAATCTAAAGATTATAGCCAATAACAAGCACACTATGTAGCTCAGTGACATTTTTAAATGTAATCTATGGTAAGAAGAATGGCAGTCACTTGAGGTGTGACAGTCAAAAAGAGGCCGAGCAGTTGACAAGATAATAAAGCTCAAACCTTGCATAGTAAAGTGGATATTTTAACAGTGAGTTTCCTTATCCCCTTGTTGACCTTAAGGGTTTTTCAGATGCTATTAGTAGTGTTAGACAAGGAAAATGCAATCAGGGAATGACTATCCAAATGAAGTAACAGTGGTAATCACAGGTTCAATTTTTCTTCTTATCCATTGTATAATGGAGGTAGTGGATTGCATGTTTGAGTAGTGTTTTGAGACTCATCAAAGATGGGAGAATAGTGAATAATACCTTATGGACTGTGAATTAGTGACAATAAGGTTGAAGGATCTTAAAACCCACAAATCCATGAAACAATGAGTCCCCTGTAGTAAGTAAGTAGGCAGTCTATAGGGCATAGTTTGATTTCATAGAAGGATGCTCATGAAAGGAATCTTCAAGTGATAGTGAGTGAGTTGTTTGATATTGCAGTTGAGGGTGCAATATCCAGTCTTAAAGGTAGTTAGCAAAGCAGTAAATGTGCAAGAAAATCAAATCGTACACAACAAAAAATTCACAATATTATCTTGCATAATGCCTTGAGTTTGAAGACACAAATCTCATTGTATCTTAATGAAAGTAGTGACCTTAATGGTCAATCACTAGAAACCATGATTTTAAAACATGCTATTATGCTTATGGAGGCAACATTTTAAGCAAGGCAGTGAGTGGTGGTTTGGAATAATGGCAGGTATGAAGGACTTGCTTTATATGCATACTATGCAATCTAGTTTAAGACAACGTTCTTAGAAGAGATTGAAGGTGGATTATGGAACTCAAGGGTTACCATGAAAAAGATTAAAGCAAAGATTGAGATCTATTTAAAAGCCACTGTCATGAAGATATTAAAGATGTCACATGCAAAACCCTAGCAGCTGGAGTAATGAATACAGTGCGAAAGAGGACAGTGTGCTGGGGAAGATTTAGGAGATCTCCACATTATCTAATCACAAGAAAATACATCATTTATTTATTTTTTAAAATTAAAAGAAATCATTCTAAAACCTATATAGGATACATTGATACTTCAAAAGCATCTGATTTATTTATTTTAATTAAAAGAAATCATTCTAAACCCTATATAGGATACATTGATACTTCAAAAGCATCTGAAGGAATTTGAGATTATGCAAATATATGTCAATTAAATACCTAGATTACAAATAGTAGCACGAACAATATAACCCTTATTGAGTAGAGAAGGAATGTGATAAGCAGCAATGAATCCTATGCCTCGTGTCACACACATCTCCTTACCATTCTTTGTCATTCTTTACTAAAACACTTCTCCATTTTGGTGGGCTATGCCTGAAAATAAGGTTTCGAGGAAGGTTTTAGAGTATGTTTATTAAAATGAAAACTCCATTCTAGCGGGCTATGACTGAAAATAAGATTTTGACGAAAGTTTTAGAGTATGTTTATTAAATTTTTAGAGTATTTTGGTGGGCTATATTTTTTATTCCTTAAATGATTTACTCAAATAGATTGTGACTAAATAAATTACTAACTATTTAGTCATTTTTATTTGTATGAATAAATAATTTTTAGTCAACGACCAAATTGGTCATTTATTTACTCATTTATAGCTGAGTTGTAAAAAAATAGTAGAATTTAGTCATTTTGAGTTTTTGTGACTAAAAGTTTTAGTCATGTAGTCATTTATTTTCCAAATTCTACTAGTGAACCCAGAACACACTGTAGCTCATTGTTTCCTCTTCTTATCAAATTTTCTCAAAAGCACTTGGAAACCAAGCACCAGGAACACATCCTCATCATCTTCATCACTTCCCCAACCATAAATAGAAGCTTAACAAAGCAACACTAGAGGTTGACACCAATAGCTTACTAATTTAACAACATAATGCAACTAATCAAAGCATCATCAATGAAACAATATAGACAATCCCAACAAATAGACATACTCCTGCAACAATCTTCTTCTCATACCAATGGAAAAATAGGCTTGTTGACATCAATGACAACACCAACTCCTCATACTTGGAACAAATTAACAATTGTTTTATCCATTTTTAAAGCTCCTATTGTCTACCACCCCTCAAGATCCTTCCTCCCATCATTTGTCCCCTACAACTTTTCCATTTGGGCTACTCCCCATTCCAATCAATGTAACCATGGACTTTATTTTCATTTATTGTGATGATCAAGTCTTTTATTTGAGAAAGGATTTGAATAAATAAAAACAAAGGATCTTCTTTCCAAGACTCATTGTAGAAGTTAACAAAATTACCATCCCATAACCTCCAAAAGATTCTTTGTTTGATAACATTTCATATTTTGAGAATATGTGCGCATTCTTGTTGTAGCAATGTGTTTTCTTATTTATTCACACATGATGTGTATCCAGTGTGTACTCTTGTCTATTTTTATGTTTATTATATTTTAATATTTTTAATTCCTACATATATATGTTGTTTAGCATTTCTTATATACATATAGTGACTATTTTCATTAGATGCTTGGACTAGATAAACACACATGAATGGAGATCAAAGAAAAAAATCTAAAAATGTGATCTCTCTAATTTATTTAGTGCGAGGATTATGGAGAGTACATGATTAATTAATACATACTACACTTTCTAATTTAGGATGCTTATTCCCCTTTAATGTACAATTAACTCACTAAAGTGGGGGTAAAATGTAATAACAATAACTATACACCCTACAAATTATTTTACTATATTTTGTGTACTTATTTTAGGTATTTCCTTTAATAAGTGTTTCTACCCCTTGGTTTAACCTTGTTCAAAATTAGTTTAGACTTGTGTTCTTATGCTTATTCTCATGTTCCTATGTTTTTACCCTCCCACATATTATCAATCTTTGTATAAGCGTTTCTCACATATCTAATGTGTTGTTTATATTTTTTCACCTAGCAATGTTTGTGTGTTCTCTTTCATGTGTAGTGAACCTTTACCATAGTTTCCATATTATATTTCACTGCATGTATTATAGAGGTGTGAAATCACCACCATATAGATTCTCTAGATCCCTTTAACCTATCCTATAAATTTGGTCCTCTTTAAATTAAGGGTCAAATGTGGCCCCTTTGCTAGAATGTTTGACCTTTATTTAAGTTAACATCAAAATTTGATGTGAGGCCTATTAATGACTACCTACTACATATGTATCCTTACCTTACTCAAATTCCTTGTAATCATATTAATGAATCCTCCTATCTCTCATTCTCATCCCATCATCCATCATAATAAATCTTCTTCCTTGCATGCCATTATATTTCTATCATCTTTTGATCTTGAGGATTTGGAGTCTTGCTAGAGTTCTTCTTTAGATATTTTGAGCCCTTTGGAGATTTTCCCTAGCAATTTAGTGGCTTCATTTGTATTCCCCTTCTCACCATCATGTTGTATGGTTCCTTCACCCATAGCCATTAGGTTTTCCTCATTTTCTTTCCCATTTTCCATATACACCTTGCCTCTTCATCCTTCTCCTTGTCTAAACCTTTTTTATTACATTCTCATGCTCATGAACACTTTTTATATCTCCTTATGCTTTCTCTTTCTCCCTTATTTCCTCTTTGTTATCCTTTTGCACCTCCTAGGGTTTTCCAAGTTTAAAAACTATCATTACTATATATTTTTCTATATACTTGATTATTTTGAAATATCCATAACAAGGCTGAATACACAAATCTTGGGTCATTAATATTTTCATTTTGTAGGATTTTCTTCATCAAATTTTGCTTAGTTAAATATTTAATGTTTTTAGTCAAAATATCTTAGTTAATGTGGCAAGATGGATATGATACTCTTTCTAAATGAACTCATTTGATGATTTTAGCAAAATTATTTTGGACCATTTTGAGAAAAAGGATGGTGATGAGTATTTTATAGAACTTGCAAGTATCAAACAACAATATTTTATGAAATCTCATGTTGTCAAATTTTAGCAAGTTGTAGTAATGGTTGTTGATACTTTTGAGAAAAAGAGTCACTTTTATATTCGTTGAAGGTCTATTTGAACCTCTCAAAGGTATTGTTAATGATTTTATACTCACTTATTTACAAGAAGAAATCAAAATAACCTTAATACTTGAGCCATATGTGCTTAAGGGAAATTTCATATCCAAATCCAAGACACCCACCCTTGTGTAGTATAAAAGGGAATTTCTAGAAAGGGGGATAATATTTATAGCCAAGGAAGATCACACCCTAACCACCTAAAATAAAGAAGGTAGTTTAATATAATAGAAATGAACTTAGAGGAATCTATGTTTTTCCTATAAGGATCCATGGGAATGTAAGCATAAACTCTTATTAAGGGACAATACCATTGCATTGATGTAATATTTGGTGATTATTTAAATTTTAAAGAACCTAATCCATAATAAATCATAGAGGAACATGAACCTAAAAATGTGGAGGATTAAAGCACAAGAAAACGCACACTTGCAACACTTTAAGAGCACCTAGATATCATCCATTCAAAGTTTGAGTGTTATCTAGACAAAGGATAATAGTGATTATTTGGAGTGGGCCTTCCCATAAATTTTTTGATAAAGGGTTGGTGGATAAAATATGATTGAAAGCTAAGGATTTTAAAGGATTTTATATCATTTTTTTTAATATATTCACCATTCCATACCCTAGAAATTTTTAAAAAAAAATCAACATAGCCATGGGAGATAAAAAGGTATATGATGAAATCATTGTGGGTTTAGGACAGGTTGAATTTTTTTGGGTATACAATGGTTGCATTATGTTGGTGAGTTTCATAGATTTATCAATCCATGGATCTTAAGTTTATATTTGTAGGAAAATATGTGGTACTTAGAGGAATTTCTAATGGATCACTATCAGTGGTTACAACTAAATGAATGGAGAGTAATTTTGATAAGGGACAAGTTCCTTGGGTAGTAAGTTATTTGGTTATGCCTATAAATTTATCCATGCTCATAAGATATGAACACATCATATTCATATTTAATATATTTTGGATAATCATTGTATAGTGTTTAGTGATTTTCCTCTAGGACTACCACCCATTAGAGGATTCCAAGATATCATAAAGTTGGAATTAGGATGATAGCCTATCATGACCACTCATTACTTCCACATAGGAATATACAAATAAGAGATGGAGAAGGTCATCATAGAGCTCTTAGATATGGGTCACATCAAGCCAAGTTCCACTCCATTTTCCTCATCCATGGTTCTTGTGAAGAGAAAATATGGCACCATAAAGATGTGCATTAATTATAGAGATAAATAAAAATAAAAAATAAAAAATATCACATTCCTAGGATTGATGAGATAATTGATGAATTTCATGGTTGAATATGTTTCTGAAGAATTATTTGAGATTAAAGGATGCCATTAGATCCATGTAAGGGATGAGAAACTACATAAAATAACATTCAAATGTCATTTTGGGCACTCTGAATCCTTAGTCATGCCTTTTGGATTCACAAATGCACCAACTAATTCTAGTCATTCTTGAATCAAGTATTTAGTAATTAATTAAGAAATTTTGTTTTATTTTTATTTGATGAAATTTTGATTTATAGCAAGACATGGAAGTTCATTTGAAGTGTTTATATGTAACTTTCTTAGTATTTTAGAACACAAATATCCCTTTGTAATTGAATCAAAATGTGAGATTAGTGATAGAGATCTTGTACTTTGACCATGTTATTTGTGCTCAAGGTGTTTAGGTGGATCAATAGAAGATCCAAGCCATCTTGGATTGATTTCCTCCTTCCACATTAACATAGTTGGGGGAATTTTTCAGCATAGAATATTTGTGAAGGGGTTCTCATGGATAGAAACACCCTTATTTGATATGACAAAGAAATGAGATCTTGTATGGACATAAACAACTCAAGAATAATTTCATAAGCTTAAGGAGGTAATGTATTCATGTCCTATTCTTGTTATCCTAGTTTTATCACATACATTTTTGTAGAATGTGATTCTTTAAGAGGGAATTAGAGATATCTTAGTGTAGAAGTGTCATACCATAGCATTTGAAAGTATCAAATTGAAAGAATTATAAAAAATATTCTCTATCTATGACAAATAGATGTTGTCTATCATATATTCTTTAGCCAAGTTTTGAAAATACTTGGTTTTTTTTAATATTTATGGTGAAAAAATCACAATAGCTTGAGTTTATTCCTTGGCTAATGTGACTTTAATTATAGGAAACAAAAATGGGTGAGTAAGCTCAAAGCTTGTAATTTTCACAGAGTCATGAAAGGAAAACATAGTTTGTAGTTGTTGATTCTCTTTCTAGGAAGCCTAATCTATGTTCTACTAAATTTATGTTTATACTTATTGGAAAGTCTTTATTATGGAAGAATATAATTAGAATGTACTTGTTAATGATATCCTTATGTAAATTCAAGAGATAATGGATTTACAGTAACATACGGTTGAGCATTATTTATAAAAATAGAATTTTCCAAGTTCCTAAATCTAGAACGAAGGAGAAGATTTTAAGGGATTTTCATGATGCACCACTAGCAAGATACCTAGTATTCTACACGACCTATGGAAAATTTACGAAAAGGTTCTCATGGAAGGGTCTCAATAAGGATGTCCCCAAACACATTAGAGAATGCATTACCTATTAGCATAATAAAGTAGAACATGTTTTCCTATTAGGCTTTCCTCAACCATTACCCATCCTAAATTAGAAGAGGGAAATCATATCTATGGATTTCATCTCAAGCCTCCCTAAGGTACATGGTAAATATTTTTTCATATTGTGGGGGATAGTCACATCAATTGGTTGATTTATTTTTTAGAGAAGTGTTAAGGTTACATTGGTGGCCTACAAATATTATTAGAAATAGAGATAATATATTACTTAGCTTTTTTTATTAAGAGTTATTTTATGTGGCTAGGATAGAACTCACCTCTAGCACAAGATATCATCCACAAATAGACAGGAAAATAGAAATAGTGAACAAGTGGGTTGAAGGCCACTTAATGAACTATCTCAAATCAACAATTAACTTGGGTTAAGTGGTTACATTTGAGAGAGTACAACTACAACACTACTTACAATATGTACATTGGTATGTCTACATCCATGATATTATATGTTTATTATGCATCAACCTTTCTTAATTTAGTACTCGTAGATAACAAAGTGCTAGTAGCTAGTGACTTGGTAAAACATAGCTAGTATAGATTGAGATAACTCAAATATCACCTCTAACAAACCTGGAATAAATAAAAACTCCATATAGATTATAACTACATAGAGGGGTCATCTGAAGTGAGAGATATGGTATATTTTATATCATAACCTTAGGAATAATTCCATCAAAGGTAGTGGGTTTAAAAATATTAAACGATACTTCTAGGTGCATTATAGGATCTAGAGGAGGGTTGGTGTGGCTACATATGAGTGGAAATTTATATAAAATAACAAGATTCATATTATTTGCCATTTGCCTCACATCAATAGGGACCTTGGATGATATTTCACATTTTAAGTGGATTTGGATGATGAGGGAAAGATCATATTGGAACTTGGTGGCGTTATTAATACTAAGGCGAAGAATATGAGGGATGAAAAAGTACAAAGTACCTAGTGTATTGAAATAATATACCTATTAAATATACCAGTTGGGAAGGACCATAGATCTTGGAGTATCCAAATCTACATTGCTTGAGGGAAAGTAGTTTCCATAAGGAAAAAATATATAATGTACTTTATCCTAAGTATGAGGGTGTTTGAGTCACTTTTTATCCTTTGATATGGTTTTAGACTTTATCATATTGGCACGCATCCCTTCATTCCATAATAATATTCGATATGCCAAAACGTTGATCCCCACTCCCTTCCTACATGAATTATTGCACTCTCAATTCTCACTAATTCTTATATTAAGTATTTTTGAAGCTCAATCTCCTCTCATCATTACATCTAGCATCTCTAAATCCTAATCATTGATACCACTCACATTACGTATCTTTGAAGCCTGATCCTTGATCCTTGCTACATTGAGTATCTCCGAATCTTTATCCCTACTCCTTCCTAGTTTAGGAATGTTTAAAGTACAGTCACTATTATCCTACAAACCTTCTTATTTATAACCCTTGAACTTTTCATACTCTCATGCCTTGAGAATCCTTGTATCCCAGTTCTTGTATCCTCTACCTCTAACATAAAAATAATATAATGATAGAACACACCAAATTGAAATATTTTAGAGAAACATCCTAACTCTTGATTCCCTAGTCCTACTTACCTTTTCATCCTTTTGGTACACATTTTCTTGAACACTTAGCATTTGGCATGCATCTTCCTAGACCCTTTTCATTCAAATAAAGGATTGTGCCAATCACCATGGCCAATTTGTGATGCCATTAATGGGCCCAAATTTGAATGTAAAATGGTGGGAAACTTTCAAAAGGATCTTACCACGTATGGGCCCATGTTAGGTCTCCAACCTACATATAGGAAAAAAATCATTAGTTTGGATAATATTTCATCAATTCATCAACACACCCTAACCCTAGTTTGAGCACTTCTATTTAGTTATTATATCTAAGGATAAAAACCATTGGATTTGGAGATCAAATGATGAAAACCCTTTGGTCTCTAGAGGGAATATTCATACAAATGTTTAATCTACACTTCAAGCTTAGAGTATTTTAGCAATGTTTAGATATTTCAAAATTTTAGGCATTTCTAAAGTATCTTTGTAATCATTGAAATATTTGTGTTCATTTCAAATTGATATGTACTTGAAATAAATAACTGAATCAAATATTTAGTTGTAACTATCATTACATGCACAAATTGTTGATATTTTTTATGATTATTCTTGATTTTGGTATTTCACGTGAATTTATGTTAAGGGTCATTACACATATAGCCTAGGGTATGCCAAAATTAGTATACCTTATGATGAGCTCAATAATTGCCTTTATTTTCTACTTATTTTCCTATTTCAAAGAAATTTCTACCTATTAAACAAGACCTTTCAATTAATATTCTAATATGTGCACCATGTTTAATTGTAAGATTTAATTAATGTTCATGTTTTAAAGAAGTTATTTTCAAATATTTAACATATCATTTAATCTTACTTATGATGATTACCATGTCCATGAGAAATTGAAGTGTAGCTAAAAGGATTTTTATGGAAGCTAATTAATCCTTGTAGCAACTAAGGATTCAACCTATAGCCATGGTTGTAATGTTCTTGTAGGAAAGACTATAGTATGTCTATCGCCATTTAGTCATGGCCACATATTTCCTATAGCCAAGGATGAATCACATTGGCAACAAGAAAGAATGCTTGAATAGATGGTAGGATGCCGACTCTCCAATAGGATAGATAGAGTTGCATAAAAGTAGAAAAAATTCAACCACTCATCCTTATTTATTTTAACATACTTATTCTCATGTGCATGTTAGAATGTCTTAACAGGAAATTTCCTTCTTGTCATTCTAGACTCAGTTTGTTAGTTTTATTGTCATTACTAAGATAAGATGTCCTTCTCTTGTATGATCAAGAGTAATGTTAGTTGTAGAGGAACAAAAAATGTATAGAAGTAGAAGTAGATATATTATGTGTAATCTAGAATATATGGGTAATAGATTTTGCATGCATGTAGTAGATTTTGTTGAGATAATCTGTATGTTGGATTTCCATTCGTATGATTCTATTTCACTATTTGTGTTATGAGAATACAACATTATGATTTAGACAACAATTCATTTGAGGAAGAGAGAAAGGTGAATTTTATTCAAGCAAGGGCCCACTTGAGGTGGACTATAACTGAATCACTATCCTATTTAGCCTAGATTCTTACATTTATAATTTAAGTATGTTTATTGTAGTAAATAAGTTAATTTCCTGAACCCACATTATCTATGTGATTCTTAGTTTGTTTGAAGGAGTTATAGAGTATATTTCTTTATTAAGAAAATAAAATTTATTTCCTTTTTTATAATTTTAATTCCTTTCTACTATATGCAACTCTAGAATTTCAACTCCTAAGAATCTATTGTTGTACATACAATACTGACACCATGCCAAGAAGATACATCCCTAAGTAGACATTCAAATGAAGGGACATCATACTTCTCTAGACTTCTTGATAGTGGATAAGTGTATTTGTTGAGTTGTGTGCATGCCTTAGATACACTAGGTTTATTAGGAATTGATGACACTCATTTTTGGCACCATTGTTGGGGATGGTGTCAAGATTTAGAATTTCTAGGTTTTCAAATTAGCCTTTATTGCTTTCCTTAGATTAAAATTCATTTCTCATAGCTTAGGACTAATAACTATCCAATAAATTACCAAGATACTCACTAACATTGTGCAAAAAAGGATATTTTATCTATAATACAATTGCATGTAATGGAGAAGAGACACATTGGGAATTTCATTTTGACTGACAATGTAGATCTAATGAGAGCTTCCTAAGAAGAAGTATATGCAGCAATAGAGGATGATGTGGTCAAATAAATTACAACTAAAGTAGTAGGGTAGTTAAGTGATCCTATCACAATAGAGGAATAAGCCCCATTGGTCTCCCCACAAGTTGTCATTAGTCTATAGTTAGGTGTACCCCATCATCATCTATTTCCTAAAGTCCATAGACACACTACTCACTTTCACAAATAATCATTTAGAGAACCTTTCAAAAGGAAATAATGATGAGCTATCTTAGTCTAGGCCACCATGGTTCAAGAGGTAGTTGAAAATCCTATTGAGCCCTCTAATTTTTAGTTCCCCATTTTTTATCAAGAAAGACATGCTACCATGAAAAATATTCCACCCTCTACCTTATCAAACTTTCATGGCCTAGTTACAAAAGAATCAAACACATTCTTATTTGAATTTTATGTCCTTTCTCAAAGCTACAACTATACCACTAATGTCCATTGACAAAATTTTCCCAGCAACCCTTAAAGATGTAGCCCTAATATGGTTCATGGGATTAGATAGAGATGAATTTGTAGATTGGAGAATCATGAAATAAAATCTGTTTCTAAAGTATCACTATTATTGAAGAAGTGGATGTGAGGGAAGATGACATAATTAGAATGAAATAGAAAGAGGACAAAAATTTAGAGGATTATGTAGAAAGGTTTATGTCCTTCCTACAGAAGTCTCAATCTGACTCATTGAAACTTATATTCGTAAGGGGATTTAATGAAGGTTGTATGTATGCTCTAGACCTAATTGGTATTGTAGATATCTCTCAATTTCCATTCGACGATGTTTGTAGAATCTCTAAGAACTAATCAAGGTCCACTATGAAGAAAACTTGTGGCCACAAAACATTGTCATCCATTATGACTATTGCAGGTGTTTCTAGACTAGAGCTCAACAACCTCCTTAAGGACATGAAGTAGGATATTATAAATTGCATGAAAAATCAACTTGATACATTACATGCCAATAATACATAGGAAGGAGCTGAGGTAGAATTAGCTAAATACTATCCTCATTATTGGGAAAAGAGGTGATTGTAAATGCAAGTGGGTGGCTAGCATTACATAAGACAATCATGAGAGACAAGAATTCAAGGTGGTGGAAGATGAAGATGGACATGTTTTTTGTGTGGCACAATGTAGACCATGGCTATAGTGACAAGGTGTGCCTCATGATCCATTTTCTTATAATACTCCTCTACCTATATCATTTTCAAATTCTTCCAATTTGTATAGTAGACCATTAAACTGCATGCCCCCTTGAGCCAAGAAAAAATCAATCCCACCTAATTGGATACCTCAACAAGGAGGATGGAAACAATATCCATACCAATGAAATGTCCATAATAAATAGTAGAAAGCACCACATAGCACATGGAAAAAATAATGGATGGGAAACTAGTCATTGTCCAACCTCAATGATAGCTAGCTTCCAACAATAACCACAACCTTACAACAACAATCAACCATTATTCCAAGCATTGCTACTCCTACACCACCAAGAGCTACTGAGTTACCAACTCCACTTATACCTAACCATAACAATAAGTTGATCTAGCTGACATACACTAACGAGTTACTTCAATATCCAACCTATGTTGTTGAGGTAGGCAATGCACAACTTTTCTTAGGCAAGGTGCTCCCCAGTCCCGCTACCCTAATAATTGTGGAGCTTCCAATGAAGACTCATCAATGTGACTAGATGGAGCATTATCACATGACATGCCTTTTGCCTCGTGCAACTTGTCATCATATGGCCCCCATGACTAACAAACCATTTTCATCTTCCAAAAAGGCAGAAGTTTTCCTATCTTTACTCATTTCTTGTTTTTCCTATTTCCTAAATAGTTATGGCCCTTCTTTACATATTTGCTAGCTAGTTCTTTTAATTACTACATAAAAAAATTGAAAGACTATAGTTAGCATTGACATCAAACAACTCATGGATGGAAGGAAGTTTTTGAAAGACTATAAATAGCATTTATGATTCAAATGCATTGGTAAGTTCCTCAAGATCGTGTGCTCTTTTCTTACATTAATTTAACTTATTTTGCAATTTGGCATTCAGATTGGAAAGCTTGAACGTTTACATTAGAAATCCCTGATGCTGTGCATGCCTGTAATTGAATGGTGTTTAAGGCACTTCAAAGTTCCAACATTTTCTTATATCATCCCATCTGACCTTCAAGATAGCATTCAAATCAAGCTTTGCACCCAAACTGCCTTACATTGAACATTCTGTGAGAACAATTATTTATGATGCATTAAATAGACAGACGCATCTTGAGATTACTATTATAATTACATTGAAGCATTAAGCATCAATACATTTTTCAGATTTTTATGCGTTTGCATGTCAGTCTACATAAAAACTATAACTTGCTGCTACAGGAGACTACAAGTATATCAAGGTTGAACCCATACGGCCTCGAGTTTGCAGCCATAGATCATGAATATTATTTTAGTCAATCGCTACTTCAAGGATGTGGATATGTGCAGCTTCCATAACCTGAAAAATCACACACACATTACATCTTTATTAGATATGAAATAAAGTTCAAAAAATCCAATGATTTACCCTTGTTTTTCGAGTACTATATAAGCTAGCACTGGTTTTCTACATTCCCATCTATATTATCCAGTTCTGCTGTTGCCAACTTCATGAAAAATCCAGACTTTTAAGGTACTATGACTGTAGGGTATTACCTAGTAATAATTGATACTAGATAGTAATTGCTTTGGATTTTACTGATTCCTAGATGAATTTTTTTTTCCAGTAAGTGGTGAAGGATTATCAGACACTAAGAAATAGATGAATTTTCACAGGTTATAAGTTGAGATAGATTAATTCACAAAGCTAAAGATGGAGATGGCTGTCAAGGAAACAGTTTCTAAGAATGGTCAAAATGCCAGAAGGATTGAAATGCTTGTCAAAAACAGAGTTCCAAGTTTGATTCTATATTCCAGGAGCAGATAAGCTATAAGCTCAAGAAACATGTTTTGAAGTTCTAACAAGTAGTAAGTTTCCAGCTGGATAATACAACGAAGAGCTGATAGGTTACAAATTCAGAGCAGTAACTATAAGGTCTAAATGGATTCCGTCAAAATTGAGGAGATCTCATAAGCACCAATCTCATATTAGAGTCTGTGGAAGTCATCAAAAGCACACTGTATGATTGGATTGAGATAATGATATAGTAGGCTACTCCAAGAAAAGAATACTTGATCATATATTTTGCACCAAACATTTTAAAAAAAAATTAATTAAAAAAAAATATGAGATGTTAATGTAACAAAGAAAGAAACATGTCTCTTGACCCTGATGGATGGCTTGATCAAATAATTTCTTATTAGTTTTATGGAAAGAATTTCCCTATTTGGTATTTGTTTATATTAATAAATGAATTAATCCAAAAAAAAAAATAAGTATTGTTACTTATTGATTATTTTTTAGTAGAATAATAATATTTGATTAGTAATTTGAGAATTTCAGTTATTAAAGACAAAATTTTCACACTTCATAATGTCAGTTTGAATATTTCTAGATTAGATTATATAAGCTTTATTCTTTCATCAATGTTTGGGATCACACTCCATGATCCATCATCAAGATAAACAAGCAAGAGAAATATTCAAACTGATTCTAGTTATAATATGCTAAATTAATTAATTATTAATTATAAATCATATTGAACTAATACTCTGAGTAGTGTCGTCTATGGTAGTCCTACTGCTACGATATTAAAAGGTCAGTCTTAACAAAACTCTCGGAAAATTAAAAACATTACACAAAGCTAAAAACATGAAGAAAGAAAAAAGACAAAAGATTTGATAAGCATTGATAAGCATACATGGATCTACGGTGGTAAGAGTTGTCTGAAAAAAATCACAGTTCGAACTGGTCTGTCCTAAAGTTTGGTATAATGCATTCATGGCATAAGCAACATGGGATGACACTGTATTAGGTGCATAGCAAGGACCCCCTTGTTGAATAGGTCTGCAATCAATGCCTTGCCCACATGTGTAGTCCAAGTTTTTTTGCAGTGTTTTTGTTGGACTCAAGGAACACTGAGGGAAGGGGGGTAGGAGGGTGTGAATCAGTGTTCAACAATATTTAGATTTCATTCCAGATCTTAAACCATTTACAACATTTCATCAAAAGTAAAGATGCAAACACATGAAGGAAACAATCAAAACATCATAACACCAAGATTTTTACGTGGAAACCCCGTTAAGGGAAAAACCACGGTGGAGGTCAATCCACAATTTATGCTTTGTTAAAAGTATGGAGAAAAAGAATGCACATGCATTCAGGCACACTGTCTAGAGCTCACTGCTCAAAAGAAAGAAGGCTCACTGCCTTACAAAATATTTGGATTACAACAAAAGGTTGAACTAAGAAGATAGCATCTACAATTTTTCCAGATTACAGTTCCAATTAAGCACATTGATCAGATTCTGGACCTTTTGTCCAATTATGCACTTCTGCAAAAAATCACAGTTCGAACTGGTCTGTCCTGAAGTTTGGTATAATGCATTCATGGCATAAGCAACATGGAATGACACTGTATTAGGTGCATAGCAAGGACCCCCTTGTTGAATAGGTCTGCAATCAATGCCTTGCCCACATGTGTAGTCCAAGTTTTTTTGCAGTGTTTTTGTTGGACTCAAGGAACACTGAGGGAAGGCGGGTAGGAGGGTGTGAATCAGTGTTCAACAATATTTAGATTTCATTCCAGATCTTAAACCATTTACAACATTTCATCAAAAGTAAAGATGCAAGCACATGAAGGAAACAATCAAAACATCATAACACCAAGATTTTTACGTGGAAACCCCGTTAAGGGAAAAACCATAGTGGAGGTCAATCCACAATTTATGCTCTGTTAGAAGTATGGAGAAAAAGAATGCACATGCATTCAGGCACACTGTCTAGAGCTCACTGCTCAAAAGAAAGAAGGCTCACTGCCTTACAAAATGTTTGGATTACAACAAAAGGCTGAACTAAGAAGATAACATCTACAATTTTTCCAGATTACAGTTCCAATTAAGCACATTGATCAAATTCTGGACCTTCTGTCCAATTATGCACTTCTACTTTGCTCTACCTTAATTCGCTTCACAGAAACCTCTTCTGCACAAGCAAAATTATCTCAACTGATCTTCTGATATTTGCACATACATTGGCTCTGCTTTTTGCTCGCACTCACACACTTCTACACATTCATACATTCATACAAAATGAATTACCCAAACTTGTACATATATTCGCTACAAAGATTTAAGTACTTCAAGTCGGCTTACAACAAAACAAAGAAAAATGCTTTTCAACTGTTGGCTCAATTCACATTTGATATATGATGTGCACCTACCAAAGTCGGCTAAGGAAAAGCTAGGACCCAAAACAAAATGTTCGAGCATAGAAACATTTAAGCCATTACTCCTTATACATTCGCAACATGCCACATGCATTGAGTCGGCCAACACGAACAAATAAGCAAAAAAATAATTTTACCAAATCTCATAACTCATACACCGATTAATGTGACACCACAAAACTTGACAATAAGATAATATAGATGCTTAATAGACTTCCCCGAGATCCACAATGCAAAATGATAATCCGGTGAAGCATACAGACCAACATACTAGTCGGATACCCTGTTATTCATTCTTACTTCTGGTAATGCATTGTTCTTCACTCTGCCTGCCGGTATGAACAAATTCTGATTTACGGACCGGGATAATGACTTAGGTTGCCATCAATGACAACATTAGAAGCCATATGCCAACAATCTCCCCCTTTGGAATTGATGGCAACACTTAGTGAAAAATGACTAAGTGTCAGAACCAATATGATTACACTGCCAAATTCAAAATTTCAAAATTGCAAAGCACAACTCCCCCTTAGAGTGATAAGGAATTTTTCACTGCTCTCTCTCCCTCTTTGACATCAATGACAAACATATTTATCACTGCACTCTCTCAATAATTATCTCTCTTTCCCATTCAAAAATTGGATCAAAATTTGAGAACATACAACTATTGCTTGAGTCAGAAAATTAACTTGTACTTATCTTTCATTTTTGGAAGAAATTTCTTTCATGCTTCCACTGCAATCCCAATGATTATGATCAAGCTGTTGTTTTCTAATGTTTGGTTGATAATTTGGATGAGAGATTCTAGTATTGTGATTGCCTCTTCTAATTTCTCTTTTTTCCTCAAAACTTCAATTAACTGCTCCAACCTACATTCAGTTAAGTCCTTCACTTTCCAAAAAGTGTCCTCAAGGTTATTTCTGGTGAACAAAACTTTTGTGTGCTTAGGCTGCAACTCTTGAATCCTCTTCTTGACTGCACCATCTTGATCCTAAAACATGTAATCCTGATTAATTATGTTCAGCTCAGTTTTAATCTGCTCCAACTTTTCTTTGTACTTCCCAACTGCATGAGGCCAACAAAGACAATACTTGAAGATATTGTTTGTTGTGTTTATGTATTGCCTCAACACATTCATTTGCCTCTTTAGCTTGATAAGAGATAGCCTAAACTGCTCCTTCAGATGTAAGATTATCTCTTCCTCTTTTTTGTCCTAAGACTCAGAGACCATGGCATCCTTTATGCATTCGATCATTTCTTGAGGAAACACATTCTGCATACTCTCCAAATCGATATTGTTGTGCACAAAATAAGTACTCAGAGTACTCTCAATCAGGTCCTGCTCATATGAGGGTCTCTCAGACCATATGCCAACAATCTTCTGTATCCCATCTTCCTCCAGAACAATTTGCAGTATCTTTGCTTTGAATAAAACACCTTCTTCTTCATTTCCTTTTGCCATTACTATAACCAGTTCAACTGATTTTGGTTTTTCTCTAGGAGTGTACTCATCAGATCCCTCATCTAATATATCCACAATCTCTTGCTCTTTTCCTTTCCCTTCAACTTTAGGGGTTTTGAGTGCCGAAGGAGTGTACTCGACAATCTCTTGAGCTCTTCTCTTCTTTCTCTCCATCTCACCAGAAGAAGATCCAACTTCAAGTGCTTTAACCGGGATGGAAATGCTAATTGCTACAAACTTCCTAGCAATTCCTTAAAGAAATTTGCATATTCTTGCTTACAATTTCCCAAAGCATTAGAATGTTCAAAAATTTGTTTGTAGACCAGTACATCCTCTTTCCATACAACATTACTGATCTGAGGCAAGTAATTCAGAAAATACTTCACAAGACATATGACCAATGTACCGAACCTGAAAGGGTAATCTGCCTCCTTTGTCAGTTGCACATTTTCCATCAATTGATCTTTTAGCAATCCACACAGATCAAAATTTTCATCCTCCATTATCATTTTGTGAGAGATGTAAACTGTGCCTATTGAGGTTGCGTCTTCCCTATTTCTGAAAAAGATTTTGTATGAGATTCTATGCGCAATGTAATTTGTTATCGGATCTTTGATTGTCAAAATTATCAAGGCCCTCTGATCTCCAGTTACTTCGGTTAGGGTTTCAACTTCTTTGTTCCAAATCGAGTTTTTCGAAATATCCCCAACATTGCACAAACCAGTTAGATTTTTTATCACCTCTTTCGAAATGGGATAGGGTTTATCCAGAGTTAGAATGTCATCATTCAATCTGTTCAAGATAAACCTAACGACTTCCGCGTTATCAAAATATGGAAATTCACTCCAAATGTCCAAACTTTTATGTTTCACTCGTTCAAGCCGTTTCAATTCATGGGCCGGCAACAAATTTTTCACATCCCTAATCTTCTCATTGCTATATTCATCCAAATTTACCATTCCTTTGATTTGCAACATTTTTATTTTCATGCTGAACAAGTTTCTACCGAACACCAAATTGAGTGAGATTTCAACAAACAATTGAAATACCTGATAAGTTCGCCACCGAATTAACTTGACTCATTCTAAATTCTGCTGCAAAGTTTCTCCTACTATTCTCCTTCAATGCACGGTGACAAATGAGGGTTCCAAATACCCTTTTATAACTCGTGCACCTAACCTTTTTTCCACATTAAATGTTTTTCCCTAGGCGTTTCGGGTACTCTGCTTTCTCAGACAACAAAAGAAAGAATTTGTCTACAAACTTTCCACTTCACAAATTTCTGCACAAGTGACCACCGATGCACTTGTAGACCACTAGCACAACTATTGACAATTTCCTGCATTTCGGTGCCAACTCCTGATAGGGGGTTAGAATATTTTCTTGAAAACTCCCCCTAGGCTAATGGCCTAAGATTAATTTCTGGAGGAATTACCAGAAGCAGATTCTGGTGCGGGCTTATTTTCTTCATCAGATTCATTCTTCTTTACCATGTTTTCTTCATTTGATCTCTTATCTCTTCCACAATTACTTTCTCTTTTCCTTTATCATCTTTCTATGAAATTTTGCCTTTGTATACTGGACCTCTTTTGTCCATGTTTTTGTTCCTGCAAAATCTTGCAATGTGATCAAATTTGTTGCAATTGTAACACACATGATTTCTCTGTCTAGACCATTCATTTCATTGATTTTCTTTTGATCTGCATTGATTAGCAATATGCCCAAATCTGTTACATGCATAGCATCTAATATTTCTATGAAAGTTGTTTATCATATTTCTACATTCACTTGACTTGTGACCAAACTCATCACAATTAAAGCACTGACCTGAGAATGATGGTTCGCTAGATTTCATTTTACATCTACACTAAGAAGCCATATGACCAAATTTATTACAGGCAAAGCAGTGACCATTAAAATTTTGAGCATTAAGTTGTCTTGTCGGATACCTTCTACCTCTGTTCATCTTATTTCTTTGTCTGGAATCCTTATGTTCAAATCTAGACCTTTCTCCCTTTTCATATCCAAGACCTCTCTTGTCATTTGCATCCTTTTGACCTTTAGTTGGCTCATCAAGCTTAGCAGAATTGATCCTAAACTTCTTGTATTCATTTGCAGTAGTGAGTTTATCTCTGAGAATAACTATTTGTCTTTCAAGTTCTTGTTCATTACTTCTAGATTGTTGCAGTTCAATTTTCAGCTAAATGAATCCACTATTAACTCTGCTACATTCTTCAAAATTTTCTTTTAAGGACTAGGCCCGATTCTCCTCATTCTTTTTCCTTTCTTCACTCTCCTTAGTTAGCTTCACTGCCATAGAGTCCATCTCAAGCTTCAAAGTAGCATTGTCTCTAGCAAGCTTTTCACATTCTTCAATTATCTCTTTTAGGGTCTGATTCAAATGAATATCTTCCAAACATTTACTTTCTTTCCGCTTCAGTTGATCACATAGTTCCTTCCTCTTTTCTCTTGACTTGTTGATTTTATCCTCCAATGATTGAATGAATTTTTCAGCATCTCCAAGATTTGCTTTCAATTCTATGACTTCTGCTTTAGATTGATCAAGATCATCAAGTGCCACCAAAAACTGTTGTTGAAGACCACCAGAGTCCATTGCATTCCAAGATCCACCCCAAGTTGTTAAACTTCTACAGAGGAACCAATGCTCTGATACCAATTGTTGGACTCAAGGAACACTAAGAGGGGGGGTGAATCAGTGTTCAACAATATTTAGATTTCATTCCAGATCTTAAACCATTTACAACATTTCATCAAAGTAAAGATGCAAGCACATGAAGGAAACAATCAAAACACCATAACACCAAGATTTTTACATGGAAACCCTGTTAGGGGAAAAACCACAGTGGAGGTCAATCCACAATTTATGCTCTGTTAAAAGTATAGAGAAAAAGAATGCACATGCATTCAAGCACACTGCCTAGAGTTCACTGCTCAAAAGAAAGAAGACTCACTGCCTTACAAAATGTTTGGATTACAACAAAAGGTTGAACTGAGAAGATAGCATCTACAAATGCCCGATTACAGTTCCAATTAAGCACATTGATCAGATTATGAACCTTCTGTCCAATTTTGCACTTCTGCTCTACTCTACCTTAATTCGCTTCACAAAAACCTCTTATGCACAAGCAAAATTAGCTCAACTGATCTTCTGATATTTGCACATACATCTGCTCTGCTCTTTGCTTGCACTCACACACTTCTACACATTCATACATTCATACAAAATGAATTACCCGAACTTGTACATATATCCACTACAAAGATTTAAGTACTTCAAATCGGCTTACAGCAAAACAAAGAAAAATGTTTTTCAACTGTCAACTCAATTCACATTTGATATATAATGAGCACCTACCAAAGTCGGCTAAGGCATAGCTGGGATGCAAAACAAAATGTTCGAGCATAGAAACATTTAAACCATTACTCCTTATACATATGCGACATGCCACATGCATTGAGTCGGCCAACATGAACAAATAAACAGAAAAATCATTTTATCATATCTCATAACTCATACACAGATTAATGCGACACCACAAAACTTGACAATAAGATAATATAGATGCTTAATAAACTTCCCCGAGATCCACAATGCAAAATGATAATCCGTTGAAGCATACAGACTAACATACTAGCCGGATACACCGTTCTTCATTCTTACTTTCGGTAATGCACTATTCTTCACTTTGCCTGCCGGTATGAACAAATTTAGATCTGCAGACCGAGATAATGACTTAGGTTGCCATCAATGATAACACTAGAAGCCATATACCAACAGTTTTGTCATCCACACCAGATTTAGGAACACCCCAGACTTTCCCAGTGGGAGGAGCTGTAATAGGCATACCAAAGGAAGGGGCGGGAGTTGGGCTTACTGTCCCACCGGTGGGTGAAGTAGTAGTTGGATTTGCAGTCTGCATCAAATAAAGGTTCAATTACAAATCCAATAGTATAACAACTGAATCTCAACGTAACTATTAATTACCTAGATTTTGATTCTATTTGGCTTTTCAAACATAATTAAAGAAATAACCACAACTTTTCTACTTATTTATTGAAGTTTGTTAACAGGCCTACAACTACAGGGCTACATTTGATTGAACTAGAAAAACATAGAATGCATTACAGTTTCATTACCGGGGACTGTAGTAAGCCCACATCATAAGCCATAGTCATGTCTGCTTTGAATAACCCAAAATTGCGTTCTGAGGTTGGTCCACCCTTTAGATCCTCATTGAATAGTGAAAAGATAAAGGTCTCAATGGTTTTATTGGGCCTCAGAGGGGTCCCTACCATAGAGGTCACATGCTTGATCAGGTTACCGTTATAAGCAACTGCGTTCTGTATGTTCACCCCTGCTTCATTAGGATCTCCTTGAGATGGCCACCCTGTTTCTGCCACGGCTACATCCATGTCCGCATAACCCAGAGCTTTTATCGCTGAGTACACTGCATCAACTTGAGCATCAAACATGTTGGTGTATTGAAGACCTGTATTTGGATCAGTACGCCCAGTGCTGGATTGAAATAGTGCATAGGCAAGAGTACTGTCAGTCGGATCACTCTTATAAGCAAAGAAAGGGTATGGATTAATCATAAAAGGGGCCCCTGTCTGATGAAGGAAGTCCAGAAGGGGTTTTGTGATGGCGGTAAACTCGTCCCTGAAACGTCCTGCAGATGGGGGTGCGGAGGTGGACAGTAGAGACATTGCATGAGGTGTAGAGACCTTAATTTTCCCGTCATACGACGACCCAACAAGGGCGGTGTGTAGATTCTGCATTGCTGGAAGAAGCTGGGAGATCAGGGCATTATCTCCACTAAAAAGAACCTCATTTCCAACAGTAATGGCAATGATATTAGTTGCAGGAACAAAGGGGGCAACGTTATTCTTAATCCAATCCTGGGCTACAGACAATTGGTTCAGAGCTGGGATTTGATCATTAGCAATGCTCAAAACCATCCCAATTCCTGTATTAGCAAAGGCTTTGAGAATTGCAGGATCTGCTCCATAGAGCTTCACTTTTGAAATACGCGTGCTCTGGACCAGCTGTGCCACTGCAGATGGAGGGGGAAGATTGTCTGCCACTTGTCCATAGGTCACTCCAAGAGCAGGTGAACGCTCCACTAGGGCCCTACCTCTGGCTTCTGCAAACATCACATTATCAAATCATTAATAACAGTCAAAACTTATACATCAGGCTTTCCATAAATCTAGTGGACTATGTGGCAAGGTTCTGGAGGTTATCCATGTTTACGAATCTTAAGAATGTTGTTCAAACTTACCAGCTGTCCAAGGCTGCCCGTAACTTAACCCAAGATTTTCCCCACAAAAACCACCCAAATCAACAATTATAACCAGGTCAACATTCACAGTGAAAATCATATCAGGTACGTAATCACACCAGTTCAAATATAGAAATTAAACTAAGAGCGTAACCCCAGAAATGCCCAAATTGAGTTCAGAGGACTCAGACCTATTGTTGGGTGTTGAGTACCGGACCGAAAAGCTCCAGTCTTGTGGAGTGTGGACACACCATCCACCATAAAGAGAATATGAACTCTGGTTATTGAGAAAATTGAGTACTCTCTAAACTAATGATATGAGAGGGCAATCTATGAATATTTCAATACTCAAAACGATGCAATATACAAATCAATAGATTGAAATGAAAGAGATGAGGGTAATAAAGAAGGTAGTACAGGTGTGACATTTGGGTTCATGAAGACTTGACAAGCCAAGACCTGTAAGACCTGTAATATTGCTATCAGGATTCAATCATATAGTTTTACGAATCAAACTCATTGATCCATGTTTCATGAGTAGTGGTTCACAAAAACCCATCTTTCATGATAGCGAATGGTCCACTTAGCACTCATTGCATCTAGGTGATGCTCACAGAGGTGAAGCACTGGGCCTTCCTAGGAGATCACCCATCACAGTACTATTCCAGCTCAAGCACGCTTATCCATGGAATTTTTTCGAAGATTAAGCCCACTTAACTTGCAACCCCAAGATTTCTTTTATTTAGTGTTGTAATGGGTGTACTGTTAATTGTCTTCTCTTTTTGTTACTCTAGAGAATGCTCAGTTTAGATTAATAATCAAAGTACCATGTAATTGCTTCTTTTGTAAACCAAAAATTTCTGAATGTGCAGAAGGACGAAAATAAAGACAAAAGAACAAATGGTGCTGGCAGTATAACAATAATGGTGAACCACATCAAAGTCACTATTAGTACCAAGCATTTAAACGCCAAGGCTGTATTATTGCCAAAATTAATATGAAAACTAACAGAAAATTTATAGGAATCCCAAGATCAAGAAAATAACAGGACGAAAACTAAATCAGAACCCATATCCAAAATCTTATGAAAAACCAAATTCCTAACAACCCATTAACATTGGGAGCCATATCAACGGCAGACCCTCAGTAAAACCAATAACTTTCAGAAAACTGAAATAGATTGTTAACAGAACTTACAAATTTCATCACAAGCATCATTCAAAACATTTCATTAGGCAACACTGGATATCCTTCTTGCTAAATTGGCTACACTTTCTGTAATTCAACATTACAAAGAACACTCAACTACCAATCAACACTTAAACATTCTAATTCCGACTTATCCCACTCAGTTGAGCTCAGAGACGTACCTGCTAAAGGAAAACAACATAAAGAGGTGAGCAGCAGTACAGCACTGAATCTCAGATCGATCTCCATGAAAACAAAGAAAAATCTTATCACCAAGAACGAGTCTCCAATCTACCATATAGGATAGTTTTGCTGCTCCTATACTTTCTTCTCCTCTTTTTTATAGTGAAAGCCATCTATCCCACACAGGGAGCAAAGCAACACCGTACCGAGAGGAAGATTCTGTAAAGGAAGGTTCTTAGCTAGTGTGAACTTTATCGTAGCTCAGTTGTGTCGTGTCCTCACTATTCCGTTCACTTTCCTCTGCCCCTAATTTGTTTACAGCTCAACATAAGACAACCCCCATCAGTTGTGTCGTGGCCTGTACAGTCATGTTATTAGAAAAGAGTTGCGCTAACACCCATAAAAGTTGTCAGTCCAGTTTTAATGACAGGGTGAATGTACTGAAGTGCAGAATTGACTAACCGCCCCGAAGTTTCCTACTATCCAGTCTTAGGAAAAACTATGACCATGTATTTTCAATAATCGAAGGGCAAACGCAAAGAACATTCCGAACCAAACCATCGTTCTCCCGCGTGAATGCTGACAGTAACTTTGAATAAGTGTCATGACATAAGCATAGTCGGTTGTTCCATAATTTCCTGAAAGCCATCTTTAACGAGCATCTATAGTACATCAAGCATCTATAGTACATCAATTGAGAAAAAAATCTTTAAGCTCTCTATCTGATGATGGATCACGGAGTGTGAATTGAAACGTTGATTCAAAAAAGCTTACACAATCGAATCCAGAAACTACTATTCATATTCTTATGGATTGTGGAAATCTAATAACATTGAGAAAAAATCATGTCATGGTTTGAAAGGCTGGGTTGTCAACCTTTTGTGGACTTTTCTTTTGCTAGGGTTGGTTTACTTTTCAAATTTGTTTTCTTTTAAGTCTTGGCTTTAGAGACTTTGGGGTGTGATAGGAAAGTTATTTTATTGAAAAATATTAATTTTGGTAAAGTATAGTAGTTTAATTTTGGTAAAGGTATAGTATATGAGTTTATTAGTTATTGAGATTTGATATATTTGTAAATTTATATACTAAGGTTATAAGAGAAAAATAATTGTAAAAAGAAAGGATTTTTAAAAATTTTGGGGATGTGATTTCGGGGATGTTATTTTAGATTAATTAATCAAAGCAAACAAATTACATGAATTAATTTAGATATCAAAATTGTAGGTATAGATATTAAGAAGAAAACAATAAATATTAATTATGAAAAGTAAATGTAAAAGGTAGGGCATTTAGCTTTAGATATGAAGATGGGCATCCGACAAATTCACCGCCAACAATTCACCAATGGAAAATTCATTGCCAACAAAAATTAATTGCATGAATTTTTGGCGATTAATTTTCTGTGGCGGTGAATTTTCCCACGGTGAATTGTTGATGGTGAATTTTCCTAGAGCCATGAAGATGATGTGTGGATTTGTTACATATGTTAAAATCAAGATGTTTTGGGATTGAAAATGGCAAGTCTCTATCTAGTTACTTTGCCTTGGATCTAGGATAGACTATGCACCTAGGGAAGTGTCAAGTCCATAGGTTTGTATTTCTTACAAGTACAAATCTTATCTTTGACCATAAATTTGATTTGGTATAATGGGAGCTCATGTTTCCTATTTTTCCTTATTCATTGTTGTTTGATCCACTCTAATGACTAGCAATACCTTAGAATACCTTTAAAAGATTACTAGGGTACACGTTTTCCTAATTCAACCTTTAGAAATAACTAACTTTATGAACATGTGAATGATCAAAGATAACAAGCTTCAAACATGCAAATGTTTCTACAATGATTATGTAGATTTCTTATTCATTTTAGTGCTCCAATGTAAGTGTTCCTAACATGCTCCTTGAATGTGAATGATTTCTTGATATATAGATGAGATAAGATAGCACATGTGAAACTAATTTGCAATTGAATTACTTTGTATACAAAACATATTAGTAAAACATTCAAATGTGTATTTAGTTAGCTCTAGGTAGGAAATAAATGGGCAGGAGTTGGCCAAAATTTAAAATTTCAAGGGTCAAATCAATGGTTGTAGGATTAATCTTGTGCCCATGGAATTGACATGGAACATGAAAATAGTAAAAGCAAGGTGGTTAATGCATGTATAGGGATGAATGCAATAATGGGCATAATAAATGAGGAATGTATGGAAATATACATAGATATGAATAAGGGGCATCAAAATGTGTGTGAATGGATGAGTAACAAGATGGAGGAAGGAGCACAACTTTGTAAAATAATGTGTTCTTTATTGATATGTAATTGTATTAAGCTATTTTATCAAAATGGACACAAAACTAAATGGAAATTGGCATGGGTGTGCAAATTTCACTTACAATTTTCCCACACTTTGAGGTGCATATGAATCTTACAATGATCATGTATCTCAAAATATGAAGCACACATGAACATGTATGTAAAGAAAATATTCAAACATAAAAGGATGCCTGAGTCTATACAAAGTAATGGACCCAAATGAATGTCATCTTGTAAATTTGTCCTTTGGCATGTATGCTCCATGGAAACCTACAGATCAAAGGAAAATTGTGCAATGAGTAGCTTTTGTTATGCAAGTGAAAATGAAGATAAGTACAACCTAAATTTTATTGTCATTAATCATGAAAGAGAGTAGAGATAGTAGGGTTAGATAAATCTCGCCTGTATGAAAAGTGGTATTGTTCCACTTAACTCAATAATCATGTGATGACAAGGCATATTAGCTGCTAGCAGGTCATGTTGTAATGATTCTATACATATTCAATTTTGTATCATGTTGTAACAGATCAACATGTTAGTCATTTGATGATGCAACACTCCAAAAAAGCACCTTATAGCATACTTGAGAGATTAACTTATCCCCAACCTCCCCTAGTTTGTCATCCTCTTAGGTTACCCTTCTAGCATTTGTTATCACATATGTAGAGCTTCTTTGCCTTAGTTTTCCCCTTTGTATATTTTTCTTTATCTCAAATAATTTGGTTTCATATGATTTTGTGAAATTGTTGCTCACTATAATTAGAAATTATAAAATTAATATGGCTATTTTTTCCATCGCCCAAGTATTATCATGATTAATGCAATAATTTTGAGGCTACCAATATATAGTACCAGTGGTTTCACTTGACATGGGCTAAAAAAATGGATCATTTTATCTTATTTTAATCACTTATTCCCACTTCACACACCTTATGACTACCCCATCCTCACCCAAGGCTCTTCTTAACCCATTTTTATGTCATTTTGAATGATTCTTTCCAATTTTCAAGCACTAAAACTTATCCTATTTTTTTCCCTATTTCTTACAAACTCCTATAAGTCATGTGTACTACCTAGTTATGTCCCTCTACAGGTTCTTATACTCATATAAAATTTGGTGACCAGCTGCAAGTGAATCATAGTTTCTAGACTATTTTCCAAGGGGAAATATGTTAGGAAAGGTGTCTCAAACTTGCTCTTAGTGTTAAGTATATAAATAATGTATTTTTTGAATAATGAAACATAAAAACTAATTTTATGGGCTATAGACTTTATTTTTGGAAAAAAATAAAATTCTAGGTTTTTTAAGTGATGCATGTTTTGTACACCTTTAGAAGTTGTACAATTTGAAAATGGGCCTCAACATCCTACCAAATCAAAAGTTATGGCCTCCCACTTCTAAAATGTAAAAATACATAGGACCTAGAAAAGAGTTGTAAGAGGAAGTTACACTTGTTGACCATCTTATGATGCATGCGATGAAACATCATAAGGCATCTTTGAGTGAATATAATTAATCCAAAATGGAATTCCTAATTTGGTGAGTGGATTATGATGTTCTTATGATAGGTGGAAGGAATATGTTATTTTTAGCCTATGCACTCATCTAGGGATCTAGGTGTTGGTTTTCTAACTAGGTACTTGAGTGCCATTTTTTGGGTGGTTTTAGCCCATGATTATGTAATTATCATTTGATCGTTTCATGTAACAATTATCATATTCATAAGGTTATTGAGATGGAGGTATTAATAGTGAGTTTGTAGGTATCGTTATGCAATCAAAATTACTCTAGATCTATGGTTGGTGATACTCTTGTAGAGGATTGTTCTAAAATTGTATTGTGGTCATGTTTAGATTACTAAATAATACATTTGGGTACTTTGGAGTGTGGTATTTTTCTCTTGAAAGGGTTTTCCCTATGTACACTTGTGTTGTGGTGTGATTTTTTTATATAAATTGTATGTGTTTCTTCTTTTTATAATTATAAAGATATAGAATTTGTATAATAATATCCTCTAAGATTAATTTAGGAAGTGTTTTCATGTACCTTAAATTTGGTAGATCAATTCTTGATCACCTTGGATTCTAGGTCTTGGGTAGATTATTTTTTGTATTAATCTCCATTTGAATGGGAGTTTGTGTAGAAGGGTTTAATCTTATTGCAAGAAGATATGGAAAGCACATCTAGAATAGAAATGGAGAAGTTATTAGGAAAAAAATTGAGCTTTCGAATCTCAAGATGAAGGATATGGTCATGGATAGAGATTTTGTTGGAAACTTGCAGCCATTTAAAGACAATTTACACATAACCCAATAGAGAAATCTATGAAACTAAGTATTCAGAATCCACATGCAAGAGAATAGACAACATACCCATGAAAATATGACACAAGATATACCCTGGGAAAACCCTCAAAAGGGAAAAAAAACCCAGCCTCCAAAAGCATCCATCTCTCATGTATTATTCAGCAATAATATATTAGTACATCTTCAGAGTCTCCATGAACACCATTGAAGCAACAAGTCCTCTCAAATCAATCCATGTGAATAAGCATGCAACCACACATCCTGTGACATGCTTCAAACCCTCACAAATGCTAACTAGAGCTAACCTACCAATTGACCAACCTAAAACAACTACCTTTGTGGTTTCTTTTACAGAAGCAAGCTCCCACAAAACCACCAAGTGGTATTACACAAAACTATGTGAAAAACCATGAGATTACTAAACCATGTTCCCTTATTTAATATTGGGTACTTTATTTATTATTTTTCCCCAATATTAAATAATTACATTTTTACAACTTATGTCCCAACGTTACATGCAACATTAATTGGCCCCAAGAATAATTAAATTAAAAACATTATTGCAAGGTGTACAACACGTCTTTTCCTAACATTCTCCCACTTGTTGTATACATTGCATAAGGGGAACAAGTAACCTCAAAACTTGAATCAAATGAACAATCCATATAGCCACATATACCATCATGGAATCAAAGTGCTCCATGTGCTCCATAAAGATACATACAACAATAATCAAAGTGACCACCATCCCAAGCATGAATTCTCTCATCCTCCATCATGCTAATGCACAAGGATAAGAATCCATCCAAAAGAGAAGCCACACAATTTGTCACAATGAAGCATACGTCCTGCTCAACTAATATCCCAAACATAAACACTCAATTCAAAGGTATCAATATGCACCAGTAGTTGTCAAGATACACAAACCCAAAACTAAAATAACACCCATAGAAAGTGTCAATGCATCCAACTATCCATACCTCCAAGGTATACAAAACATAGCAAACTCATGCCATATACATATACACCCATAAACTGCAATCTTAAACTCCATGTGCAAAACCTATCAAAGAATGGGATACACATCCAAAAGCTCCCATTGCATGGGTAATGAAAATCTGAAAAAGATCAAGGCATACCAAGTCTACCAATAGAATCATATAGAAAGTGTAAATAACATAATGTAGAACCAAGGAATCATCCACAATGATATGCAAACCTGTAACCTGTAAGAACAACTCTCACCACAAGTCTCCATAGCTCTCCCAAGTTCTCCACATCCAACAAAGGAAAAAGATAAAGTAACCTCCATGTCATCACCCAAGAACATAAGTGAAAACACATGACCACAAGCTAGTGATCACAATAGCTCCAACCAAACCTCAAACCAATGTAATGTGAAACCAAACATCCAAGAAGATAACCAAGACCAAAAGAGAGAAACTCTACACATCATATTCCTGTAGAAAAATATCCTACATACACATCTAAATGCCAACTATGTCAAGTATGATCTCCTCCAAAAAACCCCAAAAGAAAAGCCATAACAACACCCAATCATTTAATCTCCAAGATCAAACATAACGTATGTATCATGTAATCAACATGGATGTAGGCCTCTCATAACCAAAGAAGATAAAACTAAATCCATTCCCAATAAAGGAAATAATCCCAAAACATCTCCTAAACTCAACATCAATGAATTTAATCACAATGCATAAGGAGATAAACATGCCAACACTTCTCAAATGAACCCTCCAAAACCATATATCAATAGCTCAAGAACCATATGCATGAGAAGATAAAGCATAAACATAAAGCACCTAAAAGTAACAATGAGCAATACCTCTCAAGTGAGACCACCAAGAAGACCAAGAGTGGGGAATGGGAATGCTCCTCCAAGATATCCAAGTCATCATGACTCATCCAACAACACTCTCCTCATAGGTCCATGTTGAACTCACATCCAACCAAGGTGTAGGCTCCTTGGACTTCCTGCTAGAAACTCATCAAGAGTAACCATCTCAACACATGTCTCTAACCATAAGATAACTCAAGCCTCACCTATGTCTCCAAGTATCCATGAGTACCTGTAACCAACCAATCCATGCCAACCTCCAAATCAAACATAGCACCATCATGAAGTAATAAAGAAAATGATAGATGTACCTAATACTAAGAGAACCACACAAGATCAATGTCAAAACTCCAATCATGAATCAAGAACATAAGCATGACAACATGATCTAAAAATATCCTTATAGGAGATCACATGCAACATAACATATATACATTTTGGTCTCAAGAGAGCAAGTACCATGTCAAACTCTAAACGTGTATCAAGAGTAAACCATGACATAATAGCTAAACATTCTAAACCAAGAATCAACATATGTAATCAATATGAATAAAACCATCCCCTGTCAATGAAACCAAATATGCCAATGAACTATCATTTCATAAAAGTAGAAACCAAGAGTCCATCCATGACACCAACAATCACTATAGAAGACCATCCACCATCAAATGGTGAATCCACATCACTATCAACAACTCCCACTGAACTGTGATACCGAGTCACACATGGCATTGTGACAACCATCCTCTCCATGAAAATCATCCAAGTCTACACACACAACTAAAATGTTGGTATCATAATAAGTAGAACCAAAATCTTCAAGCCAAGAAGATACCAACAATCGTCAAACCATCATAAACATATCCAACACCGCCAATCCATCACTTTCAAAAGCTCCCACTAAAAAGAGTAACCAAGCTATCCATGACATCATGATAAACCACATGCTACAAGTCCCAAAAAAAACTATCTAGGTTCTATAAGAAACATCCATCCTCTCATCTCTAAGCATAGATGCCCATGTACAAATGACCAAAAAACAAGGCCAACTGTCAAAGTGTGCAACAACAGTGAACCAAACCTGGTGAATAAAGATAATCCACAACCAAGTCATCCCACTGCAAGTAAATGGGTAGCTAATCCACAACCTGCATGACTTGTAGATCCAATCACTGAAACATGAAAACTCATCATCACATCAGCAAACTACAAATTGAGATATCTAAGCGAATAACCATATAGACTAAAATGACTCAAACACCAAATCAACCTCTGATCTGATTTTCCAAACATGTCCATATTCAAGTACCATAGTTAAGGAACCAAACACACCACCAAATGTACTAACAACTCAACCCAACTGTTTCCACATATCTGCATAATCATAGTTAACTGCATAGGTCTCATATCATGACTGTACCTGGTAATACCATCTCACCTCCTCAACATGACAACCAAACCATCAAACCAAGTGACTAAACCAAGCCACCAAAACTCAACATGCATCAACACTGAAATATCAATGGGTAAAGACAACCCATGTCCAAGTCATAAATGCAACATGTAAGTATAGACTGCCTACAATACTGCACAACTTGTAGATACAACAATGCACCATAAAAACCCAAATATATACTGATAACCATGTCAAATGAGAATAATCTGAGATGTACAACTGAGCATACAATGAATCCAACATCAAATCTCCAAGATCCGATCATCCATAAACTCATAGTATCACCATAGTCAAAGTAACCCATAAACAACTCAAATAAATAAAACAACAAATATACCATGCAAAAATATCTTCAAACCTGATCCACTGTGTAGTGCTCTGAACAACTTTTTTGTCAACTATTCGAAGTCCAAAATCTGACTCCGTATGCACTCAATATCACCTCTCGAAGCTCAAATAGAACACCTGACTTCCAACATGAAAAACACTATCAAAACTATAAAATATTAGAAAATACCTAGCACCATAGCGTAGAGCTCTGAGTTAGCTTTCCAATGAGTCCAAGAAGTCAAAAAATGGACAATTTGGGCGAAAGTTATGCCCCTCGAAAGAAAAAGTGCAGTTTGACCCCAAGGCAAAAAAAATTGGCGGCCCCTGGTGGCTGGGTGGTGCCACGCCTTGGTGGCAAACCTAAAGCTAAATTTCAAAATAATTGAATTTGTGTCCTTTTAAAAAAAATCGGGCCCCTTTCAATTTAAATTCATGGCGGATTTAACATCAGCAATAAAAAAAAATTAATAATTTTTTTATTATTTAAACCCCAATTGGGGTGGCGGGCTCCTCCCGCCGGCCATGCCAGGCGCAGGCTGGGCCCTGCGCTGGCAGAATAGTGGCACTGTCAACATTGTCCGACCTACCAGTGCAGGCCAAC
>VDFB02000013.1:147181422-147418852 GCA_007258455.2 Sequoia sempervirens
AAAATTGAATGGTACACAACAAACAATTCCTTAGTAATGTCTTCCACTTAATGCCTTGAGTTTGAGATAAAAATCTCATTGTATCTTCATGATGAGAAATTGGTGACCTTAATGGTCAATCATTGACAACCATGATTTTAAAACATGCTATTGTGCTTATGGAGACAACATTTTAAGCAAGGAAGTGAGTGGTGGTTTGGAACAATGGCAGGTATGAAGGACTTGCTTTATATGCATACTATGCAGTCTAGCTTAAGACAACATTCTTAGAAGAGATTGAAGGTGGATTATGGAACTCAAGGGTTACCATGAAAAGGATTAAAGAAAAGACTGAGATCTATTTAAAAGCCACAGTCATGAAGATATTAAAGATGTCACATGCAAAACCCTAGTAGCTGGAGTAATGAATATAGTGCCAAAGAGGATAGTGTGTTGGGGCAGATTTGGAGATCTCCACATTATCTAATTCTGAGGGAAATACATCATTTTTTTTTTAATTAAAAGAAATCATTCTAAACCCTATATAGGATACATTGATACTTCAAAAGCCTCAGAATTTGAGATTATGCAAATATATGTCAAGTAACATTCATAAGGTTTAGAAAATCTTGATCACTCTCTAGAATAGCCCATTAAACATGGGTTGTGCTTGAATGCACTACATAATTGATATAACACAACCACTCTGCATATCAACCAGAGTTATAGGCTCTTTATTGCAGCAAGAGGTAATCACTCTTCGATCATGCTATAATTACATCCTAACCTGTTAAACTTGAGACAACCTGAATGCACCTAATGATGATTGACACCTACATTATACAACCTGAATTAACTACATTATATGAGTGCCTCCATTTCTATCACAACATAGCCACATTAAACTTGGGTCACACATGAATACATCTTGTATTTGTTATAGCACAACTATGCCACATGACTAATAGAGTTATGGATCACATAATTACAGTCACAAGAATCTGTTCCTTGGTTGTGATCTTATGGTGATTCCACACAACAAAATCTGGACATGAAATTCTCAAAACCCTTAACCTCTAAAAATGAAATCTGATGAGATGTTGCTTTAAAATATGATTTTCAAACTTGGAACTACAAATCTGACTTCACAATTGAATTCTACAAAAAGACAATGACTACCCTCAACCTGGCGATATCTTCTTGAATTTTTTTTTATTTTTCCCAAGAAAATCATCCTTAGTTCTCCACAAACTGTCTCAGGTAGAGCAAAACACTATCGCAATAAATCAGGCGTGAACTCACTTTTCTTTATGTCGGCCACAATTTTATTTTTTTTATATTTTTCATGTTTGTCAAAAATTCGACGAAAATGATAGCCGACATTTCGATGAACCCCAGGTTCGTCGAAATTTCGATGAACGTCGGGGATAAACTTTCAAAAGATTGAAAATTACACATCAAATTTTACAAGCACCCGACGAACATCGAATTTTACATATTTCGTCAGACAGTTTCGTCGGATTTTGCAGTCAAATGTATTAGTGTTAGCATAATTAAACTCTGCAAAATTTTAGAGAGCATATCATCTTAGCATTAGCATTGTTATTTTAGCATTTTCATTTAGCATCATTTAGTTAAATCATGGATTTACCATTAGCTGCATCTTAAAATTACTGTAGTTGCATCATATCATTTCCATTATCAATATCATAGCATTATCATAATCTTTGCACAATCATCTACAACATTTTAGCAATAAATCATGTAGGAAGTATTTCTTACATTTCCAGCATCTCATTCTTTAGGTTGTTATTTGGAGAGTCATGTGCATACCCACAATTTGAGAGCAATAATGACTTGAAAAATCCTTGGAGATAGAGAACAATGGGACGACATTAGAGAGTTTTTTTGTTTCAATTCGATTAGATTGTTATTTGAATTCTCTCTAATATAATGTTTCATTGGTATGTTGTATTACTTGCTTATGCACTCACATATTTAATACACACAGTAACAATATTCTTTCTTCTTCTTTCTATTCTAGTAGTGAGCCATTGGAAATGAGCCCTTCTTTCTTTTTGGAACTGAACCCTTCTTTCTTTTGGGCAATGAGCCCTCTAACAATGATCCTATTGTATTTGATGTTGCAATTACTTTATATTGTGAGCTAATACTCACTATGGTTTTTCCCTTCTTGGTTTTTCCATGTAAATCTAGTGTTCTCATGTGTTTGGATGTTTTTGCATTGTTGTTTATCATGTTTATGTTCTAATAATGCATGAGAAGGGTTTAATGGTTATTAAGGGTTTAAGGATCAATATAGATTTGAATTTTTATGAGGGTTTAATGTTTTAATGTACAACTGATTCACCCGCCTTCTTATTTGTCTTGTGCATTCAAAATTTGGTATCAGAGCAAGGTTCCTTGGAAAAAAGCTTAACCGCTTGAGGTAGTTTAGGATGCCACACAAGAAGGAGGTTCCTCTGTTTGATGGATCTGATTATGCATTCTGAAAGATTAGGATGGAAGGTTTCCTTATTTCTCTAGGATTTGGGGTTTGGAAGTCTATTGAAATTGGATATACAATGCCTGCAAATGGTCTGAGTACTGATGATGAGATCAAGGAATATGAGAACAATAGAAAATCAATATATGCTCTTTTGAGTAGTCTTTCTAATTTAGAACTTGTGTAATTTATGAGTCTTAAAACTACTGGTGAGATCTGGAAAAAGCTAGAAAGTATATATGGAGGAGATGGTAAAGTCAAGCAAGCAAAGATGCAAAACTTGAAGACTAAGTTTGAAACCCTAAGGATGACTGAAGAAGAAGACATTACAGGCTCTATGAATAAAGTTGACAAAGTTGTCAATTCCATCAGAGGCCTTGGAGGAAAACTTGAAGAAGATGAGGTGGTAAAGAAGGTATTAAGAACTCTTCCTAAAGCCATACATTAATCCTCTAGGAATAAGTAATAAACGTATATTTTCATAATATAATATGGAGAAAAACCATCATAAACTTATCATAGAAATTAAACATCTCTTAGGGTAGTGACTACATATTAGTTTAATACATAAACCTTGGCACATAAATCAAACATATCTTAGGGTAGACCACATATTAATGTGATAAATAAATGTGGTGATTGTTGAGTGGTTGGTGGAGGTCTCAAAAATCCAATACTAGTATGGCTAGAGCAATAAACTACTATTGCGAGAGATAAAAATTCATAATATAGTGGAATTAATATAGATAAGATAGGTAGTAATGTGCTAGAGATATGTAAACCTATGGAGTGAATTGGGTGTACTTGAATAGTGTTTGCAAAATTCCCTTACCATTCATAATGCACAAACTAAGGATAACAATACATAAATATACGTCAATAAATATTGTTTGAGGAGTGGAAACGATCATAGTTGATGAGAATTGAGAATGTGGATGAATCACTAAAAGTAGAATATATAATACTAGTTTTTAGAATTATGGCTTAAGGTTAATGGGTCCCTTAATATAATATTCATGGGGGCCAAGGCCTTTTCATTTGTATCCAAAGTGTGCTAAGATCTTGAAGGATTTAGCCTTTCTTATACAATTCTTCAAGTTAATTAAGAGAAGAGAATCAAGGATATATCATTATAGGGGTGATGAAATGCATTTCATGGTTAATATGTGTTTTCAAGAGAAGAAAAAGATAGGGGGTCTAAGATATTATGATTGTTTGAATAGAAATTTTTAAGTGAAGAGGGAATAAAATATGATTGGGGTTCCTTGGAGGAGTGATGGCTAATAACATATTTTGAAAAAGAGTGAGTAGTAGGGTGGGGTGGATTAGGGAACACAAGAATAGTCAATACATCAAATTTGAATTTGGAGTTTTGAATAAGAGGGGATTATTAAGATTAGGATCTATAGTTGTAGCGTTGATGGAATAATTATCATGATTAAGAATATGCTTTAAAGTGTAGAAGAAGATGGGTGATCTAAGGTACTATGATTAGTTGAATAGAATCTTTGGAAAAATAGTGAGTACTATGATGGGGTGGATTGGGGAACACAAGAATAGTCAAGACATCAAACTTGAATTTGGAGGTTTGAATAAGAGGGGATTGCTAATATTAGGGTCTTAGGAAACTAATAATTACATATAAATACAAATAAATGAAATAAAATTTTAGAAAAAATATGTATTACATAATATGTATGTGGGGAAACCCCTTTTAGGTTGAAAGTCCCACAAAAAAATCATTCATTGTTGAGGAAAAATTTAATAATGTTTGTATTAAATAAACATACCAAGAACCTAGATTTCATAGTATCTTCTCCCTCCTATTCTTTCCATAATGCCTCACATGCATATATAGTTCATTAATATACCTCTCATTTGGTCTCGCCTCTAGCACATAGTAATTTATATGTTGTAAAAAAGCAATGTATTATATGTTTTATGATTACCTATATATAAAGCAATCTAAGGGGTTGGTGAATATATCACAACCTTTCACCTTATAACCTTTTGGTTATAAATGTAAGTTAAAATATTATAAATACTATTTAGGATTACTTATTTTATATATAATCCCCAAATAAATATTGAACTTTGGCGATGATGAATGGGCATGATTATGAGGAGGTAAATAATAGGTATAGGAGTCTATGTGTAAAGTGTAAATATAGATATGATATTTTTATTTGTAATAATAATGATAGGTACACTCCAAATATCCCTAGTCATCCCTGGTGCAGGGGCACCTAGCTTCATTTTGTAAATATGGTCCAATGTTAGGGTTTTTTTGGTGTTTTGAGTCATATTTTGGTGTAATAAGGTCTATTTAGATCATGTCAAATGTTTTTAGTCTCATGGGGTTAGTTTCTCATAAAGTTGTCATATTTTGTAATTGTTGTAAATGTTACATCAACAACTTTGCATTTTGGCTTGTGTTTGGAAGGTGAACGGTCACATATTCAAAAAATAGTTTGAGGCCATTGGTTTTTGGTTGCAAACATGTAAATAGGCCTTGAGAAGTTCGAGGCAAGGTTCTAGAGTTGTTTTTGAAGATCAAACAATAAGAAATCTCTATTTTTCTACAATTTCTTGTGCAATTTTGCTGCTACAACACTATGTACGGTTCTGTACTATGTGATTATGATCTAAAGTGCATTGAATTCGATGGTGGTATGAACAAAATCCATTTTGGTTTTGATTTGAACTAATTTCATAAGGTTTGAAGGATTTTAGAGCCAATTTACTAAAAGTGGTATGAAAACCCTAGGTTAAGAGGGTTTGAGAGAAAAAATGGCATATTAAACCATTCCATCAGTGAAAACCTCTGCAAATCGATGGAATGAGATTAGATAGGGTGTTTTTCATGTTTTTTAGGTTTTTAGATGCAGGGGATGGAGGTAAGGAAATGTTTAATTGAGCCCTAACCTAATATCTCAATGTATTAGGCTTAGGAATAGAGGTTAGAAGTAAGGTTTTGGTAGTTGGTGAGTTTGTGGATGTTTCAATTGATAAAAAATGTTGTTTCAGATCCCATGTGATCTGTTTAAAGCCTTGGAGTGAAGATTGGTGGTTGGAGGAAGGAATACCACATAGTTGCTTTGTAAAATAGGCCTAATTAGGCTTAAGGGTAGCGTAGCAGTCAATTTTAGAAAGTGATGTTACAAAACAATTCTATGCACAAATTTGATATGTTAAAGAAGAGCATAAAGGGTATTTTAAATGGTATTCAATTCATGGGTTTGAGGCCTTCTCTAAAATATATGTTGGAAAATCATAGTTTGGAATACTACAAGAGAGATTGAAGGAATTGTGAATAAGACACCAAGTTAGGGTTTCTAAATTGATAAGTTGGTTGAATTGTGATTTTTTTGAAAACCTCCACCCTGCTCTACATCAAATTGGTATCAGAGCATAGGTTTTGGTCATTTGAGGAAAAGTTACAATTTGAAGGGAACAAGATGCCTCCAAAGGGAAGTGTAATCATTACTAGGGAAATAAGATTGAAGAAGGAGTCTCAAGAAGCTCTTTTAGCTAGAATTGCAACACTTGAAAAAAACCAAAGAAGAGGTAAGGCCACTGCAGATGAAAGTGACCGAGAGGAAGAGGAAGAGGATGAAAACCCTCAAAGAGGATCCCATGAGCAAGAGTTTGATCCTGAAGAGATGAGGATGGTTAAGATGCTGAAGGTTGTCAAGGGAGATTCTTTTGAGGTGAGGATGAAATTTCCCATGTATGGTGGGAAGATGGATAGTGAAGAGGTGTTGGATTGGGTTGATGCACTAGATAATTATTTTGAATAGAAGGAGGTAGCAGATGAACAAAAGGTGAAATTTGCTAAAACTAAGTTGAAAGGCCATGCCCTAATTTGGTGGAATTATGTGCAGGAAGAGAGAGTGAAAAAGGGAAAAGGAAAAATCAATTCATGGGATAGGATGGTGTCTAAAGTTAAGGGACAATTTCTTCCCGATGACTATGCAATTTAGACCCTTAGAAAGTTTCAAAATCTCAAACAAAAGGAGATGGATGTCATGACCTACACATAGGAGTTTCATAAGTTGAGCATTAGAGCAAGTGATGTTGAGGATGAAGTTGAGAAGATAACAAGGTATATATGTGGACACATAAAAAGTATCCCTTTTTTCTTGCTTGATTTGGGAATAATTGATGATAAACAGGACTTAATAAGGCCTTGATTTAGTGTTGTGAAGTGCTTTACAATCCACACTAGGTCTTGGACTCTTGCAAACTGAATAAAATGCATCTAACAATGTCTTGTAAAGGTGTTGTAAAAGACTTTCACACCTCTCTAGACTTAATAAACCCATTCAACATTACAAAATGTATTTAATGACATTATCATATTAAGCTAGAAGGCTTGTAAACTAAATTTGACTTTAATCTATTGTTGTAATGTATTTTACACATTCACATTGGATGTTGTGCCTTTCTAGGCTATGTGGACCTCATTTTAATGATGTAAAGTGTATTAAATCACACTTTCACATTGAAATTTGTGTCCTTAGCCCTATTATCTTTTATATCATCATTAATAGGCCCCTATGACCCCATATTGTGCATCCTGAGGCATAATTTGATGAAATAACTGACAAAGTCATCATATAAGCCTAGTTTCTTAATTCCTGGACATTCCAATTGGAAAAATGGTGCCTATGGGACCCATTCGCCATTAGGGGAAAATTAGTGCCATCCAAGTGGGACCCATTTTCCCTTGATGACGAATGAGTCCCATTTGAGCCATTTTCAGGATTTAAGCGGGAAATTTTGGATTTTAAGTTTTGTTTTCCTCCATGTCAGCCTTAGGGATCCAATTAACGGGGAAATAAGGTGAATTTCCTATAAATACAAGTTTCTAAACCCTAATTCACATCTCTTAACTCATTCAAAACTCATTCATCATTTGTCTTCCACTTCAAGCCAAGCAAGCTAGGGTTTATCATTCCAAGTCATTCAAGATCATTTTTCAGACATTCAAGGGCAGAATGTTCATCTATTGTTGTAGAAAACCAAGATCAATCACCATGTAAAGGTATTAAATCCATTGTTGCATGCTTCATCACATTCTTTCTTCATTTTGGTTTAATTACCTAAAAAGGGGTTTGACCAAGGAAAACCCCCATGTCCTAACATTCAACATTTCTCTCTCTTGTCTTGTGTGTTTGTAGAATTAGGAATCTTGAAGACTTGGAAACCATTGAATATTAGGTTGAAGAATTGTTAAAGAAATATTCTTGTTAACCAAGGAAAAATATCAACAAAAAGTCACTTTCAAGTCCGAAAATCAAACTTTCGGAGGCAGACACCTATCAGGAACTAAAGTGTAGATCGAGGGCTTCACTTTCCTCTTTTGGATTTTTTAAAAATTCAAAAGTGGACTGATTCACCATTAGTGGAAAATGAGTCCCACTGCTAGGCCTGAAAAAGGTTTTTTGCTGTTTTGGATACCCATTTGTCTAAAATGGGCTTCAGAACAGTTTCCCAAATTTGGGACTAATTCACCCAGAATGGTGAATGAGTCCCTGTAGGCCAAAATTTCAGCATTAGGAGAATTTAAAAAGTCATTTCTAGTCTCCAAAAATATCTCAAGTGCACACTTTTTGTTTCATCCATTTCTGTTACAATTTGCATTCATTTCTAGGTGTTTTTTCATTTCACAATGTGTTTTCAAACAACTTGCATTTCATTAGTTTTGCATTAATAATCAATAAATTTTATTAGTTTATTGCACTTATGACATTACATTTAGACAAATTTCACCCACATCACATCAATATTTGAATGTACACATTGCATTTTGGCCCATCTTTCTCCTTTTAGGTGAAAAATCCTAAAAGGGCTAGAAAGCATTTCAGATGCCAAAATCTATGTCTCTATTTTGGTGAACCTAATTTTTGAATCCTTTATTTTTTTGATTTGGAGTCCATCATAATCCTAGAATTATCTTGCATGAAATTTTGCATTAGTTGAAGTTGCACTCTAGGGTTTCAAAACTTGCATTAGTGAAAAGCTCATTTAGCTTGCATTTTTGCATATACTTTCCTTAAAAATTTCTGAAATTATACATCTACATCTTAGGTCTGCATCATACAACATCAAAAGCATCAAAACCCCTTGAAAATTTCTGAAAATTTTGTAAAAAACCCCTATTGGGACTCATTCGCCATTTTGGGTGAATCGGTCCTAGTCTAGATTTTTCACTGTCTATTACAGCATCATAAACCTCATTTTTGTGCTTCCTAATCCTTCTAGTATCATATACTATAAGTTTGGAAAGTTGCAGGAACATTTTTTTTATACATCTAGCTCAAAAACATCATTTTAGACTACTCATCTTCAAATCACTTCAATTACAAACATCATTAGCTTTGAAAATGCTTACATTTCTAAAATTTTGCATCACATGGCTAAAAGTACTTTTCACTTTTTCTTAAACATAGTGTATCTATTCATAAAACTTTGCATAAGTTTGATAAAATTTCTTTTCATTCTTGCATATACATTGTTTGCGATCTTAAAACTTTACATACATTGGACAAAAATGTTTTGCATCTTTGGATATACATCTTTTACATTGTTGAAACATTGCATGAAATGGTTATAAGTACTTTTCATTTTTGTTCAAACAATGTTAGTACCTTGCATATTTATACATGTTAAGAAAAATTTCAACTCCCCCTATGAGAGTGTTTTTGTGAAAGAGAATACAACCTTGGACATTCCTAATGATCATATTTGTTCCTCTCCTAATATCTCTCCTATTGGTGACAAAGATATTTTGGTAGAAGAACCAATCAATGATAGTTTTGAGAATACTCATTGTTTCTCTCCTTTTACCTCTCTTAGTGGACAAGACATTCATAACCAACACAACATAACCATAGATAATCATGACACTAACATTTTTTCTTCTCCTAGTATCTCTCCTAGTTGTAAGAAGATACTTTGTTGTTAGAAAAGACAATCAATGGTAGTCATGAAATCTTCGTTGTCCCCCTTCACCTAATGAAACCCTTATTGAGCAAGAAAATTCAACCATTGATCATTCCCCTACTTGCAATGAAGTCATTTTAGAAGAACCAATCCATTAATGTCAAGAACATTTGATTTATTGTTCTCCTAAAAACTCTCCTCCGAGGGAGAATATCATGGTGCTAGCAAATGGAAACAATACTAACATGTCTTCCTTAAATCAAAAGGTGATTATAGATTGTCCTTTATTAGAGATACATCAAATCAAGGCTGCTGAGGTTATGAATATGCAAGTGTACATTCAATCCCCCTCAATCAATGGACCTCATACATACCCCGTGGGACATCCTACAAATCCTCTCATTCTCTACCACCTTCACACAAACAACAAACTCAAAACCAACCTGAACTCATCCTTTATCCCCCATCACACAAACCTCCAACTCAACACAAACCCGAATTCACCCTCTACCCACCTTAGAATAATGTTTCATAGCAATTGAGTCATAATACTGTTGCTCATACATACAACACTAGAAACAATTTATCACCACAACAACCAACCCCAACCTCATTACCTTTGCCTAATTCTATACTGCCTCCTGCTCCTCGATTAAGGGAGTATGATCTTGTTGAACAACTTAAGAGCACTCTCGCAAAGATATCCGTATGGGATTTACTTCAAATTCACCTACCTATCACACTATGCTTCAAACGGCCTTACAACAAGTTCCTATCCCTTCTAATGCACAACCAAATGACATAGCAACCATAATTCAAGGATTGAATGTTGACATTGTTTTCCACCAAAGTGAACTCCCCCCTTTGGACGTGAAAAAATAAAATGAAGCTTTCCAAATAATATCTCAATACAATATGATAGGGATAAATCAAATCCTTTTTGACAATGGCTCACCTCTAAATGTGTGTAGCTTAAAAATCTTGGATAGGCTTCATGTGGATAGATAAAAAAATCAACTCGATTCTTTATCTATTAAGGGTTGTAGTACCCCTCCATTTATGTTTATGTTTTCTGTTAGCATGTTTTCACACTGTTAGACCTTGGTAATTTGGTTTGGATATTTTGATCGCTGATTTTGAGCGACAGTGGATTCACTTTGTGATATGATGATACATTGTATGGTGATAATTGATTTTTGACATGCTTTGTGATAGCGTAGATATTTCCTTCATATGTCATTGCTATATATATGTTTATGATGGACTAACTGTTATTTAATTTGTGAGTCTGATGTGACGTGTATTGGTGTGGAGAATGGAATTGCATCACTCGCTTGCGAGTGCCCTGTGATTTCCGTGATTTTCTCCACACGATGTGTTTGTACAATGGATTATATATATATGCATGTTATTTGTTTGGTTGCAGGATTGTAGGTACATGACACCGACTCCACCTGGTTACTCAGGTCTGAGCGTGTCAAGACTCAACGAAAATGTTGATTGGGAGGTAGTAACATGGTTCATCCTAGTCTAGTCTTAAATCCTGTCACAGTACATCGTCAGTTTTAGTTTGGAGTCTTTGGTTGTCTTGTTTGTCCCTGATTGGATCAATTGCTTGAAAGGAAAATTTTGTCAATTTTAATGATAGTTTATTATTCTTTAACTTACTGTTGATCTAAATTAATTTTAAATGTTAAAAAAAATAACAAGTTTTACATTTTATTTATTTAATTAATTAGTTTGTTTGGTTAAGTAATTTGATCATTGCGATTAAATTATTTAATTAAATAGAATAATTAATTAAATTAAGTTACCTTTATTATGTGAATAGATTTAAATTTCAAATTGGTTGATATGAGGGAAATGGTATTTTTAATTGTTAGATTAATAAATAAAATAAAGAAAAAGGAAATTTGTATTTTTGAAAATTGAAAAACTTTAAATTATTTAAAAGCATGCAAATCTTGAAAGAGGAAGAAATGAAAGATTGTCGGGAAGTTGTTGGAAGATATTTGATTCTTCTTGACATGTGTGCCAGTTGAATTTATTGCTTTTTGGTTGAAGATTTTCTTGGAGGTTATCTAGAAATAGAAGATTATCTTTTTTTTTCTTCACAGGAAATGAAAGATTAGTCCTCTGTTAAAAAAATTGTTTTTGCTTTTTGTGTATTGTTGGTTAATTTTGGAAGTTCTCTGGTTGGGATTTTGGTATATTGGGAATTGGTGTTCGGGAAAGGCTTTGGAAGCTACAAGCAAAGCTATTCTTCACCAAACAGATTTATGAAGCTAAGGAAAACATATATTTTCCTTGTGATTTATAATTTGTTTGCTATTGAAAAGAATGTCTGTGAAAAGAAGTTTCATTTTATTATAATCCCTGTACTTCTCGGGAAAAAAATTGATTACTGTATTTTTTTTAGTAAGGATTTGTTGGTTTATGAAAACTTCATTCTCTGTAGAAAATATTTGAGTTAAATTTTGTGAAGGAAAGAATTTTAAAAAGGGGAAAATGAATTTGAAACCTCTGGGGGTAAATTAAAATTTGATTGGAATTGCTGTGCGTAATTTCCTTTGAAACCCTGTTGAAATTTTATAATTTCCCCATTGAAACCCCGTTGAAAATTTATTCCAAAGTAACTTTGTAGAAATTTCTAAAATTTTCCATATGAAAACTCACTCTATTGAATTTTTATATATATATATATATTCATATATAAATTGGAATGTGAAAATATTATATTCTTTATAAGAATATTGAAAAGTTACTGTACAGATGAATTTGAGAATTTTATAAAAAAAAGAATTAGAGAAATCACCGTACAATTTTTATTTATATATATATAATGTTGTTTTTATTTTAGAAAATTCTTTAAAAAAAATGAGAACCTAAGCTCTGTGGGGCTACCCGCGGCCGACCCCGCAGGGGGACAGCAGCGAGGGCCAAGCCCAGTGCCGCCCTCGTAGGCAGCGCTCGGCTCAACCGCTGCGGCTGAGCTTGTGGGGCGGGCTGCGAAGGCAGCCCTACCCACAGTGCGTGGGGTTAGGGCATAAAAAGCCCTAACTTCTTACATTAAGTTTTAAAACTTCATGCGGATTTTTCATGCGGATTTTTCAATTTGTAATTTTAATTTGTAATTATTAGCATTAATAAAAAATATATATAATATTTATAATTATATATTTATTTAATGTCAAGAAAATTTGGAAGTGTTATCATGTTTAAATGAGATATTTAAAAGAATTAATTTATTAAATATCTAGATATAGATATTTTAATAATTAATTTATCATGATTAAGTTATTTGTGCTTAGAATAGACTGTTATTATGGAGTTTATATTGATTTTGCTATAATATATGGTTATGAAATTGGGCAAATTGTAGATCTAATTTTCATAATTGCATGAAAGATGAATTAAATCTTAGATGAATAATTTTGGTACTTCAAATTATTGCTTAACTGGATTTAGTATATCCTAATGTAGACTTTTTATTTTTCAAATTGCTTTAAATCCTGTTTCTTTATTGGGAAAATTGGGAATGTCTTAGATGTACAAGTCTTCCAGACAAATTGAAAAATGTGGGAATTGTGATTGTTTAAGTTGAATACTTGTATTGGCTAAGGTTGTGTACATGATTTTTGTATGGTGTTTAGACACCTAATTTTATGAACATAGTCTTGATGTTCGTTGTGAAAATTGTAGAATTTTAGGTTGTATTTTGTGCACTTATTTACCTTAGTTAGGGGAACTTAGAATACCTTTGTTATGTTTAGGGGAGTGGCTCTGTGTGAGGGCCGACACACAAAGTGGTGTCAGGGTAACTTACAAAGAGTTAGTAAGTTAGTGATAACTAAACAACACAATAGTTAGATTAAAATCTTTAATAAGATTATTATGCCTCGCTTATAGACTCTAGAGCTAGTTCAGTCTTGAGTATAAGTTGAGAAGGCCTGGAATGGCAAATCGATATCTTGTTACTTTAAAAAATATTCGATTCCGCAATAGTTAGCAAATGGGGCTGACTTTTGTAAGAGGTTACCAGGGTAACCCAAGTTGGCGGCCAAAACCTAGGAAGAAACACCAAGGTAACCTTTGCAACATTGTGATGACACTCCACCTAAAAAATAGTTTACCTTGTGTACCTAGCACATTTGATTGTCATAATTCTGGAAGCAATGTAACCATCAGTTAGTTATGTACTTGTGTCTAGGGTGAATAGGTTATGTCTAGGTAACCATATTACTATCTCCTAGCACGGGGGGTGGACCTACGGGTACCACATGGTTGGGTGGAACGTGCACCTTACTTTGTTGGGTCCCCAGTTTATGATCATGGCAATGAGAGATTCATGGATGGAGAGCTCGTGCTTGGATATATATGCACTTTCTTTATTGCATCTTTGGAAATATTGTATATGAAACATTCCTCAATTGTTTATGAGGTGAATATTTGTAAAATGTAATTGTTACTATTATTGATCTATCTCATCAGATGAATGAGTATTGTAAAGTTATTTCAAATGCAATGTAAAAATCATATTAGTACTTTATACTATCATGAATGGAATTCAAATGTTGTGCAATGTTTACTTTTAAAGTTTATGTTAATTAAATATGTGCAATGCTAAATACTAAAGTCGTGTATGGAATCTCAAGTAGTGTAATATCGTGTAACTTAGTGAATGTATGCAACTAATTAAGTTAATATTATTACTTTTTAAAAAAAAATTATTTCACTTTTATAGACAATTGCAACATTCCTTAGGTTATAAGATGGGGCATTATAGATTGGTATTAGAACCAAGGTTTCTAACACATGACGCTCTGGGTAATCACGAGTCCATTAGGTTGACCTAGTACGTAGTGTCACTATATGTTAGCCTTGGTTGATTAGTATCTAAGACTCGTTATTGTTTATGTGTAGGATCATGCCTAGACGACGTGGTAGAGGTCGTGGTAGAGGTCGAGGTGGAGGCCGAGGGCCAATCCCTCAGGTTACTCCCCCTCTGAGCCCTCATCAGAGTGATCAGGCAGAGCAGTTGGATTAGAGGAATGAGGGACAAAATCCTGAACAGTCAGGAGTAGAGGGTTCAGAGATACGTCCTTTATTAGAGGAGGTCCTAGCTCGACTTGGACCTAGACAAGAAGTTGAGTAGGAGGTTGTTAGAGAGCGTGATAGATCTCCAAGGAGAGTAGATGATACAACGCATTAGGATGCTATTACTGCAGGACACATGCGGGATTTATTGAGGGTACGCCCTCTGACTTTTGATGGTACAAGAGGTGGATTAGAGGCAGAGACTTGGCTATTGGACTTGGGTAGATGCTTTGCCATGCACCCATATGGTAGCAATACCCGAGTGAGATGCGCTATCATGCATCTAAGAGGATTCACCTCTACTTGGTGGCGCTTGGAGGAGCAGAAGCTCCACTTAGATATTGGGTTAGTGTCTTGGGAGATGTTCCTGGAGAAGTTTAGAGAACGGTTCCTATCGGAACACTAGAGGCAACGATGGGCTGACGAGTTTCATGATTTACGTCAGTTGGCTCTATCTATTGAGCAATATGAACGTAGATTCTATGAACTCAAGTAGTATGCAGGTATTGGCGATGATGAGTCTGTGTTGGTTCAACACTTCATCAGAGGTTTGAATGCCCGCATTAGTGGTGGAGTCAGAGTTTTTGAGCCAAAGACTATGGAAGTTGCTGTGGAGAAGGCTCACATAGTCGAAGAGAATCTTGTTATGGCGTTAGGTGGTCACACAGGAGTACAGATAGGTAGTGCTCCTGCAACAAGTTTTAGTCCACGAGGTGGATAGGCACAGACATGGGGTTCCTCTAGGAACCAACAGACACCCTCTAAGGGTGGGCAGCAGCAGCAGCGAACACCTCAAAATAATAATAATCCACAACCACAACAAGGTAATAACCCGCAGTCAGGAAAGAACCGCAATTGGTGGCGCAACAAGCGCAATAGACAGGATTAGCCTGCGCAGAGTGCTCAGTCTACCGTCAGTAGAGGTAGTTTCTAGCAATCCAATGCACCTTGAGGTGGCAGAGGATTCGATAGAGGCATTGGTTGTTACTCGTGTGGACAATAGGGACACATTGCTAGGCAGTGTCCGATGAGAGGTTCTTCTGGTTTTGGGCCTCGACCTATAGTTTCAGAGCCTATAGTTGGTGATGCAGGACGATCACATACAGTTTATGCTATGGTTAGTGACCGCTAAGCCGATCACCAGAACATAGTGGTTGAGACTTCAGATAAGTTACATGGTGTTAGTGTTTCCATTCTTTTTGATTCCGGAGCTACCGACTCCTTTATTTCACCTACCATCGTTGAGCGATGTGGTCTTGTGGCAGTAAAGCAAGGCAGTAAGTGGTAGGTAGAATTCGCCTCTGGGGTGAAAGTAGCAGTAGAGAACCTTGTACATAATTGTGAACTTAAAATTGGTACGTTAACTACCTTAGTGGATCCTCATTTTACACCTTTAGGATTGTATGATATAGTTTTAGGTATGGATTGGTTAGCATCTCATCATGCTGTGATTGACTGTCGACTTAAGATAGTTAGTTGCATTAATGATTTAGGTGCGAAAGTGGAAATCATATGTGTTCAAAGACCTATCTCTTTGCGGATGATATCTGCTATGCAATTAAAGAGATGTCTTCGTCAGGGTTGTCAATTGTTTGCAACAACAGTTACTGATTTGGAAGAAGGTGTGAGTCGAGAGATATCTCTTGATGATCATCCTATTCTTAGGGAATTTGCTGACGTGTTTCCTGATGATATACTTGGAATGCCACCGAAGAGGGATATTGATTTGAGAGTTGACCTAGTTCCTGGAGCAGAGCCTATATCTAGAGCTCCATATAGAATGACGACTCAGGAGTTAGAGGAACTTCCTATCCAGTTAGAGGAACTATTAGAAAAGGGTTTCATTCATCCTAGTGTTTCCCATTGGGGAGCACCTGTTATATTCGTAAAGAAGAAGAACAAATCACTTAGATTGTGCATTCACTATCGTCAATTGAACAAGGTTACAATTAAGAATCACTATCCTTTGCCTAGAAACGATGATCTTTTCGATCAGATCAAGGGAGCTAATGTGTTCTCTAAAATTGATCTGAAATCTGGTTATCATCAATTGCGAATTGTTGAAGCAGACATTCATAAGACTACATTTCGAACTCGTTATGGGCACTACGAATTCACAGTAGTACCGTTTGGGTTAACGAATGCACCATCAATATTTATGAGTTTAATGAATGGTGTTTTTCGTACATACCTTGATCGCTTTGTCCTTGTATTTCTCGATGATATTTTGATCTATTTGAGAAACATGAAGAAGCATGAAGAACACTTGAGACAGGTATTGCAATGTTTAAGGGAAAATCAATTGTATGCGAACCTGAAGAAGTGTGACTTCTTTCAAACTGAAGTAAAATACCTTGGACATGTGATATCTGGAAAAGGTATTGCTGTGGATCCTTCAAAGATTCAAGCTATTGTAGATTGGCCCGTGCCTACTAATGTAGGTGAAGTTCGTAGTTTTATGGGTCTAGCTGGTTATTATAGGCGGTTTGTTGAGGGATTTTCTAGAATTGGTCATCCTATTACTTCTCTTCAGAGAAAAGGGAAGAAGTTTGTTTGGACAGAGCAATGTCAGTTGGCTTTTCAGACACTTAAAGAAAAGTTGACTAATGTGCCTATATTGATTGTTCTTGATCCTACTAAGGATTTTGTAGTTTGTACTGATGCATCCTTAGAGGGCTTGGGAGTAGTTCTGATGCAAGATGGGAGTGTGATTGCTTATGAGTCTCGCAAACTCAAGGATCACGAATTAAACTATCCCACTCATGATTTAGAACTAGCTGCAGTTGTGCATGCATTAGTTCGATGGATGCATTTCTTATTGGGTCACCGTTTCAAACTTCACACTGATCACCGTAGTCTACAATACATTTTTACGCAACCTAACTTGAATGCTAGACAAAGACGGTGGATGGAGTTCTCATGTGAGTACGATTTTGAAGTGAGATATGTTCAAGGAAAAGAGAACGTAGTGGCTGACGCTCTTAGTCGTTGTCGACATGAGATCTATGCTACTACTCTTGAAGTAGATTTGAGAGGTCAAATATTAGCAGCACTTCCCATTGATAGATTGTATCAGGAAGTAAAGTTAGAGATTGAATCTGGTAGACCTTTAGAAGGTTGATTTGCAGGGTATATCCTTGAACTAGATGGTATATTACGGCATCTAGGTTGTATTTATGTACCACATTTTGAGGGTCTTTGTACATTAATTATGACTGAAGCACATCAAGCTCCATACTCAACTCATCTAGGTGTTAAGAAAATGCATGTGGATCTTTGGCAATTGTATTTCTGGCCTGGTATGAAACGTGATATTGCTGACTATGTATCGAGATGTCTTGAATGCCAGTGAGTCAAAGCTGAGCATCAACATCCCGCTGGATTATTACAGCCACATCTCATTCCTGAATGGAAATGGGATATTATATCTATTGACTTTATTGTAGGGTTACCTACGTCATCACGTCGACATGATGCCATTATGGTAACTGTTGACTGATTGACTAAGGTGGCTCATTTTTCACCAGTATGATCATCATATAATTCTTCATTCGTAGCTAGGATATTCATGGAGGACATAGTTAGATTGCATGGGATTCCTCATAGGATTATTTCTGATAGAGATCCCGTATTTACATCAGCCCTATGGACTTCATTACAACATGCTCTAGGTACACAGTTGAACTTTAGTTTAGTGTATCATCCTCAAATCGATGGTCAAACGGAGAGAGTTAGTCAAATATTAGAGGATATGCTTAGAATGTACGTAATGGACCAACAGTCACGTTGGGAGGATTATCTGTACTTAGTAGAATTTGCTTACAATAACAGATATCAGAGTTCCATAGGTATGCCACCATTTTAGGCATTATACAGACGTCCTTGTTGAACTCCATTGAGTTGGGATCGACTTGAGGATAGAGTGTTACTTGGTCCTGAGATGCTTCAAGACATGGAGCAACAGGTTGACTGTATTAGAGAACATTTGATAGCAGCACAGGATAGGCAAAAGAAATATGCTGATGCACATAGGATAGACCGACAGTTTGCAGTTAGTGATAGAGTGTTTCTTCGAGTGTGACCGTGAAAGAGTCCAATCTGTTATGGAAAAGGCTCTAAGCTTGTGCCTCGTTTCGTTGGGCCATTTGAGATCCTAGAGAGGATTGGTCCCGTGGTGTATCGACTCGCCTTACCACCTAGTTTGTCACGTATTCATGATGTTTTCCATGTATCAGTTCTTAGACCATATCATCCCGACATTTCTCATATACTTGATTGGAATGCGTTACAGGTAGAGGACAGGTAGCTGGCTTTGGAGCCCGTGGCCATTCTATAGCGTTGGACGCTTGGTCTCAGGGGTCGAGACATTGATCAGGTGAGGGTCCAATGGGATCCTAGCCATGAGGTTTCTCCTACTTGGGAGGATGCGACACGCATGAGGGAACTTTATCCCTATCTGTTCGCAGGCTTTCAGGAGCAAGCCTGATCCTAGGGGGGAGGATGTAGTACCCCTCCATTTATGTTTATGTTTTATGTTAGCATGTTTTCACACTGTTAGACCTTGGTACTTTGGTCTGGATATTTTGATCGCTGATTTTGAGTGACAGTGGATTCACTTTGTGATATGATGATACATTGTATGGTGATAATTAATTTCTAACATGCTTTGTGATAGCATAGATATTTCCTTCAGATGTCATTGCTATATATATGTTTATGATTTACTAACTGTTATTTAATTTGTCAGTCTGATGTGACGTGTATTGGTGTGGAGAATGGAATTGCATCACTCGCTTACGAGTGCCCTGTGATTTTCGTGATTTTCTCCGCACGGTGTGTTTGTACAATGGATTATATATATATGCATGTTATTTGTTTGGTTGCAGGATTGTAGGTACATGACACCGACTCCACCTAGTTACTCAGGTCTGAGCGTGTCAAGACTCAACGGAAATGTTAATTGGGAGGTAGTAACATGGTTCATCCTAGTCTAGTCTTAAAACCTATCACAGCACATCGTCAGTTTTAGTTTGGAGTCTTTGGTTGTCTTGTTTGTCCCTGATTGGATCAATTGCTTGAAAGGAAAATTTTGTCAATTTTAATGATAGTTTATTATTCTTTAACTTACTGTTGATCTAAATTAATTTTAAATGTTAAAAAAAATAATAAGTTTTACATTTTGTTTATTTAATTAATTAGTTTGTTTGGTTAAGTAATTTGATCATTGCGATTAAATTATTTAATTAAATAAAATAATTAATTAAATTAAGTTACCTTTATTATGTGAATAGATTTAAATTTCAAATTGGTTGATATGAGGGAAATGGTATTTTTAATTGTTAGATTAATAAATAAAATAAAGAAAAAGGAAATTTGTATTTTTGAAAATTGAAAAACTTTAAATTATTTAAAAGCATGCAAATCTTGAAAGAGGAAGAAATGAAAGATTGTCGGGAAGTTGTTGGAAGATATTTGATTCTTCTCGACATGTGTGCCAGTTGAATTTATTGCTTTTTGGTTGAGGATTTTCTCGGAGGTTATTTGGAATTTGGGGAAATAGAAGATTATCTTTTTTTTTCTTCACAGGAAATGAAAGATTAGTCCTCTGTTAAAAAAATTGTTTTTGCTTTTTATGTATTGTTGGTTAATTCTGGAAGTTCTCTGGTTGGGATTTTGGTATATTGGGAATTGGTGTTTGGGAAAGGCTTTGGAAGCTACAGGCAAAGCTATTCTTCACTAGACAGATTTCTAAAGCTAAGGAAAACAGGTATTTTCCTTGTGATTTATAATTTGTTTGCTGTTGAAAAGAATGTCTGTGAAAAGAAGTTTCATTTTATTATAATCCCTGTACTTCTCGGGAAAAAAATTGATTACTGTATTTTTTTTAGTAAGGATTTGTTGGTTTCTGAAAACTTCCTTCTCTGTAGAAAATATTTGAGTTAAATTTTGTGAAGGAAAGAATTTTAAAAAGGGGAAAATGAATTTGAAACCTCTGGGGGGTAAATTAAAATTTGATTGGAATTGCTGTGAGTAATTTCCTTTGAAACCCTGTTGAAATTTTATAATTTCCCCATTGAAACCCCGTTGAAAATTTATTCCAAAGTAACTCTGTAGAAATTTCTAAAATTTTCCATATGAAAACTCACTCTATTGAATTTATATATATATATTCATATATAAATTGGAATGTGAAAATCTTATATTCTTTATAAGAATATTAAAAAGTTACTGTACAGGTGAATTTGAGAATTTTATTAAAAAAAAGAATTAGAGAAATCGCCGTACGATTTTTATTTATATATATATAATGTTGTTTTTATTTTAGAAAATTCTTTAAAAAAAGAGAGAGCCGAAGCTCTGTGGGGCTACCTGCGGCCGAACCCGCAGGGGGGAAAAAATACAGTAATCAATTTTTTTCTCGAGAAGTACAGGGATTATAATAAAATGAAACTTCTTTTCAAAGACATTCTTTTCAACAATAAACAAATTATAAATCACAAGGAAAATACCTGTTTTCCTTAGCTTCAGAAATCTATCTGGTGAAGAATAGCTTTGCCTGTAGCTTCCAAAGCCTTTCCCGAACACCAATTCCCAATATACCAAAATCCCAACTATAGAACTTCCAAAATTAACCAACAATACACAAAAAGTAAAAACAATTTTTTTAACAGGGGACTAATCTTTCATTTCCCGTGAAGAAAAAAAAAGATAATCTTCTATTTCCCTAAATTCCAGATAACCTCCAAGAAAATCCTCAACCAAAAAGCAATAAATTCAACTGGCACACATGTCGAGAAGAATCAAATATCTTCCAACAACTTCCCGACAATCTTTCATTTCTTCCTGTAACGCGAAATAAAAGCTTTGCACAATAGACAACAAGGAAGATTAGAAGCACACATGTATGCAATACCAAAATCTAAAATGCAAATTCATTCGTTAAGCAACAAAGAACATGGGAAAGTAAAAACGTAATTAAAAACTAAAACAATCTCACCAATCTTCAAACATATTTCCATGATTCATCTCGATTTCCCTTCTCCATTTTGCTTGTGTAGTATAATTGCCCTCAGATTTTCAAGTTCGTGCAAGTATAGCCTAAGATAGTGATTAGAAAAATATTGAAGATTCAAGACAAAAGTGCTCTCCAAAGTTACAAAATTCGCGAGAGAGATTGGAATGAAGAATGACAAATCAATTTATAGAAAATTGATTATTCGAACGACAAGCCAAGATCGAAAGATCAACGAACGGTTGAGACTGACTGATCAGACATGCATTATGTTAACTAACAGTGATGACACAAGTGATTCAAATTAGAAATAGAATTAAAGATTAAATAAATGATTTAATCTTCAGTTCGGCATTCGAAAACATAAGAAATATCTTTGCACGACAAAGATGAAGATTGATTAAAGCAACTCTCTGTTCGAGTGCACGCACAACACTTAATTAATTAAATAATAATATTTAATTAATATGCATGTGCACGCAAATGAGTTAGAACTGGACGATTGAATGGTTAGACGAGGAGATTACTCGAGAATGCCACTCAGACATCAAATGAATAGTTAACTGAACGATTAAAATAGATGTCAAGTTGAGTAAAAGTGAATACTTAGATAACTCACATAATTATCTAAAATATAGAAGAATGTGTTAAAATAGAATTTATGAATTAAATAACTCATTTAATTCAAGAGACAATATTCGAAGGATAATTAAATAAATAATATTTATTTAACTAAGTGATGAAGGGATTTAAACGAATAATTAAATAAATAAATGAATTTATTTAATTATAGTTGAAGTATGATAAAGAATAAATTAAATAAGAATTTATTTAATTTGAGAAGAAGACGGTTAATTAGTAACATAATTAAATAACAAGCGTTTATTTAATTAATAAAAGAAATAAAGAAAAGTGAATTAATTAAATAATTGAAATTATTTAATTAATAAAAGAATTAATGTTAAGATGTATAATTAAATAATTGACATTATTTAATCATGACCATGAATAATACGAATTATGCAGAATATGGAAGTCGTAGGCTTAAATCAGATTTCGGTGTCTACACTTCCTCTTTCAAGATTTGCATGCTTTTAAATAATTTAAAGTTTTTCAATTTTCAAAAATACAAATTTCCTTTTTCTTTATTTTATTTATTAATCTAACAATTAAAAATACCATTTCCCTCATATCAACCAATTTGAAATTTAAATCTATTCACATAATAAAGGTAACTTAATTTAATTAATTATTCTATTTAATTAAATAATTTAATCGCAATGATCAAATTCCTTAACCAAACAAACTAATTAATTAAATAAATAAAATGTAAAACTTATTATTTTTTTTAACATTTAAAATTAATTTAGATCAACAGTAAGTTAAAGAATAATAAACTATCATTAAAATTGACAAAGTTTTCCTTATGAAAACTCACTCTATTGAATTTATATATATATATATTCATATATAAATTGGAATGTGAAAATCTTATATTCTTTATAAGAATATTGAAAAGTTACTGTACAGGAAAATTTGAGAATTTTATTAAAAAAAAGAATTAGAGAAATTGTCGTACGATTTTTATTTATATATATATAATGTTGTTTTTATTTTAGAAAATTCTTTAAAAAAAAAGAGAGCCGAAGCTCTGTGGGGCTACCTACGGCCGACCCCGCAGGGGGACGACAGCGAGGGCCGAGCCCAGTGTCGCCCTTGCGGGTAGTGCTCGGCTCAGCCGCCGCGGCCGAGCCTGTGGGGCGGGCTGTGAAGGCAGCCCTACCCATAGTGCGCGGGGTTAGGGCATAAAAAGCCCTAACTTTTTACATTAAGTTTTAAAACTTCATGCGGATTTTTCATGCGGATTTTTCAATTTGTAATTTTAATTTGTAATTATTAGCATTAATAAAAAATATATATAATATTTATAATTATATATTTATTTAATGTCAAGAAAATTTGGAAGTGTTATCATGTTTAAATGAGATATTTAAAAGAATTAATTTATTAAATATCTAGATATAGATATTTTAATAATTAATTTATCATGATTAAGTTATTTGTGCTTAGAATAGACTGTTATTCTGGAGTTTATATTGATTTCGCTATAATATATGGTTATGAAATTGGGCAAATTGTAGATCTAATTTTCATAATTGCATGAAAGATGAATTAAATCTTAGATGAATAATTTTGGTACTTCAAATTATTGCTTAACTGGATTTAGTATATCCTAATGTAGACTTTTTATTTTTCAAATTGCTTTAAATCCTATTTCTTTATTGGGCAAATTGGTAATGTCTTAGATGTACAAGTCTTCCAGACAAATTGTAAAACGTGGGAATTGTGATTGTTTAAGTTGAATACTTGTATTGGCTAAGGTTGTGTACATGATTTTTGTATGGTGTTTAGACACCTGATTTTATGAACATAGTCTTGATGTTCGTTGTGAAAAGTATAGAATTTTATGTTGTATTTTGTGCACTTATTTACCTTAGTTAGGGGAACTTAGAATACCTTTGTTATGTTTAGGGGAGTGGCTCTATGTGAGGGCCAACACACAAAGTGGTGTCAGGGTAACTTACAAAGAGTTAGTAAGTCAGTGATAACTAAACAACACAGTAGTTAGATTAAAATCTTTAATAAGATTATTATGCCTCGCTTATAGACTCTAGAGCTAGTTCAGTCTTGAGTATAAGTTGAGAAGGCCTGGAATGGAAAATCGATATCTTGTTACTTTAAAAGATATTCGATTCCGCAATAGTTAGCAAATGGGGTCGACTTTCGTAAGAGGTTACCAGGGTAACCCAAGTTGGGGGCCGGAACCTAGGAAGAAACACCAAGGTAACCTTTGCAACATTGTGATGACAGTCCACCTAAAATAACAGTTTACCTTGTGTACTTAGCACATTTGATTGTCATAATTATGGAAGCAATGTAACCATCAGTTAGTTATGTACTTGTGTCTAGGGTGAATAGGTTATGTCTAGGTAACCATATTACTATCTCCTAGCACGGGGGGTGGACCTACGGGTACCACATGGTTGGGTGGAACATGCACCTTACTCTGTTGGGTCCCCAGTTTATGATCATGGCAACGAGAGCTTCATGGATGGAGAGCTTGCACTTGGATATATATCTACTTTCTTTATTGCATCTTTGGAAATATTGTATATGAAACATTCCTCAATTGTTTATGAGGTGAATATTTGTAAAATGTAATTGTTACTATTATTGATCTATCTCATCAGATGAATGAGTATTGTAAAGTTATTTCAAATGCAATGTAAAAATCATATTAGTACTTTATACTATCATGAATGGAATTCAAATGTTGTGCAATGTTTACTTTTAAAGTTTATGTTAATTAAATATGTTCAATGCTAAATACTAAAGTCGTCTATGGAATCTCAAGTAGTGTAACGTCGCGTAACTTAGTGAATGTATGCAACTAATTAAGTTAATATTATTACTTTAAATTTTTTTTATTTCACTTTTATAGACAATTACAACATTCCTTAGGTTATAAGACAGGGCATTACAAGGGCTTTAACAATATAGAAAAACAACCACTCAGTGTGATCGCTTTTCTTATTACAGTTGGAGTGGCCACATTGGATACACAAATTCATGTTATGACTCATGAAATTTCATATAATCTCCTTCTAGGAAGACCATGGATTCATGAAATGAATGTAGTGCCTTCCACTCTTCATCGCAAAATGAAATACATTCACAATAACAAAATGCACATACTTGAAGCTGACCCTGATTCTAATAGTTGTTTGAACATTGAGAAAAACAACATGAATCATTTAAACACATTAACACCAACTATACAAGTGGAACCTGTCCAACAAAAAGACAAACAACAACATATTGAACAAATCACAAAGCTATTAGACGATGATTGGGGTTCCTTAGATTTCACACCAACATTCATGGGCGAGTACAAGATCATAAACAAAGATTCAAATAGGGGAAACGAAAAAGTAGATGACCCTTTTAAAGCATCCACCTCAAACACTTTAGATAGACCAAAACACAACCAATTACACAACAACCTTTGACGAACACAACAATGACCAACAAATTGATCCAAAAGCAATGAAAAAGCTTTATAGAAAAGGTTATGATTTTTTGAAACAACTTGGATATAGTGGAAACAGATGTGGTGCTAATGAACAAGGTATCTGCAACCCTATAGATCATATAACACAACAAACAACTCATGGTCTTGGTTATTGTCCTTTGATAGAAATCGACAAGCCTTCACTCAACATCAACACATCTTCTCTTAATGTCAATGTCATCTCGCAAAACACTAATGAATTGAATTTGTTAGATTTTACACCCTCTTATAAAGGAGAGCCCAAAATTTTGCAATCTAAACAATCTTGCGTAGATATGACAACTACTACTAAGCAAGATGTATCTTTGTCGCAAACTATAGAAACACCTTCTATCATTAATCAAGCGGGTATCTTGTTGAGACTCCTCCAAGATCACTTGATAGCCCTTCCCCCAAGAACTCAGAAGAAATTTTATTACAATAATTCATTTTATGCATATCATAGAGTTCATGATCATTCCACTAATGCATGTAAGGCTTTGAGTAGTAAAATCCAACATCTTAAGGAGTTTGGTGTTATTCCTTATGTGGGGGCACCTAATTCCTCTAATTGATATTGATTTTCACTCTAGCATACATCTTATCAAGCATTTCAGCTCACCCTTGTCCTGTAATAAGTGGGGGAAGGGATTCTCTAGCCTTGTCCTTGTATGTAACTTGTTGTTCCCTCCTTTAGCTAACTATTAACCTTTCATGAACATATAAGAGCAAGCTTGGGATGTGGATGGAATGCCTTAAGTTGTCTCACATGTGACATACTACCCTTTTTCATGATGTCACTTATCGGAAACATATGACTTGGCATAGGGCTTTCTGAGTAAGCTCTCATGTTCTCCTTCTTCTACTTTAAAGAAATTGCTCATAGTACTGGTTGGTACAGGAGCACCTAGGAAACACTAGGCAGTTACACTAGGCAATTAGGAAATCTAGGATGAATTTTTGTTTTTGATGTGTTACCATGAAGGTCATGTTGACCATTGAGTAGAGGAGATAGCTTAGGGATATGTTTGATCTCTAGGATAGAAATTGAGGAAGGGTGGATGAGTTTAGAAACTCATTTTACTTAGTTTACTAGAAATTGGCAAATGTTGCAAAATGGTGCATTTTGCAACTTTGCCACAATGTAACTGACATGTCCGACCAAGGGGAGGCATAACTACTTTTGTTGACCTATATAGGGTGTGCCTCGACTTGAGAGATAGGTTGGAAAAACATTTGTATTGCTTTGAAGTTTTGTGAATTCAAGGGAAAATAGTGTTTTGTGTGTTATTTTCTGATTTTTGCATTAAAGTTAGGTTTTAATGGCTTAATCATGGCACTGTAACTTGTGTAGGATGTAGTGTGGTAGTTTTTCAAGTATTGTGTGCCAATAGTTAGTTCCTTTATTCAATTTCTAGCACTGTTTGTAAATAATTTTGATTCCACACTATTGCTGGTCTGAACCAGGCAGTTTTGAGAAAATGGAGTGTTACTACACTTTCCCACTGTACAAATTGTATGACCCTTTGGGAACAGTGACTAGACTCCATGGTTGTAAATATTGTAGAGTTTAGGGCTTTACAAAAGATAGGATCTATGGTGGAAGTCTTACCCTAGGCGAGCCAGGAAGAGTCCGGTTAGGGAAGACAGAAAGTGCAAAGCACTTGAGTTGCAGGGGTGTCTATTTCCAGACAAATCACAGGGTGGAGAGGACAGGTAAGTGTCTTTCCTAGATACAACATGAAGAAGGAAGCCTCATCAATTCAATTGATGTGAGAAGAATTTAACAGTTTGAAAGAATCCAAGAAAGGGCTAAAAAGACCTAATTTTACCCATTTTCAAATTAGGGTGATGTACAGATAGTGAAGACCTAAGACCTCAAAAATATTTGAGAGGTGGGAAAATGAACCAGGAATCCCAAGAAAATATTGGGATGTTCTTTAGAAAGATTTGAGAACAAACCTATTTTCTCAGAGAAAGAGGCCTAATTGGGGCTCCAAGGGCTAGTAGCCTTTTTTAGGTCTAATAGAGGGTTTGGTGAAAGCGACCTGTAGATGGAGCTAGGTGGACCCCTAATACCTTTAATGGGATGGATTGATGATGTGAGAAGTACCTCCACACCCCTGCAAAGCTAAGTTCAAGGTTTGGAGTAGAATAGCCTTTAGGGTGGATTAAGGGCTAAGGAAGAGTTGGAGACATTACACCAAGATTGACTTGGTAGGTTGATTTGTGATGGTAGTGGGGTTGGCAAAGAGAACCAGGGGAACCTAACCAAGAAGAAGGTCCTATAGGTTAAGGTGGTGAAGCAAGACACCAAGGAGGTCTTGCAAACAATACCTAGAGCAGGAATCAGTGATTGATTCCTCCAACCTCCCTATCAGATTGGTATCAGAGCGGCAAAAGATTTGGGATAGAATAATATATGTCAGAGGTTGAGTCTAGTGGTTCTATTGACATGGCGACAAATGTAGAATTGGCCAAGAAGTTCGAAGAACAAGAGGAAGACAATAGGCTATTGAGGGAAAGAATAGCCCAACTTGAGGAAGTAATGAGTAATGTGCAGTTGGAAGGAAGGGTACCAAAGAAAGAAGAGGTTGCAGAGGAAGAGAAGATCCCTAAACCTAACCCTATTTTGCAAGAAGATCCTTTCTTGAAGGCATTGAAGGCTTTGAGTGGAAAAGCACTTGAAGGCATACCACTATTTAGTGGGAAAATGGAAGCTGATCTGGTCATGGATTGGATAGAGGGAATGGAAAACCATTTTGAATGTGATGGAGTCACTGAAGCACAGAAGGTAAAGGTGGCCAAATCAAGATTGAGAGGTTCTTCCTTGACATGGTGGAAGTTCATTCAGACAGAGAGGGAAAAGGAAGGCAAGAAGCCTATTTCTACTTAGAAGGGAATGGTCACCAAAGTGAGAGAAGCATACATGCCTGATGATTATGAAATTCAGTTGCACAAGAAAAGATAGAGTTTGAGACAAAGAGACCAAGATGTGAATTCCTACACTGAGGAGTTCCAAAAACTTTGCATGAGATCTAATGTTTCAGAGGATGAGAATCTTAAGGTGGCTAGGTATCTTAATGGCTTGAAGTGGAACATTCAAGAGGAGATTACTCTTCTAAGTCCCAAGACAGTAAACCAATCTTACCAATTGGCTATAAAGATTGAGGAAAGAAGCAAGAGGAAACAAAATCAGGCTTCTAAGAGTAGAGGCAAAGGAAAAGATCAAAGAGGACATAGAGGTGGCTTCCAAGGTAGAGGGACTGAACAAAGAAACCAAGGAGAGTCTAAACTCATAGAGCATGAAAGTGAGATACCTTCTAGAGGAGGGTATAACAAAGGTAGAGGACCTCAAGGAGGTTCAAATAGAGGAAGAGGAGTAGGCAGAAGTAACTCATACTTTGCTAGTATGAAGTGTTACAACTGTGGTCAAGTAGGTCATCCAGCTTATAGGTGCCAAGAGAAACCATCTTCATCAAATACTAAGAAGAGAGTGGCATATGCACAAGAGGACACCATGAGTACCAAATCACCAGAGGTTAGTCACATTGAATCAGAAATGGGGGAGAATCTGATGTTTAGAAGAGTTTTGATCAGACAACCGATCAAGGAAGAGCCAAAGCAAAGGAGAGCCTTATTCATGGCAAGATGCAAAATACTTGGGAAAGTATGCAAGGTTATTGTGGATTCAGGTTCAATTGATAACATCATCTTTGAGGAGGCAGTAAGGAAGTTGAAATTAGAGAAAATACCCCACACTAATCCCTACTAGGTGACATGGTTGAACAAAGGACAGAGTGTTCTTGTCAATGAGCAAACAACGGTGGAGTTCTCCATTGGAGGGTACGAGGATAAGTTGATTTGTGATGTGTTACCCATGGATGCATGCCATCTTTTATTGGGCAGACCATGGCAGTATGACAAAGGTGCCATCTATGATGGAAAGGAAAATACTATCTCATTCAAAAAGGATGGAAAGACATTCAAGTTGCAGTCACTGTCAGATGAGGAAGAAGAACAGTCAAAGACCCCTAGTGTCTTATTAAGCAGTGGTAAGGAGTTCCTTAACACTCTACATCAAGGAGGTGAAGGATATGTGGTTATGGTGCAACCCAAGGAAGAAGACAAAGCAAAGAAAATAGTCATACCCAGAGCAGTCTAGAAGTTGCTTGAGAAGTATAAGGACATAGTGAGTGATGGTGCACCAACAACCTTACCTCCAAAGAGAGCCATTAGCCATCAGATTGACTTCATACTAGGAGCTTCATTGCCAAAAAAAGCAGCTTACAAGCTTACACCAGATCAGAACCTAGAGGTAGCTAGACAAGTGCAGGAGTTGTTGGATTAAGGATTAATTAGGAAGAGCATCAGCCCATGTGCAGTACCAGTGGTCTTAGCATCCAATAAAGGTGGTAAGTGGAGGTTATGCACTTATTCTAGAGCTATAAATAGAATCACAATCAGGTATAGGTTTCCTATTCCTAGGATTGAGGATTTGATGGATTGTCTTGGAGGAGCTCAGTACTACACCAAGTTGGATCTCAAAAGTGGATACCACCAGATTAGAATCAAGGATGGAGATGAGTGGAAGACAGCCTTTAAGACAACTGATGGGTTGTATGAGTGGAGAGTTATGCCATTTGGCCTCTCTAATGCCCCTAGCACATTCATGAGGCTCATGAATGAAGTGCTCAAAGACTTTACAAGGATATTTGTGGGGGTATATCTTGATGATATACTCATCTTTAGCAAGACAGTAGAAGAACATCTAAAGCATGTGGAGTTGGTTCTTAAAAGGTTGCAAGAGGAGAGGTTAGCCATCAACCTAGAAAATTGTGAGTTCTTCAAACAAGAGCTTGTGTATTTGGGGTTTTTAGTATCCCAAGGATCATTGAAGATGGATCCAAGCAGGGTGGAAGCTATCCTAAAATGGCCTACACCAACCACCGGGATAGAGGTAAGAAGTTTTCATGGATTGGCTTAGTTTTATAGGAAGTTTATAAGAGAATTTAGTGGCATATGTGCACCAGTTCTAGATACAATCAAAGGTGGCTTAAAGACTAAGTTTAAGTGGACTCAAGAAGCTAAGAAAGGTTTTGAGAAACTAAAACAAGAAGTGGCAACTCAACCTATTCTTTTATTACCTAGTTTTGACAAGTTGTTTACAGTGGAATGTGATACTAGTGGAATTGCAGTAGGAGGAGTGCTAAGCCAAGAAGGTAGGCCTATAGATTTCTTTAGTGAAAAGCTTAATGAAGCTAAGAAAAAGTATTCTACCTATGACCTAGAACTCTATGCTCTAGTACAATCACTTAGGAAGTGGAGGCATTATCTCCTACCTAAAGAGTTTGTAGTGTTTACTGACAATCAAGCACTTAGCTACATCAACACTCAAGAGAAATTGAGCAATAGACATTTGAAGTGGATGGAGTATCTTCAAGCTTTCACTTTCACCATCAAGCACAAGAAGGGACAGTTGAACAAGGTGGCAGATGCACTAAGTAGAAGATTGCTGACAGTGCAAGAGATATAAGTAAAGAGCATTGGAATAGAGAGTTTCAAGGATCTCTATGGGGAAGATGAAGACTTCTCAGAAGCATACAAGGTATGTTCTGACTTTGAGAATCACTTTCATAGTCAATACTCGGAGTATACATTGCAAAGTGGATTGTTATTCAAGGGAAATCAGTTGTGTGTTCCAAGAGGATCAATGAGAGAGAATCTCATCCAGGAGAAGCACAATGGTAGTCTTAGTGGTTATTTTGGCATCAACAAGACAATGGAACTAGTGTGAAAGTTCTACTATTGGCCCATGTTGCCAAGGGATGTCAGAAGGTATGTGGAGCAGTGTGTAGTTTGTATGAAAGCCAAAGGGGGAGCTAGTAATGCTGGTTTGTATCAACCTCTACCCATTCCCAACAGACCATGGGAGTGTGTTAGCATGGATTTTGTTGTAGGACTCCCTAAGACTAAGACAAGGTTTGATAGTGTCTATGTGGTGGTAGATAGATTTAGCAAGATGAGTCACTTTATCCCTTGCAAGACCACACATGATGCTAGCTACATTGCTCACCTTTTCTTCAAGGAAATTGTAAGGATCCATGGATTTCCTTTGAGCATTGTATCGGACAGGGATGTGAAGTTCATGAGTCATTTTTGGAAGACTCTATGGAGCAGATAAGGTACCAACTTGTCTTTTGGATCAGCTTACCATCCTCAGACCAATGGGAAAACAGAGGTGGTTAATAGGGTGTTAGGTAACCTTCTAAGATTCCTAACCAAAGAGTATGGACATACATGGGACTTGGTCATATCACATGCTAAGTATGCATACAATGACAATGTGAACATGACTACAGGGAAGAGTCCTTTTGAAATAGTGTATGGAATGCACCCAAGAGGTGTGTGTGAGCTCAGGGATCTAGGAGCTATGGAGCATAGGAGTGGACATGCAGAGGATTTCTCTCAGACCATGAAGGAGATTCATGAGTAGGTGAAGAAGACAGTCACTGAGGCTACTCAAAAGTTGAAAGAGAAGGTGGATTTATCTAGAAAGGATCTACAATTTGCAGTAGGAGACTATGTAATGGTCCATCTCAACAAATCTAGATTGCAGAAAGGAACATCAACCAAGTTGCAAATGAAGAGAGTGGGATCATGTAAGGTATTAGCCAAATATGGGAAGAATGCCTACAAGGTGGAATTACCTGCAGATTTAGGCATCTCTCCAGTGTTCAATGTAGCTGATCTAATCAAATATAAGGGAACAGTCACTGACATGGATCAAAACAACAGGGATATATTCAAGGATGTGAGCAACATAGCCTTACCTACTCAAGATAAGCTACAAGCAGAGAGAATCTTGGAGTCAAGGGTGAAGAAGTCTACCCGACATAAGGAATACTTGGAACATCTCATCAAATGGAGGGACAAACCAGACTCGGAGGCTACATGGGTGGATGAATCTCGTTTAAGAAGTAGGGCATTGATGTGTCACTGATCTCTCCTCACATTCCTTAGTGTTTGTGCAGAGAGGGGGAGAATGGTGCAGGAGCACCTAGGAAACACTAGGCAGTTACACTAGGAAATTAGGAAATCTAGGATGAATTTTTGTTTTTGATGTGTTACCATGAAGGTCATGTTGACCATTGAGTAGAGGAGATAGCTTAGGGATATGTTTGATCTCTAGGATAGAAATTAAGGAAGGGTGGATGAGTTTAGAAACTCATTTTACTTAGTTTACTAGAAATTGGCAAAAGTTGCAAAATGGTGCATTTTGCAACTTTGCCACAATGTAACCGACATGTCTGACCAAGGGGAGGCATAACTAATTTTTTTGACCTATATAGGGTTTTCCTCGACCTGAGATCTAGGTTAGAAAAACATTTGTATTGCTTTGAAGTTTTGTGAATTCAAGGGAAAACAGTGTTTTGTGTGTTATTTTTTGATTTTTGTATTAAAGTTACGTTTTAATGGCTTAATCATGGCACTGTAACTTGTGCAAGATGTAGTGTGGTAGTTTTTCAAGTATTTTGTGCCAATATTTAGTTCCTTTATTCAATTTCTAGCACTGTTTGTAAATAATTTTGATTCCACACTGTTGTTGGTCTGAACCAGGTAGTTTTGAGAAAATGGAGTGTTAGTACACTTTCCCACCATACAAATTGTACGACCCTTTGGGAACAATGACTAGACTCCATGGTTGTAAATATTGTAGAGTTTAGGGCTTTACAAAAGATAGGATCTATGGTGGAAGTCTTGCTCTAGGCGAGCCAGGAAGAGTCCGGCTAGGGAAGACAGAAAGTGTAGAGCACTTGAGTTGCAGGGGTGTCTATTTCCAAACAAATCACAGGGTGGAGAGGGTAGGTAAGTGTCTTTCCTAGATACAACATGATGAAGGAAGCTCCATCAATTCAATTGGTGCGATAATAATTTAACAGTTTTAAAGAAGCCAAGAAAGGGCTAAAAAGACCTAATTTTACCCATTTTCAAATTAGGGTGTTGTACGGACAGTGAAGACCTAAGACGTCAAAAATATTTGAGAGGTGGGAAAATGAACCAGGAATCCCAAGAAAATATTAGGATGTTCTTTAGAAAGATTTGAGAACAAACCTATTTTCTCGAAGAAAGAGCCCTAATTGGGATTCCTAGGGCTAGTAGCCTTTTTTAGGTCTAAGAGAGGGTTTGGTGAAAGCGACCTAAAGATGGAGCTAGGTGGACCCCTAATACCTTTAATGGGATGGATTGATGATGTGAGAAGTACCTCCACACCCCTGCAAAGCTAAGTTCAAGGTTTGGAGTAGAATAGCCTTTAGGGTGGATTAAGGGCTAAGGAAGAGTTGGAGACATTGCACCAAGATTGACTTGGTAGGTTGATTTGTGATGGTAGTGGGGTTGGAAAAGAGAACCAGGGGAACCTAACCAAGAAGAAGGTCCTATAGGTTAAGGTGGTGAAGCAAGACACCAAGGAGGTTTTGCAAGCAAGACCTAGAGCAGGAATCAGTGATTGATTCCTCCAACCTCCCTATCACTGGTGTTAGCAACTGCTTTAAAGTGGGGGAATACACCGAAACTCACATTTCATTGCGTGATTTTCTTTTCCTTACGATTTCCTCTCTTGGAAACATTAGGTACAATGTTTCCCAGGATGAGACATTGCACTTGTCATCTCTTGAAAACAAGATTAGACCATTTTCACTTATCCTCTCTTGAAGACATTAAGAACAATGTTCCCTAAGATGAGACCTTGCATGAGCTAAGAAAAATCCCTTTGAACATCTCTCTTTCTTGTTGCATTTTTATTTTGTCTTTATTAAAGTCATGGAGGTATGGCTTTGATATGGACTTCTTGGGGCTCAAATAGTGAACACCTAGCTTCACTAGCTCGTGTGAGCATGCATTTTTCCTTTTTGTACCTTATTAAAGTCATGGAGGTATGGCTTTGATATGGTCCGCTGGGGCTCACCTAGTGAACAACTAGCTTCACTAGCCCTTGTGAGCATGCATTTTTTTTGCATAGTGGACAATGTGTTATACTTGTAAACCTTTTAGACAAACAACCTAGATCTAATCTACAATGAGCTGGACAAATGGTCGAAGCTTGATCCACCATTTTATTTTCATCTTTCTCTTCTTCCTAGTTCTTGCCATTGCATGATTGTGTATCTTGTTTTCCTGCATATCATATACCTTGTGTGTGTCCTTTTTCACTTATGTCGGCTTGACTTAGGATCTTGGATCCTGGGAGCTTGACTGCTTCCTCGATCTTTGTTATCCTAGATCATTTGCATCGGTACGATTGGACCTCCTTCTTGAATGTCTACTTTAATGTGAGTTTGAAGCAAGTTCATCCTCTCACTAAAGTGGGGGCTAATTGTGGACACGAAAAAAGTATCCCTTTTTGCTTGATTGATTTGGTAATAATTGATGATAAACTGGACTTAATAAGGCCTTGATTTAGTGTTGTGAAGTGTTTTACATATCCACACTAGGTCTTGGACCCTTGCAAACTGAATAAAATGTGTCTAACAATGTCTTGTAAAGGTGTTGTAAAGTGTTGTAAAAGACTTTCACGCCTCTCTAGACTCAATAAACCCATTCAACATTACAAAATGTATTTAACGACATTATCACATTAATCTAGGAGGCTTGTAAAATAAATTTGACTTTAATCTATTGTTGTAATGTATTTTACACATTCACATTGGATGTTGTGCCTTTCTAGGCTATGTGGACCTCATTTTAATGATGTAAAGTGTATTTAATCACACTTTCACATTGAAATTTGTGTCCTTAGGCCTAATTATCTTTTATATCATCATTAATAGTCCTCTATGACCCCATATTGTGCATCCTTAGGCATAATTTGATGAAATAACTGACAAAGTCACCATATAAGCCTAATTTACTAATTCCTAGACATTCCAACTAGAAAAATGGCCCCTATGGGACCCATTCACCATTAGGGGTGAATCAGTCCCATCCAGGTGGGACCCATTCTCCCTTGATGGCAAATGAGTCCCATTTGAGCCATTTTCGGGATTTAAGCGGGAAATTTTGGATTTTAAGTTTTATTTTCCTCCATGTCGGCCTTAGGGATCCAATTAATGGGAAAATAAGGTGAATTGCCTATAAATACAAGTATCTAAACCCTAATTCACATCTCTTAACTCATTCACAACTCATTCATCATTTGTCTTCCACTTCAAGCCAAGCAAGCTAGGGTTTATCATTCCAAGTCATTCAAGATCATTTTTCAGACATTCAAGAGCAGAATGTTCATCTATTGTTGCAGAAAAACAAGATCAATCACCATGGAAAGGTATTAACTCCATTCTTGCATGCTTCATCACATTCTTTCTTCATTTTGGTTTAATTACCTAAAAAGGGGTTTGACCAAGGCAAACCCCCATGTCCTAACATTCAACATTTCTCTCTCTTGTCTTGTGTGTTTATAGAATTAGGCATCTTGAAGACTTGGAAACCATTGAATATTAGGTTGAAGACTTGTTAAAGACATCTTCTTGTTAACCAAGGTAAAATATTAACAAAAAGTCACTTTTAGGTCCGAAAATCAGACTTTCAGAGGCATACACCTGTAAGGAACCGAAGTGCAGACCGAGGGCTTCAGTTTCCTCTTTTGGATTTTCAAAAATTCAAAAGTGGACTGATTCACCATTAGTGGTGAATGAGTCCCACTTCCAGGCTTGAAAAAGGTTTTATGGAGTTTTGGATACCCATTTGTCTGAAACGGGCTTTGGAAGAGTTTCCTAGATCTGGGACTAATTCGCCCAGAATGGCAAATGAGTCCCTACAGGACAAATTTTTAGCATTAGCAACATTTCATAAGTCATTTCCAGTCTCTAGCAAGATCTTAGGTGCACATTTTCTATTTCATCCATTTTTGTTATAGTTTGCATTCATTTCTAGGTGTTTTTGCATTTCACGTGTTTTCAAACAACTTGCATTTCATTAGTTTTGCATTAATAGTCAATAACTTTTATCGGTTTATTGCACTTAGGACATTACATTTAGACACATTTCATCCATATTTTCATTAATCTTGAGTGTATACATTTCCCATTTTTCCCCATCTCTCTCCTTTTAGGTGGAAAACCCTAGAAGTGTTAGAGAGCATTAGGGAGCCAAAATCTTTGTCTCCAATATAAATGGGTTAAGGTTCAATATCCAAGATGAATTGAGTCTTCCCACCCCTAGAACTATGGAAGAGTGCTTTCAATTGGCTATTAGGGTAGAATAGAAATTGAAAAGAAGGCAAGAAAAACAAAGTAGAGACAGAGGAGAGAACTTTAGGGGCAGAGGATCATTTGGAGGAAGAAGACAATCACAAAAAGAAAAAGGTGAGACAAGTGGAAATCATAATCAAAGTTTAGAGTCAAGAGGTGGTTCCAAAGGTAGGAGATCTAATAGTAGAGGAAGATTTGGAGGAAAAAGGTAGAGGGTCAAATACCTTCTCTGGAAGATGTTATCAGTGCAATCAGTTTGGCCATCAAGCATGGAAGTGCTTAGAGAAACAACCTTCTGCATCACATGGTGGTGAAAGGAGAACATAGTTGGTGCAAGAGGAAGATTGTGGGAGTGTTAACTCTCCTTCTTAGCATGCTTCTCTAGAGGTTGGAGAAAATCTGATGATGAGAAGAACACTACTCAAGGTCCCTATGGTGAAGGAGCCTCCACAAAGAAATTCATTGTTTAGAACCACTTGAAAATCTCAAGGAAAGGTATGTAAGGTTGTTGTTTATTTTGGTTTCTTTGGAGATGGTTGAAACATTAAAGATGAAAAGAATCCCTCACCCCACACCTTATAAGGTCTCTTAGTTGAATAAGGGTCAACAATTCCTAGTGAATGAGGAAACATGGGTTGAATTCAATATTGAGGGGTATAAAGATAAGATATTGTGTGACATCATCCCAATGGATGTTTTTCATCTACTATTAGGAAGACCCTGGCAGTATGAAAAAAAAATAAAAACATGATGGACAAAAAAATACACATGTAATTGAAAAAGATGGGGTTTCATTTACACTTACTCCTTTGCAAGATGAAAACTTAGATACACAAGTTGGGTCAAATGTCATGTTTTTTGGAGAAAAAGAGTTCTTGAAAACCATGAAAGAGGAAGGTGGACAAGGGTATGCAATTATAATCAGACCTAAATCTATTATGATAGTAGCAAAGCTAGATGATGTGCCTAAAGAAGAACAATCCTTGTTGAACAAGTATCAAGACATTGTTCTAGATGAGCTCCCTAGTTCTTTGCCACCTATAAGGGATGTGAGCCACCACATAGACATTGTCCCAGGAGCAAACCTACCCAGTATGGCTACATACAAAATGACTCCTCAACAAAATGAAGAAATAAGGAAACAAATACAAGAATTGCTTGATAAAGGTCTCATAAGGGAAATTTTAAGTCCATGTGTTGTCCCTATTTTTTTGGCACCTAAAAAAGGTGGAGATTGGAGAATGTGCACTGATTCAAGGGAAATTAACAAGATAACTATAAGGTATAGGTTTCCCATACCAATAATGGAGGATTTGATGGACTATTTAGGAGGAGCTTGTTACTTTTCAAAAATTGACCTCAAAAGTGGCTACCACCAGATTAGAATAAGAGAAGGGGATGAATGGAAAACTGCCTTTAAAACCAATGAGGGGTTGTATGAATGGATGGTAATTCCATTTGGGATTTCAAATGCACCAAGCACTTTTATGAGATTAATAAATGAAGTTTTGAAGCCTTTCATAGGTAAGTTTGTAGTTGTATACTTGGATGACATTATTGTGTTAAGTAAGACTAAAGAGGAACACTTGAAACATTTGGACATGGTGTTGAAAATGTTGAATAAAGAAAAGTTGATGATCAATTTGAAAAAGTGTGAATTCATGAAAGAGGATTTGGGTTATCTTGGCTTTATGATCTCAAAAGGTTCTTTGAAGATGGATCCCAACAAGGTGGAATCAATTCTCAGTTGGCATACTCCAAAAAAGTTAGTGAGGTAAGAATTTTCCATGGTCTTGCTAGTTTTTGCTTATGGAACAAACAAGTTTTGAAGGGATCCCAAAACCCTCAGTAGCAAGATAGAAAAAGATAGAACATTAACAAAGCCCAAACAAAAAACAAAACGCTGCCCACTATGAAGAAAATAGTGGAAACCAAGGCAACACAGCAAAAAATTGACAAAAAACCACAAAACAACCAGCCACTAGGCCAAATTCCTGAGGATCTCTGCCGCCTCCTGCTCCAATCTGTTCATATTAAGTGCAAAATTATTGATCTATTGGATATTCACTAAAGCTTAGTCTGCCTTCCTTTTCAAATTCACCATGGTCCTATTGCTCGATCCCCCACTATCTGGCTGCCCTTCCTCTTTGTCCAAATCAAGAAACACAACAATTTTAACATGATGAGCATTTTCTAGATTCTCCACCATGGTATTCATGGTCTTAGTAGTGTATTTTAAAATCTTATGGCACATAACCAACACTTTGTGGAGAGAGTTTTTGATATTCCTTAGCTACTCCTCCATCTTAGCTTGCTTGCCTTCATGGTTGCTTTTGAAATCCTGTAACTCATCAACAGTTTTCTTGAGGCACTCAACCATATACTTCTTCTCTTCCTTCGTCCATAAATCAGTGGCCCTACCACTACCACTACATCTATTTTTATTGACATCAACTTTCTCCATTTTACTACTCATGGCTCTCTAGTTCAGCTTAATCTCCTTAATTTCAAAGAAAACCCATCTCATTAACCTAAAAAAGTCCAAAGACCCATTACAGGCTATAGCAAGAATATCAGTAGGAAATTCATGTTCCTCCTTGAAATAGCGATCCTCCACCTTGAGATCCATAGTAAATTGGGGCCTCTCTTCTCTGTCGGTAGCAGGGTAGCTGGAGTACTTAGACAACGAATCCGACTACGAGTCCTCGTCATTCTCATCATAGGAGGGGTCCTCCAAAACCTTTCTCTTACCATTCTTCTGGGGAGAATCACTATATTTCCCCTTCCCTTTACCAACAACCCTTTCCTTAGATGAAGGAGTCTGGTGTGGCAGAGCCGACATGGCTTTAAAATGATCATAACTAAGGACAAGCAATCCTTCATGGAAAATGGAATGCCTGGTAGGGTTTTGTCTATGGCTTTTCAAACTGGCATTCAGAGAAGAGGCGAGATAAAAAGAAAAAGAAACCCTGACCTGATGCCTGAAGTGGTTAAGGAGGATGAAATGATACCCAAAGACTCTGGTATAATGGCCATCCAGAGTGACATACTCCATCAACACGTTCAAGACCCTCCTCCAGTGCGAGATAATCCTATCTGAATCATAATAGCTTTTGGAAGTCCTTCGCAAATCCTCCCTCTCAGCGTCCGACTTTGGAAATTTGTTGGCCGCCTCATCAAAAAGCTTTTTGTCCTTGTAGGACTTGATACCCTCTATTGAGAGGCCCGTAATCTTAGCAACTAACTGTTCATTGATGACCACTTGTCTGCCAAACAAGTTTATCTCACCATCCTTCCAATCTTTGGAAAAAACCCTAGTAACCTCCGGATCCCAGCCATGGAGTTTCTCAATGAAAATAGTAATGCCACCCTTTTCCAACTTCTTCTAGAGCTTCAAATTATTCGTTATCTGTTCACTACTCATCGGCTCCACCCTGCGACTCTCGCAACCCATGTTGGTCGTCTTGCAGGTAGCAACAAAAGAATCTAGAAGCTAATAAAAAAATAGCCTAAAATGGCCAGAAAGCATGCAAAACTTACATCGTTCAAATGGGAAATAAAATAATTACTCATCGGCCAACTATGAGTAATAATTAACTCACAGTCCCAAGACTGCAGGGAAGGACAATTAGCCATCATTCATTGGAAAAGGGAATTGCACCTTCCCATGAACATGGTCATGCATAATCAAGGCCTTTACATTAGCCTCATCAACTCCCTTGTTGGATCATACCCCTGCCACCTCATCTTTTCCTGAGCTTTAACTCCCTTGTTGGAAAAAAAGTCTGCCACCGTATTTATTTCCTGAAAAGCATGCGAAATATAACTTTTCTCAAAGTTATTAATAATTTTCTTAGAAAGTTCTATCCAATTCTCTATAGACCATGAGGGTTTCTGAAGGCCCTTTAAGCATTGTATTATATTATTCGAATCCCCTTCAATCCAAACATTTTTGAACTTCAATTGGCTAGCTAGCTACAAGGCTTGAAACACTCTAGTTGCTTCAGCTACATGGTTGGTCTGAGTGCCTAAGGGGATCACCACTACTGCAATAAATTAACCATTCTCATCCCTTATCACCCCTCCATTCCCAGCTGGCCCTGGATTTCCCTTGGCTGTGCCATCAAAATTGATTTTAACCCAACCAGGAGGAGGGAGACTCCAAAAGATACCATCTCTAGGTCCCTTGGTAAGCTTGGAAATATTGGATATGTCCACATTAATTTTCTAAGCTTCCACCACTCTGATCTCATACTCTTGAAAGATAACCTTACCTTTTCCTTTGTTCCTATTATTGAGCAAATTAAAGTTTTCAACCACAACTCTTATAATCTTACCATAGACCACTTCCTTCGAAAGAGCCACATCCCTAAAGATTCTATTATTGCATTCTTTCCAAACACCCCAGGAAAAGTGAGGAAAGATATAGTTCCAAAGCAGATTCAACACCCAATTTTTTGAGGGGGCCTTCCATTGATTATAAAAAGTCAAGATAGTTGCAGGAAAAACCCAGCTAAGATCCCACATTTGCAAAATCCTACACCAAATAGCATAAGCAAAAGGACAAAGGAGATGTGAGGAAGTCTCTGCCTCAGCACAACAACCACGGTCTTGCTAGTTTCTATAGAAAATTTGTAAGAAATTTCAGTCATATTTGCTCTCCAATGATTGATACAATCAAAGGGGATAAAAGGAAGAGGTTTGTGTGGTCTGATGAGGCAGAAAAAATCTTTCAAATTCTTAAATAAAAGATAGCACAACAACCCATCTTAGCATTTCTTGATTTCAATAAGGTGTTCACAATTGAATGTGATGCAAGTGGGTATGCAATTGGGGTAGTCTTGAGCCAAGAGGGCAGACCTGTAGCATTTTTTCAGTGAGAAACTTAATGAAGCAAAGAAGAAGTACTCATCTTATGACTTGGAATTGTATGCCATGGTCCAAGCATTGAAAAAGTGGAGACACTATCTCCTCCCAAAGGAATTTATTGTTTTTACTGGCAATCATGCTTTGAGTTTCTTGAATAGCCAAGAAAAACTCATCCATAGACATGTGAAGTGGGTGGAGTACCTACAAAGCTACACTTTCACCATAAAGCACAAAAAGGGGTAGTCAAACAAGGTGGTGGATGCTTTGAGTAGAAGACAAATGTTGGTGCAAGAAATTCAACTCCAAAAGTGTAGGTATTGATGCTTTGAAAGGTATGTATGAAGGAGATGATGATTTCAAGGATGTTTATGTTGTTTGTAATTAGTTTAATGGCACTTTCCATGAAGAATATTCAGATTTCTTGATACAAGATGGATTATTGTTTAAGGGTGCTTAGTTGTGTATTCCTAAATGCTCTATGAGGACTAATTTGATTAAAGAGAAGCATTGTGGTAGCTTAGGGGGTCACTTTGGTGTGGATAAAACTTTGGAGTAGGTAAGAAGATATTATCATTGGCCAAAGATGCAAATTGATATCAGAAAGTTTGTTGAAAATTGTGTTGTTTGTAAAAAGCAAAGGGTTCAAGTACAAATGAAGGTCTTTACTGGCCTTTTCCAATTCCAAATAGGCCATGGGAATCCATCATCATGGAATATGTGTTGGGGTTTCCCAAAACTCAGAGAGGGTTTGATAGTGTATTTGTTGTTGTTGACTGGTTTAGTAAAATGGATCATTTTATACCATGCAAATGCACAAATGATTCTTCATACATTGCAAGGTTGTTTTTCAAGGAGGTGGCTAGGATTCATGGTTTACCATTGACAATTGTGTATGAAAAAGATAGTAAGTTTGTAGGTTAGTTTTGGAGAACTCTTTGGAAGAAATTGGGAACCAACTTGACATTTAGCTCTGCCTATAATCCACAAACAAATGGGCAAACTGAAGTTGTCAATAGGAGCCTTTGGAATCTTCTCAGATGTTTAACAAAAGAGCATTCAAAACAATGGGATCTCATTCTTTCCCAAGTTGAGTTTGCATATAATGACTGTCAATAAAAGTGTTGGGAAAAGCCCATTTGAAATTGTATATGGATTGAAACCAAGGGGAGTTTTTGAGCTTAGATATTTGAGTGGCATGGAGAGAAGGAGTGTTGGAGGTGAAGAGTTTACTATTGCAATGAAAGACATACTTCAACAAGTGAAAGAAAATTTTCAAAAGAGTGTGGAAAAATACAAGCAACATGCAAATTTGAAGAAGAGAGATGTTCAATTCAAAGTAGGAGACTTGGTCCTAGCACATTTGAGGAAAGAAAGGTTACCAAAGGGGAAATATATAAAGTTGTAGATGAAGAATATTGGGCCATGCAGGGTGGTCCAAAAATTTGATGCAAATGCCTATGAGATAGAACTCCCTCCTAGAGTGGCCATCTCTCCAATTTTCAATGTTTCTGACCTTCATCCTTGTAAAGGATCTATGATTGCAGGTGAAGATGCAGGTACATCAGGAGTTCAAGATGAAGATTGGGTCAAGGGCTTACCACCAAGTCAACCATTGAAGCTTGAAATCATTTTGGACACAAAAGAAGCAAAGAGAACTAGGCATAAGATGTATAATAAATACCTAGTGAAATGGAAATGTCTCCCTCATGAAGATGCAACATGGATGATAGAGGAAGAAATTAAGAAGCATGGCACAACAGTTCAAGACCTGATCTCAAGTGGAGCTTGAGATTTTGTCCTCCCTGGGTGTTTTGATTCATATTTTGGTGTAATAAGGTCTATTTAGACCATGTCAAATGTTTTTAGTCTCATGGGTCAGCTTGTCATAAAGTTGTCATATTTTGTAATTGTTGCAAATGTTGCATCAACAACTTTGCATTTTGGCTTGTGTTTGGAAGGTGAACGGTCACATATTCAAAAAATAGTTTGAGGCCATTGGTTTTTGGTTGCAAAAATTTAAATAGGTCTTGAGGATTTTGAGGCAAGGTTCTGGAGTTGTTTTGGAAGATCAAGCAATAAGAAATCTCTGTTTTTCTATAATTTCTTGTGCAATTTTCTGCTACAACACTCTGTACGGTTCCGTACTATGTGATTATGATCTGAAGTGTATTGAATTCTATGGTGGCATGAACTAACTCCGTTTTGGTTTTGATTTGAACTGATTTCACAAGGTTTAAAGGATTTTAGAGCCAATTTACTGAAAGTGGTCTGAAAACCCTAGGTTAAGAGGGTTTGAGAGAAAAAATGGCATATTAAACCATTCCACTAGTGAGAACCTATGAAAATCGGTGGAATGGTATTAGATAGGATGTTTTTCATGTTTTTTAGGTTTGTAGATGTAGAGGATGGAGGTAGGGCAATGTTTTATTGAGCCCTAGTCTACTAGCTTAATGTATTAGGCTTAGGAATTGAGGTTAGAAGTAGGGTTTTGGTAGTTGGTGAGTTTGTGGATGTTTCAATTGATAAAAACTATTGTTTCAGACCCCATGTGATATGTTTAAAGCCTTGGAGTGAAGAGTGGTGGTTGGAAGAAGGAATACCACATAGTTGCTTTGTAAAATAGGCCTAATTAGGCTTAAGGTCAGTGTAGTGGTCAATTTTAGAAGGTGATGTTACAAAACAAGTCTATGGAAAAATTTGATATGTTGAAGAAGAGCATAAAGGGTATTCTAAATGGTATTCAATTCATGGTTTTGAGGCCTTCTCTAAAAGATATGTTGTAAAATCATAGTTTGAAATGCTACAAGAGAGATTGAAGGAATTGTGAATAAGACACCAAGTTAGGGTTTCTAAATTGATAAGTTGCTTGAATTGTGATTGATTTGAAAACCTCCACCTTGCTCTACATCAATTTGTAAGCGAATGATTAAATTTTTTTTTAAGGTAAAGGTGAATCAATTACATAGTAAAGAGGAGGTATAGTTGAGGTACAAGACATGTCACTTGAAAGTGGAGGAGAGGGAGGTTAAATGTTATTTGTAGAGGGTTATACAAAATACATTTATTTGGAGGATTATTAAGGGATAATTTAGGTGATCCATCTTTGTTGAAAGTGTGTAAAATGAGTGAAATATGTGTTGAAAGGTTAAATAGAGCTTGATATTGAATAATTTTAAAATTTTGAAAAGGGGCTTTATCAACATATATACAATTATAAAATCCTCTTTAAATTTTTGGTGAACTGCATCAAACCTCTCCTTGATAAAATTATTAGCCCAACTCAAAAAGGGTTTGTGCTTGGTCATCATATCCTTGATGTTACCATAAACACACATGAATTACTCCATTCCATGGATAGATGCAACTATGTTGGTATGACCCTTAAATTAGACATTTCTAAGGCCTATGATAAGGTGATTTGGAATTTTGTCCCTAAAGTCCTAGCTAAGTTTGGTTTTCCCAATCTATGATCAATCTTATAATGGAATGTGTTTCAACGGTTAAGTACTTTGTTCTGGTTAATGGGTCTCCCTTTGGGTTTTTCTCTACTGGGAGAGGTATCAAATAGTGAGACACCCTCTCACCCTATTTTTTATCATGGTTGTGGATGTCTTGAGCAAGAATTTCTCTAATATGTTGTCTGAAGGGTCCATAAAGGGAATAAAGGCTGCCTCTTCCTTAGAGCCGACTGTGATTCAACAATTTGTGGATGATACCTTTCTTTTTGGGAAAACCTCTGTGATTGAAGCCAGGAAATGGAAAATTTGTCTCAACAACTATGCTGCTTGTTCTAGATAATGCATTAACTATAATAAAAGAATGATTTATTTCTTTAACAACACTCCTAATCTGCAAGCTTGGATAACTATCGTTCTAGGTTGTTTGAGTGGTTCTCTTCCTTTGGTTTATCTTGGGTTACCCCTTACTATCAAGGAAGTCACTCTTGACTTTTGGAATTCAATTATGGAAAGGATCCAAAGAAAATTGGCTAGGTGGAAAGGCTCCATGCTTAGCCATGTAGGTAAATTGTAGCTCCTGTTTGATGTTCTTCAAGGTATCTATGTCTATTTTCTCTCCATTTTCAAGATCCCTAGATATATTGCTGAGAAACTGGAGAAAATTCAAAGGACTTTCCTCTGGTCGGGGACCAAGGAAAAAGATAAATTTTCTCTGGTTAAATGGGACAAGGTTTTCCAACCTAAAAGTTGTGGTGGGCTTGGGATTAGGACTGTTTCTAATACCAATAAATCTTTAATGGCCAAAGTGGGTTGGGACCATCTGAGGGATAGAAAGGATTGGTGCAAGATCATGAATGCTAAGTACCTTCAAAACAGACCTTTGATCAACTACCTTTCAGAGGTTCACCCTTCGGGGTCCTTGGTTTGGAGGTGTATTTGCAGTCTGCAAGATCTTCTGAGGAATGGGATAAAATGGAAGATAGGTAATGGTAATAAAATCAGATTCTGGGAGGACCCATGATTACTTGACACTCCCCTAAAAAACTCTAAATATAGAAATCTAATGAGATTGGCTCAATGATTCTTTGTCATTTATATTAGTGATTACCTCCTCAGGCCTCAGGGTGCTAGAAAATGGATTGAATTAGGCCTTTGCTGCCCCTTATCCCCTGATCTGAGTCTCCTTGCCAAGACCTTGCAGGAATTTCTCTCCCTAACTAGAATTCCTGCATCCTTCAGGGGGGATGAATTCTTCTGGACTCATGATAAGCAGGGTGATCTTTCAATTAAATTAGCATACTATTTTTTGACGGACCAGGGTGTTTTCCTTGATCTATGGAAGAAGGTATGGAATCGACACATGATCTCGAAAGTTAACTTCTTTCGATGGATTGCCTGCCATAACATAATTCTAAATCAGGATAATCTAAGGAAAAGGGGATTCCAGATCCCCAATAGATGTTTTTTATGTAAGTGTAATGAAGAATCGATGGATCACCTGTTGTTACACTACCCGTTTGTTGTTGAGGTGTAGGAGTTGGCTTTAGGAAGATTGGGGATTCAATGGATTATGTGTAGGGATATCATATCCTTTATCCCGAGCTGGTCTAGACCCTTTACCCACCCTTTACTTGGTGAAATTTAGAACCAGGTCCCACCTATTATATGCTGGTGTATATGGAAAGAGAGAAACAATAGGATCTTTAGGAACATTGAGATGAGTCCGAAAGAGGTGTTTAGTATTGGTTCTCGGCTCATTGCGGAAAATATCTCACTTTTCAATGGGAGAAACCTAGACAAAGGTCTGACTGAGGTGGAAATAAGTATGGCTAAAGCTTGGCACCAGAACCTGGATGCTAATTCCTATGATAACTCCAGATCCTTGGCTCGGAGTGCCACTATTTGGCAGCCTCCTAACAGTGGTTGGTATAAACTAAATTTTGATGGGACAGCTAAGGGCAACCCAGGCAGAGCTAGTATAGGAGGTGTGATCAGGGATAACAAAGGAAATTTTGTGGTTGGTTACTCTTGAGGGATTGGGTTTCACTCTTCTATTATTACGGAAGCTAGAGCGTCATTGAAGGGATTACAGTTGGTTGTTTCCATGGGGATTGAGAACCTTCATATTGAAGGAGACTCTAAGTCTATTATTGATGTTGTTAACTTTTATAGATTACTAGGGTGGAGTACAAAAGACATTCTACTAGACATAAGGCTCTTTGTGTCTAAGTTAAAATTAAAAGTTGCCACCCATATTTACAAGGAGGGAAACCAAGTTGCTGATGCCTAAGCCAATTTTAGCACTCATTGGAAAATATCCAAATGCTGGCGTTCTTTAGGGAACCTACCTCCTAACATTCAAGGTTTAATATTGAAGGAACAAAGCCCTCACTTGACCCATGATGATAACTAATCAAGCGCCTTGCTAGATTTTCTGGGGGGTCCACATGCTTGTCTTTTGGGCTATGTGCACGAGTTTTAAAGATGAGGTGGATAACAAGTGGCATAATTCTAATTATGGGATGGAGCCCATTTTGAAAAGGAAAATCATGAGATGTTGTGATGGGTACTTGATGATTAAGACCAACCTGGACCATACCTTATGTAATCTCCTTTTGGGGATTATGTTAAGCTATCGTATTTCCAAGATTTTTGTTTTTGATTTTGATGTGACTAATAATTATGAGATCAAGCTCCTAATTGGCCCTATCTTGTCCACTATTTTGTCTCTGTGCATGAAAGCTAAACTTTTTGGTGTTTCTAAATTTGGCCCACTTCTGAAAGCTAACCTTTTTGGTATTACTAATTTTGGCCCTGTGGCCATCTTCCCTAGGTTTCTGCATATCTTCTACATGGAAGGAAAACCATCCATTGCTTTCTTGTCCTTCTTTCTTAGCCGTTTGTGTTGGGAGATCCTCATTTATGATTATGCTAAGATTGCTTCTTAGAAATTACTTTCTCATGCGTGCGACTTGTCCTTTTCCTTGATTATCAAAGACTGTCATTTCTGGCTTAAAATCCTTTATGTGCGGGTGATTTTTCACCTTTTCATTATCTCTAACCTTTTATTTTCTTAGGGTTACTAGTTATCCTATGTGCAAAGTGACATTATGGGTCGTGATAGGGTACAAACTGAGCTAGAAAACTGCGGCGAATTTCACAAAGATTCGTTGGTTTGGCACATTTGTGTCAAAGGTGGTCTTGCTCTGCTGATGGAGAGATTGGTGGGCCATGACCCTAATCTGTCTACACAGTTTTTCAACTTGTGGAAAGATCACCGTGTGACTTTGGGTGGTATTTACTGTGGATGAGGAAGTGATTGCGCAGGTGATGGGGCTCCAGTGTACTGGTATGAAGCATCTGAAGCACCCTAAAACTCAAGACAATGAAAGTGTGAACAAGTTTTTTTGTGGGGAATGAGGAGCCGGTGCACAACCAGTCAGGTTTTGAGCGGGAGGCTCTCCTTCAGCTGTGGAACCAAGTTTTCCTTGCCTTGATGAAGTACATAACTCTGGAAGGTAGATACAAAACCTACTACTTCTACCATTTCCCTCTTTTGAACCACCTCTAGAATAAAGTTTTGTTAAGCTTTCCTTTTTTCCTTCTTATTGACTTAGAAAGTTCGGTTGAAAAATGTATTGAGGCTGCTAGTCTAAATCCTAATGACCCTCCTCCCCAACCACTCCACCAGGGCCTCATTTTGAGGCTCTACCACTTACATCTTGATTTATGTCCACCAAAAACCATATCGGTTGTCCACATTGAAGAGATTGAGCCTCCCACTGTGACCAATTTATCCCTAGCCGAGTCCAAAGGCCCTGTCAAGAAAAACCACTGGTCCCTTTTGACACTCATAAACTCAAACCCATTGTTAAAAAGCTTAAGGGGTATGTAGGAGCAGCCCAAACTAGTGCGATGACTAGTCTTTGTGAGATAAAGTCTACCCCCACCAAGACTGCCAGTAATCCCACCCTAAAAAAGAAAGGAAAGGAGGAAGGAAAGAGTTTGAAGGAGCCTTCGAGCAAAGGAAAAAATGTGGTGAGCAAGGACTCTATGGGGGATACGATGGTTGTAGAGATGGTGGTGCTTGGTTGTGATGCCATCATTCGGTGCTCTAGTAAGCTGGCCAAGAATAGCAAAAAATTGCAGGTTAAAGATTTGGTTACGAAAGAGGAGAAGTTAGACAATAAAGATAGCAGGGATGAAGAGGAGTCTGAGGGTGAGGAGGAGGAGCATGTTAGAGGTCCTAGCTCCATTCTTGAAATGGGAAAAGTTTAGAAGGAGGTTTCGACCTCTTAGTCCTCGGACTTGCTAGTTGTTGAGCATATTGATACCAGCAAGACTGCAGTTGGTGGGGAGGAGCTCTATGTGTTGAAGGAGAGATTAGATAAATTGGACAAAAAATTATGTGGTTTGACTCGCTTCACGGTTAAGCTAGTCCACTGTGTTACTAGTACCCTATCAGTGGTTATGAAGGATGAAATGGACATGAAGAAGGCTGAAGACCATCTAGAATGGGTCAGAGATGATGTTGTTAATCTCTAGTCTAAGAGCTAGGAAGATGCCAGTTAGTCTGTTGTTGGTCCGTTGTTTGTTCGTCTGTTGTTGGTCTGTTGTGTTTGTTTTTTGGCTTTGTTTTTTATGCTTTTTGGTCTTGAACTCTATTGGCCCTAGTGGCTCTATGTGAAGGGTAAAACATCCTATAAATGTTGCTCACCTAATCAAAAAGATATATACAATAGCAATTTTGTTATCATGCATGAATTTTAAACATTGATAAAGGTTGGAAAGAATAACACACATTCAATGGAGTCATAGACATCCAAGGAGAATATTCTAGAAGAAATTTTACTAGGCATGACATGATAAAGTGTGTTGAGAGTGACATGACTGACTATCTAAAAGTTATTGTTAACACTTGGAAGTGCACCCCTACTAAACCTGCTACTCAACACTCCAGTGAAACATTAGATTGGCTTCAAGGTGTGGAGCCTTTTTGATTGAAACTAAACCTCTAGATGAAGGGTTGGTTCCCTCTCTGAACTAAGTGTAGATTATTGTTCCAACTCAATACTAAAAACATACAACTAATCTTATTCTATTGATCTCTCAAGGTAAAGAGTAAGAAGGAAAACAAAAGGGGAAAGGTGATGCACCAAGTTTTAGAATGATTTCTTCCTTGCTCACCATAGCATGAAGAAACAAAAAAATATTACTAAAGGCTTACACAAATATTTGATTCATTTTATCCTACAATAGGTATGAAGGTGAGGGTTAATAGATGCTAGGAGGGAAAGAAAATCCACAATCAATTCCTGCAACCAAGATTTATATAACATAAATACGTAAAGGATGGTAAATATTCATCCACACATGAAGATGACAAATCATACAACATGCCAATGAGAGAGGAGGTAATAACAAGAAATTCCTTTTAAATTTGAGGCTTGAAGCCAATAATAGTTGCAAAGTGCCAAAAAAATGTACAAGTCTACTAAAGAACTAAGGGAAGAAACCCTTTACAATGAGTAATCCAAAGTATTTTATGGCTTAGAAGGCCAAGAAAAGAGAGAGAGGACGTGGCTTTGTAAGAAATCCTAGCTACAGTTTTATCGGGGATTTGACGATGTTTGTACCAATAAAATTTGATATAAAGGTGCGATAAACATTCCAAAAACCCTCTGCCATGCCACTTCATGGATGATTCAATGATTGAGTGTAGAAATTCCCCATAAAATATGCCAAAAATTATGGCCCAGGGATGGTTGCTTGACAAAAAATGAGGTCTAAAAATCATAAATGAAGCATGGTACTACTTTTCCCCCTAAATCTGCATCATAAGTGCATTAAAAAATTTGTCAGGGAGCCTCTACCGCATGGGATCCAGTCAATTGTAGTACATGGATATTGAGCATTGATGGCCCTGCAAAGGAGATAGGCACCGAAAACACCATGTAGTTATCAATCTTCTACTTTCCTATGTGCTCTAGCTTCCCTTTCTATTTTTTCACCTTTTCTCTTCCCACTTCTTTTCCTTTTCTTTCGGGAGTTATGGCTCTAGCTTCCCTTCTCTTTTTTTACCTTTTCTCTTCTCACCTCTTTTTTTTGGCCGCCTTTAAAATTCTGTCGTGAGTTATGGCTCTATCAAGAATCTAGGAACTCATTGGTGGTTCCTAAGGTTCCCAGTAGAGTCATAATGCCAACAACCTTGTAACAAATTTATGATGGATTAGGAACCCTTGTCAAAGGAGTTCTTGTTTCTAGTGATCCCAAAAGCTCTGATCACTTCTTAATCAATTTTTTTTGTTCTAACTTGTGAATTTGATTGAAGAAAAGGGAAGGGCATAATGTGGGAATAGTTATTGAATAACATTGTCAAAAACATGTATGGTGAGGTTAAATTTTATGTACGTTAGAGTAATTACTATGAGAAATAGAAAAAAATATTAAAAATTGAAATGATGGAATTTTAGATATAGAAAAAGAAATATCTTGTATATATTCAATCACAAAGACTAATTTATTGGGTCAAACTTGTGGTTAAATAGAAGTATTCTATGGAACTTGTTGAAGAATACCTATGAGAAGAGAGGTATGAAGGAGATACCAAAGATACATCTTAGTTTGGATGGAATATAGTTTCTCTGTGAGATCATTATCTTTAAGGTTCTTAGTGGAAAAAAGAGGTTGAGGGGGGAGATTGATAATAATACAAAAAATAAAAAGTTAAGATTGATATGTTTTTCCTATTTTATTGAATGTTGTGAGTAGATTGTTGTATGATGATCTATGTTGGGGGATTAGAATTTCTTGTTCAACTATTGTGAGGGTGAAGGAAGACCCCTAAATATTTATTTTTTAATGGGAAAAAATATACAACAATCCTCATAGTCTAGTGTAGCATAATTATGGGTTGAACATGAGAGATGGAAAATTTATATATTGGCTTAGATATATCTATTATTTTTCCATTGGGTCCTTTTAGTGCATGTGCAATAACATGTGCATGGTTACAAGATGAAACAAGAGGAAATTAAATAAGTTATATTATGCATGATTGGTCTAGAGGTGGGGAATAATTGATAAATGTACTTAGGATCTCATAAATGCAAAAAAAAGAAATGTGTATGAGCAAGTAATGGTGACTAGGGGGATAGAGGAATAGGTAGGTCCAATAAAAAAGGAGGGGATTCATTAGTTCTTCCTGCTATGTTATCATTTCAAGGATGAGGGAAAAATACATCACCTATGTGACCCTTAGACCCTCTCTATAATCCTTAGGCATTCTCACATATGTGACCCTTAGACCCTCTTTATAAGCCTTATAGCATTCTCACCTATGTGACCCATCCTCTAGAGCCATTACATAGCTTTTTTTGTAGGAAGTGTAGTATCCAAAGCATGAACTCCATTAGGTACCCAAAAAGAATAAATATTGGAAGTGGATACAACAATCATCTTTATTGCTAATGAAGGTGAGGATTCTATATATCTCTTCACTGCAAGAATGAAAGAGCTATTCCAATAAACTATGCATGAATCCAGTTAAACATCTTGCACCCTCTGGTTGAGAAAATGACAAGAACACTTGAATCATTCATTTTACTTACAAAAAATAAGTTTCATGCCAAACCAAGTATGTATAGCACATCATTGGTAACATTAACTTTGATGTGATTTCATGTGAAAATATGTAATAGATTCAATCAACTATGTACCTTCTAACGCATGTGTAGCCAATGCTAAAATAAAGGCATCACCATCATCTTTAGAGGAGTTCTCAAAATCATCATCAAAATATCTCTTTTTTCTTTTTCCTTTTCTCCTTACACTCTTATATAATCACGAGCCTTGCTACAATTCCAACATTTTCCCTTGGCCTTACCAAGAGATTTAGATCTCCCATTAGATTTAGATTTAGAATTGTAGATTTCTTCTTTTACTTCTTTCCTTTTTCTTTCTATCTACCATGAAAAGTTATGACCTCCTTGGTAGATCATAATTATTTCTTCACATCTCTTCATAAAAGAAATAATGCCACCACCTCATCCATTTTCAACTTGGTGGTAATGCTCCCAATAACCATAACAAGATTCTCCCATGAATCTAGAAAAGAACATAACAAAATCATGTGGTGATCCTCCTTAATTTTTACTCCAATATAATGCAACTAGGTAACAAACATGTTAAACATATTCACTTGTTTAGCCATAAATCCACCATCATCCATCCTAATGGTATACAAATTATTTCTCAAAAAGATTTTGTTAACTAGAGATTAATCTTAATACAATTATCTCAATTTCTTCCAAATAAGTGTTATGGAGGTCTCTTTATGCACAATAAAAATACTAAATTAGCCAAAAAATGTCTAATGAAACCCTTGGCTTTTCTATCCATTTTGTACCAATCTTCTTGTGACATAGTAGTAGGTTTGGATTCAAATACCCTATCCCAAAAATCTGTTAGGAAAAGGTGTGGTGTACACCTTGCAATAATGTATTTAATTTAATTAATCCCGGGGCCACTTAATGTTGCATGTAACATTGGGACATAAGTTAAATTGTAAAAATGTAATTATTTAATATTTGGGAAAAATAATAAATAAAGCACCCAATATTAAATAAGGGGACATGGTTTAGTAATCTCATGGTTTGTCACATAGTTTTGTGTAATACCACTTGGTAGTTTTGTGGGAGCTTGCTTCTATAAAATCAACCACAAAGGTAGTTGTTTTAGGTTGGTCAATTGGCAGGTTAGCTCTAGTTAGCATTTGTGAGGGTTTGAAGCATGGCACATGATGTGTGGTTACATGCTTATTCACATGGATTGCTTGGAGAGGGCTTGTTGCTTCAATGGTGTTCATGGAGACTCTAAAGATGCATTGTAATATTATTGTTGAATAATACATGAGAGATGGATGCTTTTGGAGGCTGGGTTTTTTTCCCCTCTTGAGGGTTTTCCCAGGGTATATCGTGTGTCATATTTTCATGGGTATGTTGTCTATTCTCTTGCATGTGGATTCTGAATACTTAGTTTCATAGATTTCTCTATTGGGTTATGTGGAAATTGTCTTTAAATGGTTGCAAGTTTCCAACAAGTGGTATCAGAGCTTTGGTTGTGGATGTATAACCCTTAGTTGAGAAAAATATTGTTTAGGTTTGAATCTATGCATTGCATAAGAGAATGAAAGGCATGGAAAGATATGATGATTTTGCAAGTTGTTTATTGCAGATTTGAGGTGTGAGAAATTTTGGGTGAAATGGGTTTCTTTGTTTTGCATTCAAGTGGGGGTTTTGTGGGGGAAAATTTACAGATGATCTCTTGGCCTAAAATAGACCTCACAGTTGGATCCAAGTTGGCTGAGAGACGAATTTTGATATATAATTTTCCCTATTTTGGTTACTGTAAAAAAATGCATTTTTTTTTGTAAAATGCCCTATTTTTGTAGTCGTATGGATAAAAATATGAAATAAATTAAAAAAAAAAGAAATCACCATGCAAAAGAAAAAAAAATTATTATCAAAAGGGGGGCCGTTTGAAAAGTTTTATTAAAAAAAAATATATAAAAGGGGCATGGGGAGGGAGAGGGGGGGTGGGGGCGAGAGTCAACCCCCACCCCTATTTGTCGCCATACACCCTGCACAGAGGTTGTTGGCCTACACTGGTAGGCTAGACAATGTTGATAGTTCCACTATTCTGCGAGCGCAGGGCCCAGCCTGCGCCTGGCATGGCTGGCGGGAGGAGCCCGCCACCCCAATTGGGGTTTAAATAAATAAAAAATTATTAATTTTTTTTTTATTGCCGATGTTAAATCCGCCATGAATTTAAATTGAAAGGGGCCCAATTTTTTTTAAAAGGACACAAATTCAATTATTTTGAAATTTAGCTTTAGGTCCGCCACCAAGGCGTGGCACCACCCAGCCACCAGGGGCCGCCAATTTTTTTTGCCTTGGGGTGAAACTGCACTTTTTCTTTCGAGGGGCATAACTTTCGCCCAAATTGTCCATTTTTTGACTTCTTGGACTCATTGGAAAGCTAACTTAGAGCTCTACACTATGGTGCTAGGTATTTTCTAATATTTTATAGTTTTGATAGTGTTTTTCATGTTGGAAGTCAGGTGTTCTATTTGAGCTTCGAGAGGTGATATTGAGTGCATACGGAGTCAGATTTTGGACTTCGAATAGTCAACAAAAAATTTGTTTAGAGCACTACACAGTGGATCAAGTTTGAAGATATTTTTGCATGGTATATTTGTTGTTTTATTTATTTGAGTTGTTTATGGGTTACTTTGACTATGGTGATACTATGAGTTTATGGATGATCGGATCTTGGAGATTTGATGTTGGATTCATTGTATGCTCAGTTGTACATCTCAGATTATTCTCATTTGACATGGTTATCAGTATATATTTGGGTTTTTATGGTGCATTGTTGTATCTACAAGTTGTGCAGTATTGTAGGCAGTCTATACTTACATGTTGCATTTATGACTTGGACATGGGTTGTCTTTACCCATTGATATTTCAGTGTTGATGCATGTTGAGTTTTGGTGGCTTGGTTTAGTCACTTGGTTTGATGGTTTGGTTGTCATGTTGAGGAGGTGAGATGGTATTACCAGGTACAGTCATGATATGAGACCTGTGCAGTTAACTATGATTATGCAGATATGTGGAAACAGTTGGGTTGAGTTGTTAGTACATTTGGTGGTGTGTTTGGTTCCTTAACTATGGTACTTGAATATGGACATGTTTGGAAAATCAAATCAGAGGTTGATTTGGTGTTTGAGTCATTTTAGTCTATATGGTTATTCTCTTAGATATCTCAATTTGTAGTTTGCTGATGTGATGATGAGTTTTCATGTTTCAATGATTGGATCTACAAGTCATGCAGGTTGTGGATTAGCTACCCGTTTACTTGCAGTGGGATGACTTGGTTGTGGATTATCTTTATTCACCAGGTTTGATTCACTGTTGTTGCACACTTTGACAGTGGCCTTGTTTTTTGGTCATTTGTACATGGGTATTTGTGCTTAGAGATGAGAGGATGGATGTTTCTTATAGAACCTAGATAGTTTTTTTTGGGACTTGTAGCATGTGGTTTATCATGATGTCATGGATAGCTTGGTTGCACTTTTTAGTGGGAGCTTTTGACAGTGATGGATTGGCGGTGTTGGATATGTTTATGATGGTTTGATGATTGTAGGTATCTTCTTGGCTTGAAGATTTTGGTTCTACTTATTATGATACCAACATTTTAGTTGTGTGTGTAGACTTGGATGATTTTCATGGAGAGGATGGTTGTCACAATGCCATGTGTGACTCGGTATCACAGTTCAATGGGAGTTGTTGACAGTGATGTGGATTCACCATTTGATGGTGGATGGTCTTCTATAGTGATTGTTGGTGTCATGGATGGACTCTTGGTTTCTACTTTTATGAAATGATAGTTCATTGGCATATTTGGTTTCATTGACAGGGGATGGTTTTATTCATATTGATTACATATGTTGATTCTTGGTTTAGAATGTTTAGCTATTATGTCATGGTTTACTCTTGATACACGTTTAGAGTTTGACATGGTACTTGTTCTCTTGAGACCAGAATGTATATATGTTATGGTGCATGTGATCTCCTATAAGGATATTTTTAGATCATGTTGTCATGCTTATGTTCTTGATTCATGATTGGAGTTTTGACATTGATCTTGTGTGGATCTCTTAGTATTGGGTACATCTATCATTTTCTTTATTACTTCATGATGGTGCTATGTTTGATTTGGAGGTTGGCATGGATTGGTTGGTTATAGGTACTCATGGATACTTGGAGACATAGGTGAGGCTTGAGTTATCTTATGGTTAGAGACATGTGTTGAGATGGTTACTCTTGATGAGTTTCTAGCAGGAAGTCCGAGGAGCCTACACCTTGGTTGGATGTGAGTTCAACATGGACCTATGAGGAGAGTGTTGTTGGATGAGTCATGATGACTTGGATATCTTGGAGGAGCATTCCCATTCCCCACTCTTGGTCTTCTTGGTGGTCTCACTTGAGAGGTATTGCTCATTGTTACTTTTAGGTGCTTTATGTTTATGCTTTATCTTCTCATGCATATGGTTCTTGAGCTATTGATATATGGTTTTGGAGCGTTCATTTGAGAAGTGTTGGCATGTTTATCTCCTTATGCATTGTGATTAAATTCATTGATGTTGAGTTTAGGAGATGTTTTGGTATTATTTCCTTTATTGGGAATGGATTTAGTTTTATCTTCTTTGGTTATGAGAGGCCTACATCCATGTTGATTACATGATACATACGTTATGTTTGATCTTGGAGATTAAATGATTGGGTGTTGTTATGGATTTTCTTTTGGGGTTTTGTGGAGGAGATCATACTTGACATAGTTGGCATTTAGATGTGTATGTAGGATATTTTTCTACAAGAATATGATGTGTAGAGTTTCTCTCTTTTGGTCTTGGTTATCTTCTTGGATGTTTGGTTTCACATTACATTGGTTTGAGGTTTGGTTGGAGCTATTGTGATCACTAGCTTGTGGTCATGTGTTTTCACTTATGTTCTTGGGTGATGACATGGAGGTTCCTTTATCTTTTTCCTTTGTTGGATGTGGAGAACTTGGGAGAGCTATGGAGACTTGTGGTGAGAGTTGTTCTTACAGGTTACAGGTTTGCATATCATTGTGGATGATTCCTTGGTTCTACATTATGTTATTTACACTTTCTATATGATTCTATTGGTAGACTTGGTATGCCTTGATCTTTTTCAGATTTTCATTACCCATGCAATGGGAGCTTTTGGATGTGTATCCCATTCTTTGATAGGTTTTGCACATGGAGTTTAAGATTGCAGTTTATGGGTGTATATGTATATGGCATGAGTTTGCTATGTTTTGTATACCTTGGAGGTATGGATAGTTGGATGCATTGACACTTTCTATGGGTGTTATTTTAGTTTTGGGTTTGTGTATCTTGACAACTACTGGTGCATATTGATACCTTTGAATTGAGTGTTTATGTTTGGGATATTAGTTGAGCAGGACGTATGCTTCATTGTGACAAATTGTGTGGCTTCTCTTTTGGATGGATTCTTATCCTTGTGCATTAGCATGATGGAGGATGAGAGAATTCATGCTTGGGATGGTGGTCACTTTGATTATTGTTGTATGTATCTTTATGGAGCACATGGAGCACTTTGATTCCATGATGGTATATGTGGCTATATGGATTGTTCATTTGATTCAAGTTTTGAGGTTACTTGTTCCCCTTATGCAATGTATACAACAAGTGGGAGAATGTTAGGAAAAGACATGTTGTACACCTTGCAATAATGTATTTAATTTAATTATTCTTGGGGCCAATTAATGTTGCATGTAACGTTGGGACATAAGTTGTAAAAATGTAATTATTTAATATTGGGGAAAAATAATAAATAAAGTACCCAATATTAAATAAGGGGACATGGTTTAGTAATCTCATGGTTTGTCACATAGTTTTGTGTAATACCACTTGGTGGTTTTGTGGGAGCTTGCTTCTATAAAAGAAACCACAAAGGTAGTTGTTTTAGGTTGGTCAATTGGTAGGTTAGCTCTAGTTAGCATTTGTGAGGGTTTGAAGCATGTCACAGGATGTGTGGTTGCATGCTTATTCACATGGATTGATTTGAGAGGACTTGTTGCTTCAATGGTGTTCATGGAGACTCTGAAGATGTACTAATATATTATTGCTGAATAATACATGAGAGATGGATGCTTTTGGAGGCTGGGTTTTTTTTTCCCTCTTGAGGGTTTTCCCAGGGTATATCTTGTGTCATATTTTCATGGGTATGTTGTCTATTCTCTTGCATGTGGATTTTGAATACTTAGTTTCATAGATTTCTCTATTGGGTTATGTGTAAATTGTCTTTAAATGGCTGCAAGTTTCCAACAAAATCTCTATCCATGACCATATCCTTCATCTTGAGATTCCAAAGCTCAATTTTTTTCCTAATAACTTCTCCATTTCTATTCTAGATGTGCTTTCCATATCTTCTTGCAATAAGATTAAACCCTTCTACACAAACTCCCATTCAAATGGAGATTAATACAAAAAATAATCTACCCAAGACCTAGAATCCAAGGTGATCAAGAATTGATCTACCAAATTTAAGGTACATGAAAACACTTCCTAAACTAATCTTAGAGGATATTATTATACAAATTCTATATCTTTATAATTATAGAAAGAAGAAACACATACAATTTATATAAAAAAATCACACCACAACACAAGTGTACATAGGGAAAACCCTTTCAAGAGAAAAATACCACACTCCAAAGTACCCAAATGTACTATTTAGTAATCTAAACATGACCACAATACAATTTTAGAACAATCCTCTACAAGAGTATCACCAACCATAGATCTAGAGTAATTTTGATTGCATAACGATACCTACAAACTCACTATTAATACCTCCATCTCAATAACCTTATGAATATGATAATTGTTACATGAAACGATCAAATGATAATTACATAATCATGGGCTAAAACCACCCAAAAAATGGCACTCAAGTACCTAGTTAGAAAACCAACACCTAAATCCCTAAATGAGTGCATAGGCTAAAAATAACATATTTCTTCCACCTATCATAAGAACATCATAATCCACTCACCAAATTAGGAATTCCATTTTGGATTAATTATATTCACTCAAAGATGCCTTATGATGTTTCATCGCATGCATCATAAGATGGTCAACAAGTGTAACTTCCTCTTACAACTCTTTTCTAGGTCCTATGTATTTTTACATTTTAGAAGTGGGAGGCCATAACTTTTGATTTGGTAGGATGTTGAGGCCCATTTTCAAATTGTACAACTTATAAAGGTGTACAAAACATGCATCACTTAAACAACCTAGAATTTTATTTTTTTCCAAAAATAAAGTCTATAGCCCATAAAATTAGTTTTTATGTTTCATTATTCAAAAAATACATTATTTATATACTTAACACTAAGAGCAAGTTTGAGACACCTTTCCTAACATATTTCCCCTTGGAAAATAGTCTAGAAACTATGATTCACTTGCAGCTGGTCACCAAATTTTATATGAGTATAAGAACCTGTAGAGGGACATAACTAGGTAGTACACATGACTTATAGGAGTTTGTAAGAAATAGGGAAAAAAATAGGATAAGTTTTAGTGCTTGAAAATTGGAAAGAATCATTCAAAATGACATAAAAATGGGTTAAGAAGAGCCTTGGGTGAGGATGGGGTAGTCATAAGGTGTGTGAAGTGGGAATAAGTGATTAAAATAAGATAAAATGATCCATTTTTTTAGCCCATGTCAAGTGAAACCACTGGTACTATATATTGGTAGCCTCAAAATTATTGCATTAATCATGATAATACTTGGGCGATGGAAAAAATAGCCATATTAATTTTATAATTGCTAATTATAGTGAGCAACAATTTCACAAAATCATATGAAACCAAATTATTTGAGATAAAGAAAAATATAGAAAGGGGAAAACTAAGGCAAAAAGGCTCTACATATGTGCTAACAAATGCTAGAAGGGTAACCTAAGAGGATGACAAACTAGGGGAGGTTGGGGATAAGTTAATCTCTCAAGTATGCTATAAGGTGCTTTTTTGGAGTGTTGCATCATCAAATGACTAACATGTTGATCTGTTACAACATGATACAAAATTGAATATGTATAGAATCATTACAACATGACCTGCTAGCAGCTAATATGCCTTGTCATCACATGATTATTGAGTTAAGTGGAACAATACCACTTTTCATACAGGCGAGATTTATCTAACCCTACTATCTCTACTCTCTTTCATGATTAATGACAATAAAATTTAGGTTGTACTTATCTTCATTTTCACTTGCATAACAAAAGCTACTCATTGCACAATTTTCCTTTGATCTGTAGGTTTCCATGGAGCATACATGCCAAAGGACAAATTTACAAGATGACATTCATTTGGGTCCATTACTTTGTATAGACTCAGGCATCCTTTTATGTTTGAATATTTTCTTTACATACATGTTCATGTGTGCTTCATATTTTGAGATACATGATCATTGTAAGATTCATATGCACCTCAAAGTGTGGGAAAATTGTAAGTGAAATTTGCACACCCATGCCAATTTCCATTTAGTTTTGTGTCCATTTTGATAAAATAGCTTAATACAATTACATATCAATAAAGAACACATTATTTTACAAAGTTGTGCTCCTTCCTCCATCTTGTTACTCATCCATTCACACACATTTTGATGCCCCTTATTCATATCTATGTATATTTCCATACATTCCTCATTTATTATGCCCATTATTGCATTCATCCCTATACATGCATTAACCACCTTGCTTTTACTATTTTCATGTTCCATGTCAATTCCATGGGCACAAGATTAATCCTACAACCATTGATTTGACCCTTGAAATTTTAAATTTTGGCCAACTCCTGCCCATTTATTTCCTACCTAGAGCTAACTAAATACACATTTGAATGTTTTACTAATATGTTTTGTATACAAAGTAATTCAATTGCAAATTAGTTTCACATGTGCTATCTTATCTCATCTATATATCAAGAAATCATTCACATTCAAGGAGCATGTTAGGAACACTTACATTGGAGCACTAAAATGAATAAGAAATCTACATAATCATTGTAGAAACATTTGCATGTTTGAAGCTTGTTATCTTTGATCATTCACATGTTCATAAAGTTAGTTATTTCTAAAGGTTGAATTAGGAAAACGTGTACCCTAGTAATCTTTTAAAGGTATTCTAAGGTATTGCTAGTCATTAGAGTGGATCAAACAACAATGAATAAGGAAAAATAGGAAACATGAGCTCCCATTATACCAAATCAAATTTATGGTCAAAGATAAGATTTGTACTTGTAAGAAATACAAACCTATGGACTTGACACTTCCCTAGGTGCATAGTCTATCCTAGATCCAAGGCAAAGTAACTAGATAGAGACTTGCCATTTTCAATCCCAAAACATCTTGATTTTAACATATGTAACAAATCCACACATCATCTTCATGGCTCTAGGAAAATTCACCATCAACAATTCACCGTGGGAAAATTCACCGCCACAGAAAATTAATCGCCAAAAATTCATGCAATTAATTTTTGTTGGCAATGAATTTTCCATTGGTGAATTGTTGGCGGTGAATTTGTCGGATGCCCATCTTCATATCTAAAGCTAAATGCCCTACCTTTTACATTTACTTTTCATAATTAATATTTATTATTTTCTTCTTAATATCTATACCTACAATTTTGATATCTAAATTAATTCATGTAATTTGTTTGCTTTGATTAATTAATCTAAAATAACATCCCCGAAATCACATCCCCAAAATTTTTAAAAATCCTTTCTTTTTACAATTATTTTTCTCTTATAACCTTAGTATATAAATTTACAAATATATCAAATCTCAATAACTAATAAACTCATATACTATACCTTTACCAAAATTAAACTACTATACTTTACCAAAATTAATATTTTTCAATAAAATAACTTTCCTATCACACCCCAAAGTCTCTAAAGCCAAGACTTAAAAGAAAACAAATTTGAAAAGTAAACCAACCCTAGCAAAAGAAAAGTCCACAAAAGGTTGACAACCCAGCCTTTCAAACCATGACATGATTTTTTCTCAATGTTATTAGATTTCCACAATCCATAAGAATATGAATAGTAGTTTCTGGATTCGATTGTGTAAGCTTTTTTGAATCAACGTTTCAATTCACACTCCGTGATCCATCATCAGATAGAGAGCTTAAAGATTTTTTTCTCAATTGATGTACTATAGATGCTTGATGTACTATAGATGCTCGTTAAAGATGGCTTTCAGGAAATTATGGAACAACCGACTATGCTTATGTCATGACACTTATTCAAAGTTACTGTCAGCATTCACGCGGGAGAACGATGGTTTGGTTCGGAATGTTCTTTGCGTTTGCCCTTCGATTATTGAAAATACATGGTCATAGTTTTTCCTAAGACTGGATAGTAGGAAACTTCGGGGCGGTTAGTCAATTCTGCACTTCAGTACATTCACCCTGTCATTAAAACTGGACTGACAACTTTTATGGGTGTTAGCGCAACTCTTTTCTAATAACATGACTGTACAGGCCACGACACAACTGATGGGGGTTGTCTTATGTTGAGCTGTAAACAAATTAGGGGCAGAGGAAAGTGAACGGAATAGTGAGGACACGACACAACTGAGCTACGATAAAGTTCACACTAGCTAAGAACCTTCCTTTACAGAATCTTCCTCTCGGTACGGTGTTGCTTTGCTCCCTGTGTGGGATAGATGGCTTTCACTATAAAAAAGAGGAGAAGAAAGTATAGGAGCAGCAAAACTATCCTATATGGTAGATTGGAGACTCGTTCTTGGTGATAAGATTTTTCTTTGTTTTCATGGAGATCGATCTGAGATTCAGTGCTGTACTGCTGCTCACCTCTTTATGTTGTTTTCCTTTAGCAGGTACGTCTCTGAGCTCAACTGAGTGGGATAAGTCGGAATTAGAATGTTTAAGTGTTGATTGGTAGTTGAGTGTTCTTTGTAATGTTGAATTACAGAAAGTGTAGCCAATTTAGCAAGAAGGATATCCAGTGTTGCCTAATGAAATGTTTTGAATGATGCTTGTGATGAAATTTGTAAGTTCTGTTAACAATCTATGTCAGTTTTCTGAAAGTTATTGGTTTTACTGAGGGTCTGCCGTTGATATGGCTCCCAATGTTAATGGGTTGTTAGGAATTTGGTTTTTCATAAGATTTTGGATATGGGTTCTGATTTAGTTTTCGTCCTGTTATTTTCTTGATCTTGGGATTCCTATAAATTTTCTGTTAGTTTTCATATTAATTTTGGCAATAATACAGCCTTGGCGTTTAAATGCTTGGTACTAATAGTGACTTTGATGTGGTTCACCATTATTGTTATACTGCCAGCACCATTTGTTCTTTTGTCTTTATTTTCGTCCTTCTGCACATTCAGAAATTTTTGGTTTACAAAAGAAGCAATTACATGGTACTTTGATTATTAATCTAAACTGAGCATTCTCTAGAGTAACAAAAAGAGAAGACAATTAACAGTACACCCATTACAACACTAAATAAAAGAAATCTTGGGGTTGCAAGTTAAGTGGGCTTAATCTTCGAAAAAATTCCATGGATAAGCGTGCTTGAGCTGGAATAGTACTGTGATGGGTGATCTCCTAGGAAGGCCCAGTGCTTCACCTCTGTGAGCATCACCTAGATGCAATGAGTGCTAAGTGGACCATTCGCTATCATGAAAGATGGGTTTTTGTGAACCACTACTCATGAAACATGGATCAATGAGTTTGATTCGTAAAACTATATGATTGAATCCTGATAGCAATATTACAGGTCTTACAGGTCTTGGCTTGTCAAGTCTTCATGAACCCAAATGTCACACCTGTACTACCTTCTTTATTACCCTCATCTCTTTCATTTCAATCTATTGATTTGTATATTGCATCGTTTTGAGTATTGAAATATTCATAGATTGCCCTCTCATATCATTAGTTTAGAGAGTACTCAATTTTCTCAATAACCAGAGTTCATATTCTCTTTATGGTGGATGGTGTGTCCACACTCCACAAGACTGGAGCTTTTCGGTCCGGTACTCAACACCCAACAATAGGTCTGAGTCCTCTGAACTCAATTTGGGCATTTCTGGGGTTACGCTCTTAGTTTAATTTCTATATTTGAACTGGTGTGATTACGTACCTGATATGATTTTCACTGTGAATGTTGACCTGGTTATAATTGTTGATTTGGGTGGTTTTTGTGGGGAAAATCTTGGGTTAAGTTACGGGCAGCCTTGGACAGCTGGTAAGTTTGAACAACATTCTTAAGATTCGTAAACATGGATAACCTCCGGAACCTTGCCACATAGTCCACTAGATTTATGGAAAGCCTGATGTATAAGTTTTGACTGTTATTAATGATTTGATAATGTGATGTTTGCAGAAGCCAGAGGTAGGGCCCTAGTGGAGCGTTCACCTGCTCTTGGAGTGACCTATGGACAAGTGGCAGACAATCTTCCCCCTCCATCTGCAGTGGCACAGCTGGTCCAGAGCACGCGTATTTCAAAAGTGAAGCTCTATGGAGCAGATCCTGCAATTCTCAAAGCCTTTGCTAATACAGGAATTGGGATGGTTTTGAGCATTGCTAATGATCAAATCCCAGCTCTGAACCAATTGTCTGTAGCCCAGGATTGGATTAAGAATAACGTTGCCCCCTTTGTTCCTGCAACTAATATCATTGCCATTACTGTTGGAAATGAGGTTCTTTTTAGTGGAGATAATGCCCTGATCTCCCAGCTTCTTCCAGCAATGCAGAATCTACACACCGCCCTTGTTGGGTCGTCGTATGACGGGAAAATTAAGGTCTCTACACCTCATGCTATGTCTCTACTGTCCACCTCCGCACCCCCATCTGCAGGACGTTTCAGGGACGAGTTTACCGCCATCACAAAACCCCTTCTGGACTTCCTTCATCAGACAGGGGCCCCTTTTATGATTAATCCATACCCTTTCTTTGCTTATAAGAGTGATCCGACTGACAGTACTCTTGCCTATGCACTATTTCAATCCAGCACTGGGCGTACTGATCCAAATACAGGTCTTCAATACACCAACATGTTTGATGCTCAAGTTGATGCAGTGTACTCAGCGATAAAAGCTCTGGGTTATGCGGACATGGATGTAGCCGTGGCAGAAACAGGGTGGCCATCTCAAGGAGATCCTAATGAAGCAGGGGTGAACATACAGAACGCAGTTGCTTATAACGGTAACCTGATCAAGCATGTGACCTCTATGGTAGGGACCCCTCTGAGGCCCAATAAAACCATTGAGACCTTTATCTTTTCACTATTCAATGAGGATCTAAAGGGTGGACCAACCTCAGAACGCAATTTTGGGTTATTCAAAGCAGACATGACTATGGCTTATGATGTGGGCTTACTACAGTCCCCGGTAATGAAACTGTAATGCATTCTATGTTTTTCTAGTTCAATCAAATGTAGCCCTGTAGTTGTAGGCCTGTTAACAAACTTCAATAAATAAGTAGAAAAGTTGTGGTTATTTCTTTAATTATGTTTGAAAAGCCAAATAGAATCAAAATCTAGGTAATTAATAGTTACGTTGAGATTCAGTTGTTATACTATTGGATTTGTAATTGAACCTTTATTTGATGCAGACTGCAAATCCAACTACTACTTCACCCACCGGTGGGACAGTAAGCCCAACTCCCGCCCCTTCCTTTGGTATGCCTATTACAGCTCCTCCCACTGGGAAAGTCTGGGGTGTTCCTAAATCTGGTGTGGATGACAAAACTGTTGGTATATGGCTTCTAGTGTTATCATTGATGGCAACCTAAGTCATTATCTCGGTCTGCAGATCTAAATTTGTTCATACCGGCAGGCAAAGTGAAGAATAGTGCATTACCGAAAGTAAGAATGAAGAACGGTGTATCCGGCTAGTATGTTAGTCTGTATGCTTCAACGGATTATCATTTTGCATTGTGGATCTCGGGGAAGTTTATTAAGCATCTATATTATCTTATTGTCAAGTTTTGTGGTGTCGCATTAATCTGTGTATGAGTTATGAGATATGATAAAATGATTTTTCTGTTTATTTGTTCATGTTGGCCGACTCAATGCATGTGGCATGTCGCATATGTATAAGGAGTAATGGTTTAAATGTTTCTATGCTCGAACATTTTGTTTTGCATCCCAGCTATGCCTTAGCCGACTTTGGTAGGTGCTCATTATATATCAAATGTGAATTGAGTTGACAGTTGAAAAACATTTTTCTTTGTTTTGCTGTAAGCCGATTTGAAGTACTTAAATCTTTGTAGTGGATATATGTACAAGTTCGGGTAATTCATTTTGTATGAATGTATGAATGTGTAGAAGTGTGTGAGTGCAAGCAAAGAGCAGAGCAGATGTATGTGCAAATATCAGAAGATCAGTTGAGCTAATTTTGCTTGTGCATAAGAGGTTTTTGTGAAGCGAATTAAGGTAGAGTAGAGCAGAAGTGCAAAATTGGACAGAAGGTTCATAATCTGATCAATGTGCTTAATTGGAACTGTAATCGGGCATTTGTAGATGCTATCTTCTCAGTTCAACCTTTTGTTGTAATCCAAACATTTTGTAAGGCAGTGAGTCTTCTTTCTTTTGAGCAGTGAACTCTAGGCAGTGTGCTTGAATGCATGTGCATTCTTTTTCTCTATACTTTTAACAGAGCATAAATTGTGGATTGACCTCCACTGTGGTTTTTCCCCTAACAGGGTTTCCATGTAAAAATCTTGGTGTTATGGTGTTTTGATTGTTTCCTTCATGTGCTTGCATCTTTACTTTGATGAAATGTTGTAAATGGTTTAAGATCTGGAATGAAATCTAAATATTGTTGAACACTGATTCACCCCCCCTCTTAGTGTTCCTTGAGTCCAACAATTGGTATCAGAGCATTGGTTCCTCTGTAGAAGTTTAACAACTTGGGGTGGATCTTGGAATGCAATGGACTCTGGTGGTCTTCAACAACAGTTTTTGGTGGCACTTGATGATCTTGATCAATCTAAAGCAGAAGTCATAGAATTGAAAGCAAATCTTGGAGATGCTGAAAAATTCATTCAATCATTGGAGGATAAAATCAACAAGTCAAGAGAAAAGAGGAAGGAACTATGTGATCAACTGAAGCGGAAAGAAAGTAAATGTTTGGAAGATATTCATTTGAATCAGACCCTAAAAGAGATAATTGAAGAATGTGAAAAGCTTGCTAGAGACAATGCTACTTTGAAGCTTGAGATGGACTCTATGGCAGTGAAGCTAACTAAGGAGAGTGAAGAAAGGAAAAAGAATGAGGAGAATCGGGCCTAGTCCTTAAAAGAAAATTTTGAAGAATGTAGCAGAGTTAATAGTGGATTCATTTAGCTGAAAATTGAACTGCAACAATCTAGAAGTAATGAACAAGAACTTGAAAGACAAATAGTTATTCTCAGAGATAAACTCACTACTGCAAATGAATACAAGAAGTTTAGGATCAATTCTGCTAAGCTTGATGAGCCAACTAAAGGTCAAAAGGATGCAAATGACAAGAGAGGTCTTGGATATGAAAAGGGAGAAAGGTCTAGATTTGAACATAAGGATTCCAGACAAAGAAATAAGATGAACAGAGGTAGAAGGTATCCGACAAGACAACTTAATGCTCAAAATTTTAATGGTCACTGCTTTGCCTGTAATAAATTTGGTCATATGGCTTCTTAGTGTAGATGTAAAATGAAATCTAGCGAACCATCATTCTCAGGTCAGTGCTTTAATTGTGATGAGTTTGGTCACAAGTCAAGTGAATGTAGAAATATGATAAACAACTTTCATAGAAATATTAGATGCTATGCATGTAACAGATTTGGGCATATTGCTAATCAATGCAGATCAAAAGAAAATCAATGAAATGAATGGTCTAGACAGAGAAATCATGTGTGTTACAATTGCAACAAATTTGATCACATTGCAAGATTTTGCAGGAACAAAAACATGGACAAAAGAGGTCCAGTATACAAAGGCAAAATTTCATAGAAAGATGATAAAGGAAAAGAGAAAGTAATTGTGGAAGAGATAAGAGATCAAATGAAGAAAACATGGTAAAGAAGAATGAATCTGATGAAGAAAATAAGCCCGCACCAGAATCTGCTTCTGGTAATTCCTCCAGAAATTAATCTTAGGCCATTAGCCTAGGGGGAGTTTTCAAGAAAATATTCTAACCCCCTATCAGGAGTTGGCACCGAAATGCAGGAAATTGTCAATAGTTGTGCTAGTGGTCTACAAGTGCATCGGTGGTCACTTGTGCAGAAATTTGTGAAGTGGAAAGTTTGTAGACAAATTCTTTCTTTTGTTGTCTGAGAAAGCAGAGTACCCGAAACGCCTAGGGAAAAACATTTAATGTGGAAAAAAGGTTAGGTGCACGAGTTATAAAAGGGTATTTGGAACCCTCATTTGTCACCGTGCATTGAAGGAGAATAGTAGGAGAAACTTTGCAGCAGAATTTAGAATGAGTCAAGTTAATTCGGTGGCGAACTTATCAGGTATTTCAATTGTTTGTTGAAATCTCACTCAATTTGGTGTTCGGTAGAAACTTGTTCAGCATGAAAATAAAAATGTTGCAAATCAAAGGAATGGTAAATTTGGATGAATATAGCAATGAGAAGATTAGGGATGTGAAAAATTTGTTGCCGGCCCATGAATTGAAACGGCTTGAACGAGTGAAACATAAAAGTTTGGACATTTGGAGTGAATTTCCATATTTTGATAACGCGGAAGTCGTTAGGTTTATCTTGAACAGATTGAATGATGACATTCTAACTCTGGATAAACCCTATCCCATTTCGAAAGAGGTGATAAAAAATCTAACTGGTTTGTGCAATGTTGGGGATATTTCGAAAAACTCGATTTGGAACAAAGAAGTTGAAACCCTAACCGAAGTAACTGGAGATCAGAGGGCCTTGATAATTTTGACAATCAAAGATCCGATAACAAATTACATTGCGCATAGAATCTCATACAAAATCTTTTTCAGAAATAGGGAAGACGCAACCTCAATAGGCACAGTTTACATCTCTCACAAAATGATAATGGAGGATGAAAATTTTGATCTGTGTGGATTGCTAAAAGATCAATTGATGGAAAATGTGCAACTGACAAAGGAGGCAGATTACCCTTTCAGGTTCGGTACATTGGTCATATGTCTTGTGAAGTATTTTCTGAATTACTTGCCTCAGATCAGTAATGTTGTATGGAAAGAGGATGTACTGGTCTACAAACAAATTTTTGAACATTCTAATGCTTTGGGAAATTGTAAGCAAGAATATGCAAATTTCTTTAAGGAATTGCTAGGAAGTTTGTAGCAATTAGCATTTCCATCCCGGTTAAAGCACTTGAAGTTGGATCTTCTTCTGGTGAGATGGAGAGAAAGAAGAGAAGAGCTCAAGAGATTGTCGAGTACACTCCTTCGGCACTCAAAACCCCTAAAGTTGAAGGGAAAGGAAAAGAGCAAGAGATTGTGGATATATTAGATGAGGGATCTGATGAGTACACTCCTAGAGAAAAACCAAAATCAGTTGAACTGGTTATAGTAATGGCAAAAGGAAATGAAGAAGAAGGTGTTTTATTCAAAGCAAAGATACTGCAAATTGTTCTGGAGGAAGATGGGATACAGAAGATTGTTGGCATATGGTCTGAGAGACCCTCATATGAGCAGGACCTGATTGAGAGTACTCTGAGTACTTATTTTGTGCACAACAATATCGATTTGGAGAGTATGCAGAATGTGTTTCCTCAAGAAATGATCGAATGCATAAAGGATGCCATGGTCTCTGAGTCTTAGGACAAAAAAGAGGAAGAGATAATCTTACATCTGAAGGAGCAGTTTAGGCTATCTCTTATCAAGCTAAAGAGGCAAATGAATGTGTTGAGGCAATACATAAACACAACAAACAATATCTTCAAGTATTGTCTTTGTTGGCCTCATGCAGTTGGGAAGTACAAAGAAAAGTTGGAGCAGATTAAAACTGAGCTGAACATAATTAATCAGGATTACATGTTTTAGGATCAAGATGGTGCAGTCAAGAAGAGGATTCAAGAGTTGCAGCCTAAGCACACAAAAGTTTTGTTCACCAGAAATAACCTTGAGGACACTTTTTGGAAAGTGAAGGACTTAACTGAATGTAGGTTGGAGCAGTTAATTGAAGTTTTGAGGAAAAAAGAGAAATTAGAAGAGGCAATCACAATACTAGAATCTCTCATCCAAATTATCAACCAAACATTAGAAAACAACAGCTTGATCATAATCATTGGGATTGCAGTGGAAGCATGAAAGAAATTTCTTCCAAAAATGAAAGATAAGTACAAGTTAATTTTCTGACTCAAGCAATAGTTGTATGTTCTCAAATTTTGATCCAATTTTTGAATGGGAAAGAGAGATAATTATTGAGAGAGTGCAGTGATAAATATGTTTGTCATTGATGTCAAAGAGGGAGAGAGAGCAGTGAAAAATTCCTTATCACTCTAAGGGGGAGTTGTGCTTTGCAATTTTGAAATTTTGAATTTGGCAGTGTAATCATATTGGTTCTGACACTTAGTCATTTTTCACTAAGTGTTGCCATCAATTCCAAAGGGGGAGATTGTTGGCATATGGCTTCTAATGTTGTCATTGATGGCAACCTAAGTCATTATCCCGGTCCGTAAATCAGAATTTGTTCATACCGGCAGGCAGAGTGAAGAACAATGCATTACCAGAAGTAAGAATGAATAACAGGGTATCCGACTAGTATGTTGGTCTGTATGCTTCACCGGATTATCATTTTGCATTGTGGATCTCGGGGAAGTCTATTAAGCATCTATATTATCTTATTGTCAAGTTTTGTGGTGTCACATTAATCGGTGTATGAGTTATGAGATTTGGTAAAATTATTTTTTTGCTTATTTGTTCGTGTTGGCCGACTCAATGCATGTGGCATGTTGCGAATGTATAAGGAGTAATGGCTTAAATGTTTCTATGCTCGAACATTTTGTTTTGGGTCCTAGCTTTTCCTTAGCCGACTTTGGTAGGTGCACATCATATATCAAATGTGAATTGAGCCAACAGTTGAAAAGCATTTTTCTTTGTTTTGTTGTAAGCCGACTTGAAGTACTTAAATCTTTGTAGCGAATATATGTACAAGTTTGGGTAATTCATTTTGTATGAATGTATGAATGTGTAGAAGTGTGTGAGTGCGAGCAAAAAGCAGAGCCAATGTATGTGCAAATATCAGAAGATCAGTTGAGATAATTTTGCTTGTGCAGAAGAGGTGAAGTTAAGGTAGAGCAAAGGAAGTGCCAAAAAATGATCAATGTGCTTATTGGTAATCTGGAAAAATTGTAGATGCTATCTTCTTAGTTCAACCTTTTGTTGTAATCCAAACATTTTGTAAGGCAGTGAGCCTTCTTTCTTTTGAGCAGTGAGCTCTAGACAGTGTGCCTGAATGCATGTGCATTCTTTTTCTCCATACTTTTAACAGAGCATAAATTGTGGATTGACCTCCACCGTGGTTTTTCCCTTAACGGGGTTTCCACGTAAAAATCTTGGTGTTATGATGTTTTGATTGTTTCCTTCATGTGTTTGCATCTTTACTTTTGATGAAATGTTGTAAATGGTTTAAGATCTGGAATGAAATCTAAATATTGTTGAACACTGATTCACACCCTCCTACCCCCCTTCCCTCAGTGTTCCTTGAGTCCAACAAAAACACTGCAAAAAAACTTGGACTACACATGTGGGCAAGGCATTGATTGCAGACCTATTCAACAAGGGGGTTCTTGCTATGCACCTAATACAGTGTCATCCCATGTTGCTTATGACATGAATGCATTATACCAAACTTTAGGACGGACCAGTTCGAACTGTGATTTTTTTCAGACAACAACTCTTACCACAGTAGATCCATGTATGCTTATCAATGCTTATCAAATCTTTTGTCTTTTTTCTTTCTTCATGTTTGTAGCTTTGTGTAATGTTTTTAATTTTCTGAGAGTTCTGTTAAGATTGACCTTTTAATATCGTAGCAGTAGGACTACCATAGACGACACTACTTAGAGTATTAGTTCAATGTGATTTACAATTAATAATTAATTAATTTAGCATATTATAACTAGAATCAGTTTGAATATTTCTCTTGCTTGTTCATCTTGATGATGGATCATGGAGTGTGATCCAAAACATTGATGAAAGAATAAAGCTTATATAATCTAATCTAGAAATATTCAAACTGACATTATGAAGTGTGAAAATTTTGTCTTTAATAACTGAAATTCTCAAATTACTAATCAAATATTATTATTCTACTAAAAAATAATCAATAAGTAATAATATTTTTTTTTTGGATTAATTCATTTATTAATATAAACAAATACCAAATAGGGAACTTCTTTCCATAAAACTAATAAGAAATTATTTGATCAAGCCATCCATCAGGGTCAAGAGACATGTTTTTTCTTTGTTACATTAACATCTCATTTTTTTTTTAAATTAATTTTCTTAACAAATGTCTGGTGCAAAATATATGATCAAGTATTTTTTTTTGGAGTAGCCTACTAATCATTATCTCAATCCAATCATATAGTGTGCTTTTGATCACTTCTACAGACTCTAAAGTGAGACTGGTGCTTATGAGATCTCCTCAATTTTGACGGAATCCATTTAGACCTTATAGTTACTGTTCTGAATCTGTAACCTATCAGCTCTTCGTTCTATTATCTAGCTGGAAACTTACCACTTGTTAGAACTTCAAAACATGTTTCTTGAGCTTATAGCTTATCTGATCCTAGGAATACATAATCAAACTTGTAACTCTGTTTTTGGCAAGCATTTCAATCCTTCTGGCATTTTGACCATTCTTAGAAACTGTTTCCTTGACAGCCATCTCCATCTTTAGCTTTGTGAATTAATCTATCTCAGCTTATAACCTGTGAAAATTCATCTAATTCTTAGTGTCTGATAATCCTTCACCACTTACTGGAAAAAAATATTCATCTAGGAATCAGTAAAATCCAAAGCAATTACTATCTAGTATCAATTATTACTAGGTAATACCCTACAGTCATAGTACCTTAAAAGTCTGGATTTTTCATGAAGTTGGCAACAGCAGAACTGGATAATATAGATGGGAATGTAGAAAACCAGTGCTAGCTTATATAGTACTCGAAAAACAAGGGTAAATCATTGGATTTTTTGAACTTTATTTCATATCTAATAAAGATGTAATGTGTGTGTGATTTTTCAGGTTATGGAAGCTGCACATATCCACATCCTTGAAGTAGCGATTGACTAAAATAATATTCATGATCTATGGCTGCAAACTCGAGGCCGTATGGGTTCAACCTTGATATACTTGTAGTCTCCTGTAGCAGCAAGTTATAGTTTTTATGTAGACTGACATGCAAACGCATAAAAATCTGAAAAATGTATTGATGCTTAATGCTTCAATGTAATTATAATAGTAATCTCAAGATGCGTCTGTCTATTTAATGCATCATAAATAATTGTTCTCACAGAATGTTCAATGTAAGGCAGTTTGGGTGCAAAGCTTGATTTGAATGCTATCTTGAAGGTCAGATGGGATGATATAAGAAAATGTTGGAACTTTGAAGTGCCTTAAACACCATTCAATTACAGGCATGCACAGCATCAGGGATTTCTAATGTAAACGTTCAAGCTTTCCAATCTGAATGCCAAATTGCAAAATAAGTTAAATTAATGTAAGGGAGATCACGCGATCTTTAGGAACCCACTAATGCATTTGAATCATAAATGCTATCTATAATCTTTCAAAAACTTCCTTGCATCCATGAGTTGTTTGACGTCAATGCTAACTATAGTCTTTCAATTTTTTTATGTAGTAATTAAAAGAAATTGCTATCCAATATGTAAAGAAGGGCCATAACTATTTAGGAAATAGGAAAAACAAGAAATGGGTAAAGATAGGAAAACTTCTGCCTTTTTGGAGGATGATAATGGTTTGTTAGGCATGGGGGCCATATGATTGACAAGTTGCATGAGGCAGAAGGTATGCCATGTGATAATGCTCCATCAAGTCACATTGATGAGTCTCCATTGGAAGCTCCACAATTATTAGGGTAGTGGGACTGGGGAGCACCTTGCTGAAGAAAAGTTGTACATCGCCTACCTCAACAACATATGTTGGATATTGAAGTACCTCGCTAGTGAATGTCAGCTAGATCAACTTATTGTTATGGTTAGGTATAAGTGGAGTTGGTAACTCAGTAGCTCTTGGTGGTGTAGGAGTAACAATGCTTGGAATAATGGTTGATTGTTGTTGTAAGGTTGTGGTTATTGTTGGAAGCTAGCCATCATTGAGGTTGGACAATGACTAGTTTCCCATCCATTATTTTTCCATGTGCTATGTGGTGCTTTCTACTATTTATTATGGACATTTCATTGGTATGGATATTGTTTCCATCCTCCTTGTTGAGGTATCCAATTAGGTGGGATTGATTTTTTCTTGGCTCAAGGGGGAATGTAGTTTAATGGTCTACTATACAAATTGGAAGAATTTGAAAATGATCTAGGTAGAGGAGTATTATAAGGAAATAGATCATGAGGCACACCTTGTCACTATAGCCATGGTCTACATTGTGCCACACAAAAAACAAGTCCATCTTCATCTTCCACCACCTTGAATTCTTGTCTCTCATGATTGTCTTATGTAATGAGGATAGTATTTAGCTAATTCTACCTCTGCTCCTTCCTATGTATTACTGGCATGTAGTGTATCAAGTTGATTTTTCATTTAATTTATAATATCCTACTTCATGTCCTTAGGGAGGTTGTTGAGCTCTAGTCTAGAAACACCTGCAATAGTCTTAATGGATGACAATGTTTTGTGGCCACAAGTTTTCTTCATAGTGGACCTTGAGTAGTTCTTAGAGATTCTACAGACATCGTCAAATGGAAATTGAGAGATATCTACAATACCAATTAGGTCTAGAGCATACATACAACCTTCATTAAATCCCCTTACGAATATAAGTTTCAATGAGTCAGCTTGAGACTTCTGTAGGAAGGACATAAACCTTTCTACATAATCCTCTAAATTTTTGTCCTCTTTCTATTTCATTCTAATTATGTCATTTTCCCTCACATCCACTTCTTCAATAATAGTGATACTTTAGAAACAAATTTTATTTCATGATTCTCCAATCTACAAATGCATCTCTATCTAATCCCATGAACCATATTAGGGCTACATCTTTAAGGGTTGCTGGGAAAATTCTATCAAAGGACATAAAATTCAAATAAGAATGTGTTTGATTCTTTTGTAACTAGGCCATGAAAGTTTGGTAAGGTAGAGGGTGGAATACTTTTCATGGTAGCATGTCTTTCTTGATAAAAAAAGGGGAACTAAAAATTAGAGGGCTCAGTAGGATTTTCAACTACCTCTTGAACCATGGTGGTCTAGACTAAGATAGCTCATAATTATTTCCTTTTGAAAGGTTCTCTAAATGATTATTTGTGAAAGTGAGTAGTGTATCTATGGACTTTAGGAAATAGATGATGATGGGATACACCTAACTCTAGACTAATGACAACTTGTGGGGAGACCAATGGGGCTTATTCCTCTATTGTGATAGGATCACTTAACTACCCTACTACTTTAGTTGTAATTTATTTGACCACATCATCCTCTATTGCTGCATATACTTCTTCTTAGGAAGCTCTCATTAGATCAACATTGTCAGTCAAAATGAAATTCCCAACGTGTCTCTTCTCCATTACATGCAATTGTATTATAGCTAAAATATCCTTTTTTTGCACAATGTTAGTGAGTATTTTGGTAATTTATTGGATAGTTATTAGTCCTAAGCTATGAGAAATGAATTTTAATCTAAGGAAATCAATAAAGGCTAATTTAAAAACCTAGAAATTCTAAATCTTGACACCATCCCCAACAATGGTGCCAAAAATGAGTGTCATCAATTCCTAATAAACCTAGTGTATCTAAGGCATGCACACAACTCAACAAATACACTTATCCACTATCAAGAATTCTAGAGAAGCATGATGTCCCTTCATTTAAATGTCTACTTAGGGATGTATCTTCTTGGCATGGTGTCAGTATTGTATGTACAACAATAGAGTCTTAGGAGTTGAAATTCTAGAGTTGCATATAGTAGAAAGGAATTAAAATTACAAAAAAGGAAATAAATTTTATTTTCTTAATAAAGAAATACTCTATAACTCCTTCAAACAAACTAAGAATCACACAGATGATGTGGGTTAAGGAAATTAACTTATTTACTACAATAAACATACTTAAATTATAAATGTAAGAATCTAGGCTAAATAGGATAGTGATTCAGTTATAGTCCACCTCAAGTGGGCCCTTGCTTGAATAAAATTCACCTTTCTCTCTTCCTCAAATGAATTGTTGTCTAAATCATAATGTTGTATTCTCATAACACTAAAATAGTGAAATAGAATCATACGAATGAAAATCCTGAAAATCCAACATACAAATTATCTCAACAAAATCTACTACATGCATGCAAAATCTATTACCCATATATTCTAGATCACACATAATATATCTACTTCTACTTCTATACATTTATTGTTCCTCTACAACTAACATTATTCTTGATCATACAAGAGAAGGACATCTTATCTTAGTAATGACAATAAAACTAACAAACTGAGTCTAGAATGACAAGAAGGAAATTTCTTGTTAAGACATTCTAACATGCACATGAGAATAAGTATGTTAAAATAAATAAGGATGAGTGGTTGAATTTTTTCTACTTTTATGCAACTCTATCTATCCTATTGGAGAGTCGGCATCCTACCATCTATTCAAGCATTCTTTCTTGTTGCCAATGTGATTCATCCTTGGCTGTAGGAAATATGTGGCCATGACTAAATGGCGATAGACATACTATAGTCTTTCCTACAAGCACATTACAACCATGGATATAGGTTGAATCCTTAGTTGCTACAAGGATTAATTAGCTCCCATAAAAATCCTTTTAGCTACACTTCAATTTCTCATGGACATGGTAATCATCATAAGTAAGATTAAATGATATGTTAAATATTTGAAAATAACTTCTTTAACACATGAACATTTAATTAAATCTTACAATTAAACATGGTGCACATATTAGAATATTAATTAAAAGGTCTTGTTTAATAGGTAGAAATTTCTTTGAAATAGGAAAATAAGTAGAAAATAAAGGCAATTATTGAGCTCACCATGAGATATACTAATTTTGGCATACCCTAGGCTATATGTGTAATGACCCTTAACATAAATTCAAGTGAAATACCAAAATCTAGAATAATCATAACAAATATCAACAATTTGTTCATGTAATGATAGTTGCAACTAAATATTTGATTCAATTATTTATTTCAAGCACATATCAATTTGAAATAAACACAAATATTTCAATGATTACAAAGATACTTTAGAAATGCCTAAAATTTTGAAATATCTAAACATTGCTAAAATACTCTAAGCTTGAAGTGTAAATTAAACATTTGTATAAACATTCCCTCTAGAGACCAAAGGGTTTTCATCATTTGATCTCCAAATCCAATGGTTTTTATCCTTATATATAATAACTAAATAGAAGTGCTCAAACTACGGTTAGGGTGTGTTGATGAATTGATGAAATATTATCCAAACTAATGAATTTTTTCCTATATGTAGGTTGGAGACCTAACATGGGCCCATACGTGGTAAGATCCTTTTGAAAGTTTCCCACCATTTTACATTCAAATTTTTTTCCCATTAATGGCATCACAAATTGGCCATGGTGATTGGCACAATCCTTTATTTGAATGGAAAGGGTCTAGGAAGATGCGTGCCAAATGCTAAGTGTTCAAGAAAATGTGTACCAAAAGGATGAAAAGGTAAGTAGGACTAGGGAATCAGGAGTTAGGATGTTTCTCTAAAATATTTCAATTTGGTGTGTTCTATCATTATATTATTTTTATGTTAGAGGTAGAGGATACAAGAAGTGGGATACAAGGATTCTCAAGGCATGAGAGTATGAAAAGTTCAAGGGTTATAAATAAGAAGGTTTGTAGGATAATAGTGACCGTGCTTTAAATATTCCTAAACTAGGAAGGAGTAGGGATAAAGATTTGGAGATACTCAATGTAGCAAGGATCAAGGATCAGGATTCAAAGATACGTAATGTGAGTGGGATCAAGGATTAGGATTTAGAGATGCTAGATGTAATGATGAGAGGAGATTGAGCTTCAAAAATACTTAATACAAGAATTAGTGAGAATTGAGAATGCAATAATTCATGTAGTCCCAAGGGAGTGGGGATCAAAGTTTTGGCATATCGAATATTATTATGGAATGAAGGGATGCGTGACAATATGATAAAGTCTAAAACCATATCAAAGGATAAAAAGTGACTCAAACACCCTCATACTTAGGATAAAGTACATTATATTTTTTTTCCTTACGGAAACTACTTTCCCTCAAGCAATGTAGATTTGGATACTCCAAGATCTATGGTCCTTCCCAACTGGTATATTTAATAGGTATATTATTTCAATACACTAGGTACTTTGTAATTTTTCATCCCTCATATTCTTTGCCTTAGTATCAATAACACCACCAAGTTCCAATATGATCTTTCCCTCATCATCCAAATCCACTTAAAATGTGAAATATTATCCAAGGGCCCAATTGAGGTGAGGCACATGGCAAATAATATGAATCTTGTTATTTTATATAAATTTCCACTCATATGTAGCCACACCAACCCTCCTCTAGATCCTATAATGCACCTAGAAGTGTGGTTTAATATTTTTAAACCCACTACCTTTGATGGAATTATTCCTAAGGTTATGATCTAAAATATACCATATCTCTAACTTCAAATGACCCCTCTATGTAGTTCTAATCTATATGGAGTTTTTCTTTATTCCAGGTTTGTTAGAGGTGATATTTGAGTTATCTCAATCTATACTAGCTATGTTTTACCAAGTCACTAGCTACTAGCACTTTGTTATCTATGAGTACTAAATTAAGAAAGGTTGATGCATAATAAACATATAATACCATGGATGTAGACATACCAATTTACATATTGTAAGTAGTGTTGTAGTTGTACTCTCTCAAATGTAACCACTTAACCCAAGTTAATTGTTGATTTGAGACAGTTCATTAAGTGGCCTTCAACCCACTTGTTCACTATTTCTATTTTCCTATCTATTTGTGGATGATATCTTGTGCTAGAGGTGAGTTCTATCCTAGCCAAATAAAATAACTCTTAATAAAAAAGCTAAGTAATCTATTATCTCTATTTCTAATAATATTTGCAGGCCACCAATATAACCTTAACACTTCTCTAAAAAATAAATCAACCAATTGATGTGACTATCCCCCACAATATGAAAAAATATTTACCATGTACCTTAGGGAGGCTTGAGATGAAATCCATAGATATGATTTCCCTCTTCTAATTTAGGATGGGTAATGGTTGAGGATAGCCTACTAGGAAAACATGTTCTACTTTATTATGCTAATAGGTAATGCATTCTCTAATGTGTTTGGGGACATCCTTATTGAGACCCTTCCATGAGAACCTTTTCCTAAATTTTCCATAGGTCATGTAGAATACTAGGTATCTTGCTAGTGGTGTATCATGAAAATCCCTTAAAATCTTCTCCTTCGTTCTAGATTTAGGAACTTGGAAGATTCTATTTTTATAAATAATGCTCAACCGTATGTTACTATAAATCCATTATCTCTTGAATTTACATAAGGATATAATTAACAAGTACATTCTAATTATATTATTCCATAATAAAGACTTTGTAATAAGTATAAACATAAATTTAGTAGAATATAGATTAGGCTTCCTAGAAAGAGAATCAACAACTACAAACTATTTTTTCCTTTCATGACTCTATGTGAAAATTACAAGCTTTGAGCTTACTCACCCATTTTTGTTTCCTATAATTAAAGTCACATTAGCCAAGGAATAAACTCAAGCTATTATGATTTTTTCACCATAAATATTCAAAAAACCAAGTATTTTCAAAACTTGGCTAAATAATGTATGATAGACAACATCTATTTGTCATAGATAGATAATATTTTTTATAATTCTTTCAATTTGATACTTTCAAATGCTATGGTATGACACTTCTACACTAAGATATCTCTAATTCCCTCTTAAAGAATCACATTCTACAAAAATGTATGTGATAAAACTAGGATAACAAGAATAGGACATGAACACATTACCTCCTTAAGCTTATTAAAATATTCTCAATTTGTTTATGTCCATACAAAATCTCATTTCTTTGTCATATCAAATAAGGGTGTTTCTATCCATGAGAACCCCTTCACAAATATTCTATGCTGAAAAATCCCCCAAGTATGTTAATGTGGAAGGAGGAGATCAATCCAAGATGGCTTGGATCTTCTATTGATCCACCTAAACACCTTGAGCACAAATAACATGGTCAAAGTACAAGATCTCTATCACTAATCTCACATTTTGATTCAATTACAAAGGGATATTTGTGTTCTAAAATACTAAGAAAGTTACATATAAACACTTCAAATGTACTTCCCATTTCTTGCTATAAATCAAAATTTCATCAAATAAAAATAAAACAAAATTTCTTAATTAATTACTAAATACATGATTCAAGAATGACTAGAAATTAGTTGGTGCATTTGTGAATCCAAAAGACATGACTAAGAATTTAGAGTGCCCAAAATGACATTTGAATGTTATTTTATGTAGTTCCTCATCCCTTACATGGATCTAATGGCATCCTTTAATCTCAAATCATTCTTCAGAAACATATTCAACCATGAAATTCATCAATTATCTCATCAATCCTAGGAATGTGATATTTTTTTATTTTCTTTTTTATTTATCTCTATAATCAATGCACATCTTTATGGTGCCATATTTTTTTTCACAAGAACCATGGATGAGGCAAATGGAGTGGAACTTGGCTTGATGTGACCCATATCTATGAGCTCTATGGTGACCTTCTCCATCTCTTATTTGTATATTCCTATGTGGAAGTAATGAGTGGTCACGATAGGCTATCATCCTAATTCCAACTTTATGATATCTTGGAATCCTCTATTGGGTGGTAGTCCTAGAGGCAAATCACTAAACACTATACAATGATTATCCAAAATATATTATTTAATATGAATATGATGTGTTCATATCTTATGAGCATGGATAAATTTATAGGTATAACCAAATAACTTACTACCCAAGGAACTTGTCCCTTGTCAAAATTACTCTCCATTCATTTAGTTGTAACCACTCATAGTGATCCACTAGAAATTACTCTAAGTACCACATATTTTCCTACAAATCTAAACTTAAGATCCATGGATTGATAAATCTATGAAACTCACCAACATAATGCAACCATTGTATGCCCAAAACAATTCAACCTGTCCTAAACCCACAATGATTTCACCAGATACCTTTTTATCTCCCATGGCTATGTTGATTTTTTTTAAAAAATTCTGGGGTATGGAATGGTGAATATATTAAAAAAAATGATATAAAATCCTTTAAAATCCTCAGCTTTCAATCATATTTTATCCACCAACCCTTTATCAACAAATTTATGGGAAGCCCCACTCCCAATAATCACTATTATCCTTTGTCTAGATAACACTCAAACTCTGAATGGATGATATCTAGATGCTCTTAAAGTGTTGCAAGTGTGCATTTTCTTTTTCTTTAATCCTACACATTTTTAGGTTCATGTTCCTCTATGATTTATTATGGATTAGGTTCTTTAAAATTTAAATAATCACCAAATATTACATCAATGCAATGGTCTTGTCCCTTAATAAGAGTTTATGCCTACATTCCCATGGATCCTTATATGAAAAACATAGATTCCTCTAATTTCGTTTCTATTATAGTAATCTACCTTCTTTATTTTAGGTGGTTAGGGTGTGATCTTCCTTGGCTATAAATATGACCCCCCTTTCTAGAAATTCCATTTTATACTACACAAGGGTGGGTGTCTTGGATTTGGATATGAACTTTCCCTTAAGCACATATGGCTCAAGTATTAAGGTTCTTTTGATTTCTTCTTGTAAATAAGTGAGTATAAAATCATTAACAATACCTTTGAGAGGTTCAAATAGACCTTCAACAAATATAAAAGTGACTCTTTTTCTCAAAAGTATCAACAACCATTAAGTTACAACTTGCTAAAATTTGACGACATAAGATTTCATAAAATATCGTTGTTTGATACTTGCAAGTTCTATAAAATACTCATCATTGTCCTTTTTCTCAAAATGGTCCAAAATAATTTTTCTAAAATCATCAAATGAGTTTATTTAGAAAGAGTATCATATCCATCTTGCCACATTAACTAAGATATTTTGACTAAAAACATTAAATATTTAACTAAGCAAAATTTGATGAAGAAAATCCTACAAAATAAAAATATTAATGACCCAAGATTTTTGTATTCAACCTTGTTATGGATATTTCAAAATAATCAAGTATATAGAAAAATATAAGGTAACGATAATTGTTAAACTTGAAAAACCCTAGGAGGTACAAAAGGATAACAAAGAGGAAATAAGGGAGAAAGAGAACATAAGGAGATATAAAAAGTGTTCATGAGCATGAGAATGGAATAAAAAAGGTTTAGACAAGGAGAAGGATGAAGAGGCAAGGTGTATATGGAAAATAGGAAAGAAAATGAGGAAAACCTAATGGCTATGGGTGAAGGAACCATACAACATGATAGTGAGAAGGGGAATACAAATGAAGCCACTAAATTGCTAGGGAAAAGCTCCAAAGGGCTCAAAATATCTAAAGAAGAACTCTAGCAAGACTCCAAATCCTCAAGATCAAAAGATGATAGAAATATAATGGCATGCAAGGAAGAATATTTATTATGATGGATGATGGGATGAGAATGAGAGATAGGAGGAGTCATTAATATGATTACAAGGAATTTGAGTAAGGTAAGGATACATATGTGGTAGGTAGTCATTAATAGGCCTCACATCAAATTTTGATATTAACTTAAATAAGGGTCAAACATTCTAGCAAAGGGGCCACGTTTGACCCTTAATTTAAAGAGGGCCAAATTTATAGGATAGGTTAAAGGGATCTAGAGAATCTATATGGTGGTGATTTCACACCTCTATAATGCATGAGGTGAAATATAATATGGAAACTATGGTAAAGGTTCACTACACATGAAAGAGAACACACAAACATTAAATGCTAGGTGAAAAAATATAAATAGCACATTAGATATGCGAGAAACGCTTATACAAAGATTGATAATATGTGAGGGTAAAAACATAGGCACACGCGAATAAGCATAAGAACACAAGTCTAAACTAATTTTGAACAAGGTTAAACCAAGGGGTAGAAACACTTATTAAAGAAAACACCTAAAATAAGTACACAAAATATAGTAAAATAATTTGTAGGGTATATAGTTATTGTTATTACATTTTACCCCCACTTTAGTGAGTTAATTGTACATTAAAGGGGAATAAGCATGCTAAATTAGAAAGTGTAGTATGGATTAATTAATCATGTACTCTCTATAATCCTCACACTAAATAAATTAGAGAGATCTCATTTTTAGATTTTTTTCTTTGATCTTCATTCATGTGTGTTTATCTAGTCCAAGCATCTAATGAAAATAGTCACTATATGTATATAAGAAATGCTAAACAACATATATATGTAGGAATTAAAAATATTAAAATATAATAAACATAAAAATAGACAAGAGTACACACTAGATACACATCATGTGTGAATAAATAAGAAAACACATTGCTACAACAAGAATGCACACATATTCTCAAAATATGAAATGTTATCAAACAAGGAATCTTTTGGAGGTTATGGGATGGTAATTTTGCTAACTTTTGGAATGAGTCTTGGAAAGAAGGTCATTTGTTTTTATTTATTCAAATCCTTTCTCAAATAAAAGACTTGATCATCACAATAAATGAAAATAAAGTCCATGGCTACATTGATTGGAATGGGGAGTAGCCCAAATGGAAAAATTGTAGGGCACAAATGATGGGAGGAAGGGTCTTGAGAGGTGGTAGACAATAGGAGATTCAAAAATGGATAAAACAATTGTTAATTTGTTCCAAGTATGAGGATTTGGTGTTGTCATTGATGTCAACAAGCCTATTTTTTCATTGGTATGAGGAGAAGATTGTTACAAGAGTATGTGTATTTGTTGGGATTGTCTATATTGTTTCATTGATGATGCTTTGATTAGTTGCATTATGTTGTTAAATTAGTAAGCTATTGGTGTCAACCTCTAGTGTTGCTTTGATAAGCTTCTATTTATGGTTGGGGAAGTGATGAAGATGATGAGGATGTGTTCCTGGTGCTTGGTTTCCAAGTGCTTTTGAGAAAATTTGATAAGAAGAGGAAACAATGAGTTGTAGTGTGTTTTGGGTTCACTAGTAGAATTTGGAAAATAAATGACTACATGACTAAATTTTAGTCACAATAACTCAAAATGACTAAATTCTACTAATTTTTTACAACTCAACTATAAATGAGTAAATAAATGACCAATTTGGTCGTTGACTAAAAATTATTTAGTCATACAAATAAAAATGACTAAATAGTTAGTAATTTATTTAGTTACAATCTATTTGAGTAAATCATTTAAGGAATAAAAAATATAGCCCACCAAAATACTCTAAAACTTTAATAAACATACTCTAAAACTTTCGTCAAAATATTATTTTCAGTCGTAGCCCGCCAGAATGGAGTTTTCATTTTAATAAACATACTCTAAAACCTTCATCGAAACCTTATTTTTAGGCATAGCCCACCAAAATGGAGAAGTGTTTTAGTAAAGAATGACAGAGAATGGTAAGGAGATGTGCGTGACAGAAGGCATAGGATTCATTGCTACTTATCTCATTCCTACTCTACTCAACAAGGGTTACATTGTTCGTGCTACTATTTTTAATCTAGGTATTTAATTGACATATATTTGCATAATCTCAAATTCCTTCAGATGCTTTTGAAGTATCAATGTATCCTATTTAGGGTTTAGAATTATTTATTTTAATTTTAAAAAATAAATAAATGATGTATTTTCTTGTGATTAGATAATGTGGAGATCTCCTAAATCTTCCCCAACACACTGTCCTCTTTTGCACTATATTCATTACTCCAATTGCTAGGGTTTTGCATGTGACATCTTTAATATCTTCATGACAGTGGCTTTTAAATAGATCTCAATCTTTGCTTTAATCTTTTTCATGGTAACCCTTGAGTTCCATAATCCACCTTCAATCTCTTTTAAGAATTTTGTCTTAAACTAGAATGCATAGTATGCATATAAAGCAAGTCCTTCATACTTCCCATTGTTCCAAACCACCACTCACTGCCTTGCTTAAAATGTTGCCTCCATAAGCACAATAGCATGTTTTAAAATCATGGTTTCTAGTGATTGACCATTAAGGTCACTACTTTCATCAAGATACAATGAGATTTGTGTCTTCAAACTCAAGGCATTATGCAAGATAATATTGTGAATTGTTTATTGTGTATGATTTGATTTTCTTGCACATTTACTGCTTTACTAACTGCCTTTAAGACTGGATATTGCACCCTCAACTACAATATCAAACAACTCACTCACTATCACTTGAATATTCCTTTCATGAGCATCCTTCTATGAAATAAAACTATGCCCTATAGTCTGCCTACTTACTTACTACAGGGGACTCATTGTTTCATGGTATTGTGGGTCTTGAGATCCTTCAACCTTATTGTCACTACTTCACAGTCCATAAGGTATTATTCACTATTCTCCCATCTTTGATGAGTCTCAAAACACTGCTCAAACATGCAATCCACTACCTCCATTATACAATGGCTAAGAAGAAACATTGAACCTGTGATTACCACTATTACTTCATTTGGACAGTCATTCCCTAATTGCATTTGCCTTGTCTAACACTACTAATAGCATTTGAAAAAACCTTAAGGTCAGCAAGGGGGTAAGGAAACTCACTGTTAAAATCTCCACTTTACTATGCAAGGTTTGAGCTTTATTATCTTGTTAATTGCTCAACCTCTTTTTGACTATCACACCTCAAGTGACTGTCATTCTTCTTACCATAGATTACATTTACAAATTTCACTGAGCTACATAGTTTGCTTGTTATTGGCTATAATCTTTAGATTGCAAGATTTTTTTATTGGCTACAATGTCTCAATCTTTTTGGTATTGCAACCTCACTAATTTTCTAGAGTTATGGTTTATGTTTCTACAGAGGCCTAGGTTTTGCACCCTAGTCATGCTCTTATCAATTCTTTTGTTGGTATTAAAAAAAACCTTAAATCTTGGGTCATAAAATTAGTTGTCTTGACAGGGTTGTGGTATGATCTTCAATTGTATCCTAGAGAGTGTGGGAATCTTGTTTTTTATCATTAAGGTATGTAAACTTGATTAGGGAAATGCATCCTATATAGTAGGGGTCTTGCTTTAATAATTTCCATAATGGTTATTAGCAGATCACATTATTATAGTTTGTGGTAACCCAAGATTTCATTCAAGTATGTAACAAACTTGGTTTGTAGTTTAAGTTGTACACTTTTAAGTAACATTCATAAGGTTTAGAAAATCTTGATCACTCTCTAGAATAGCCCATTAAACATGGGTTGTGCTTGAATGCACTACATAATTGATATAACAAAACCACTTTGCATATCAACCATAGTTATAGGCTCTTTATTGCAGCAAGAGGTAATCAATCTTGGATCATGCTATCATTATATTGTAACCTATTAAACTTGAGTCAACCTGAATGCACCCAATGATGATTGACACCTAATTGTGATGACAGTGATTTGTACATGAATTGTGCTCATATGAGTGCCTCCATTTCTATCACACCATAGCCACATTAAACTTGGGTCACACATGAATGCATCCTATATTTGTTATAGCACAACTATGCCACATGACCAATAGAGTTATGGATCACATAATTATAGTCACAATAATTTTTTCCTCGGTTGTGCTCTTATGGTAATTCCATTACCGTTACAACATAACCCTTTAGACTTATATTGCTCAAATCCTTACATTTCTTATTTTCTCTTTGGATGGATGACTTCATGGATTTTTTGTGATTTATACAACTTTTGTTTTGATAGTAAAAGACATCAGATTCTTTTTGAAGCTAAAATGATTTATTAATTATGGTTTTATGACGATTTTGAGTTTTATTTAGAAGGGGTTAATATGTGGCATTTTTATGTGAAGGAATAATAGATTGTGATGCAACGTTCGGGTATGGACGGTTCAGGAAAAATTGGATTTCTATCGGTGACATAACCAGGTTGGAGAGTACCTTGAGTCAGTGTGAAACACTTATGGGTGTTTTCGCTGGGAAGTAGAACCTAGGTGTAGGAACTTCTAAATATTCGACAGAGGAATTTTCTTTATTCTAAAGATAAAACCATAAATCTGCTGGTCCAATTGGACATCCAACTTGACATCTTTAATATCCGATAGAGAAAGTTTGTACATTCTAAAGATAAAATCATAATTTGTTGGATCAATTTTAGATCCGATGGAGGAAGTTCCTACATTCTAAAGAAAAAATCATAAATTTTATTGGTCCAACTAGAGATCCAATTTGAGGTCATGAAGCTCCAAAAGAGAATGTTCCTACATTCTAAAGATAAAATCATAAATCTACTTGGTCCAATTGTAAGGGTTTGTCTTTTTAATTATACTTTCTGACATTTGGCTTGATACAAACTGTTACTTTAGAATTATGGTATTGCTTTTCTTCTAATGTTTTCAACCCTCATTTTAGGGAAGAGCTCCGAAGATGGTTCCTTTAGATGGAGACTACACTTTTCCACTATAGGTTTCGTCTAGAAACACCAAAAGCTCAGGTACAACAGATTTTGAGGTGAATTGCACTTAGTATTTTATGTTGATATGGATATGTTCTATCCTGTAGTTAATTGTTGTAGCATAACAGATAGGCTAAATAGTTGTTCATATACCATTGTTTCAAATTCTAAATTGCTATACCTTATTCTAGGAGAAAATCATAGGGAGAGTCTATATATAAGACACCATTGTTTCAAATTCAAAATTGTTGGCTCTTTCACAATTGTTTACTTCATTTATTTGATCTAAGACAACTTGTTGTATAGAAGATTCTCTCAAAATCACAATAAACTCCTTTATTCTGAGATGACTGTTCAAAATCTTTCCCATCATAATAATGAACAAAAGAATCAGTCATTAACCTAAACTTTGCAAGAGTTTCATCAAATTCTACTTTTCCACTCTCTTTTCCATTCTAAATTTTATTCCCAATTTCATCCATGAAGAACTTCCTTAGCTTGTAGATCCTATTGTTAGCCATAACTTTACCATGTGTCAAGGATAGCTTCAAGTTTTTACCCAAGCAACAATTGACAAATTCAGCCTTACCATATTTTGATGAAATTGGGAATAAAATTCAAAATGGAAAAGAAAGTGGAAAGTAGAATTTGATGAAACTCTTGCAAAGTTTAGGTTAATGATTGGTGCTTTTGTTCATTGTTATGATGAGAAAGATTTTGAACATTCATATCGGAATAAAGGATTTTACTATGATTTTGAGAGCATCTTCTATACAGTAGGCTATCTTAGATCAAATAAATGAAGCAAAAAATTGTGAAAGAGCCATCAATTTTGAATTTGAAACAATGGTGTCTTATGTATAGATTCCCCGTGATTTTCTCTTAGAATAAGGTATAGAAATTTTGAATTTGAAACAATGGTATATGAATAACTATTTATCCTATATGTTATGCTACAACAATTAACTACATGTTAGAACATATCCATATCAACATAAAATAATATGTGCAATTCATCTCAAACTCTGTTGTGGTAATTGCTTTGTAAGGAAGTTTGCACTCCATGAACATTCTTTGTGTACATCAGTATGTTGGTTATTATCTCGATCTCCTTTCTGATCAAAAGAACATTGAATTTCATTGCATAACTCATGACCATTTTGCAGTGCTATGATCTAGTGCTCTTTTACTTCTTACTCACTATGTTCTCAATCACCTTATGCAAATGAATTAGAGGACAGGTGTTTGTCACCATTTGATAGTCAATTTCATTTCTTTTGGATTATTTGTTATGATTCAATCACTGTTTGATAGTGTTCTTCCTTTCTCATTCCTATAGGATAGAGGAAAATTCACAATTTACAACTCTCTAACAATGATCACAAGTGGATTTTTATCAGATATTGTAGTTGCAAGTTCCACTTCGGATCACCAAGCCTTCACAAAAAAATTTGCACAACCACTGCAACATCGCACAACAGTTGTTGGGCCTTTGCGGGATATGAATGGCTCATTAAGACCTCCATGCTACCCTTTTGCCACTCTTCTCTCTTCCCTATTCCATCTTTGTCTGGGTTTCCCAGGTCATTGTACAAATCATAATCATACACTCTGTCCCACTCTTCTCTCTTCCCTGTTCCATCGCCTATCAAGCTTGTTAGCTCCTCATTCCTCCACTTTAACAAAGCTGGAGGAGTTCACAAGGGAGATAACTCTACAAAAAAACTTTCTTATGTATCCTGTAATATATGAAAAATAAGCTTTACGGTCAAAAAAATCTATCATAATGATCTACGTGTTTACCCTATTGGAGAAAAAGATTGGTCTTTTTTATTGTAAGATGCAGGATACACCCAAGAATAGATCTAAAAATATCAGATTTTTAGGCCTTCAGATCTTTGAGATCGTTGTAGATTTGATTTGATGTTTGTACAGCTAGACAGATCTAAAAAAATATTTCTTGAAAATGATGTAAATGAAAATTTTATTTGTTCAGAATAATCTAAGGGTGTTTTTTTCACTTGCACAATTTTTTTTTGTCTACCTTAAGATAACCGTTAAAATTATCATTTTGTTAATCATAATATTTCATTGTATATTTTCATTTTGTTAGATTGTATTGGATAGTTAATGGTTAAGTTTTTTTTAAAAATAAATTCAGCATAATATACTTTTCATGTACTTCTTTTCATCACTTGTAAATATAATTTTTTGTTACTTTTTGTGATCATAAAAAATAGAGATGATTTTAGTCTCTGTGAAATATTTTCAAGGATGTTTGAGATCTCTACAAGGTGATGAAAAAGTCCCTAGGGTTTGATAGGGTTTTGAGTATCCTTATTATTTTGATGGTAATGTTGTCACTAAGTTCTCTCCTTGCCCAAATATAGTCACTTGAGAAACTACCATGATGCTCTTGACTGTAAATTACTTTGTTTTCCCTACCTTCTCACTATAGGTCTGATTCTTCAACTCTACCAATTTCCCTTCCATCTCAATGTCTTTTTATGCTCTTGCATCTATTATCTTATGAATTTATTCTTATGACTCTGAAAGCTATCACTAGGTCTATTATGACTATTAGGTCTTTGACGGTATACGATTTTCTACTATGAACTCTTAGATTGTCATAATTTTGATGACAATTCTCCAAGGATGTTTGCTCACTAAATTAACTCTTTGTATATTCTCCATTATGCATTGAAAATTCATGGTTTCTAGTTAACTATTTATTAGTGTAACCATTGCCATGTTCCTTGGGATTGTCATCCCTATAGGATAGTTTCCTTATAGATCTTAATGTAATTTAAAAGGTTCCCATAAATATTGAAAAGTTTCATAAGACTGTTGTGTCAAGGTAGTATATGGTTGTGACAAGTTTCATAATACCGCCATACTACAAGAGCCAAGAAGACACGATGCGGTGTAGCGGTAACATCCCGCATTACCATGAAGGCTAAGAAATAAATGTGTGGTATGATGGTAAATCAAATACTTCTCCCACATCCCTGCAAGAGTTAAGAAGACACGGTGTGGTGTAGCAGTAACATCTCGCATTATTGCGAAGGCCGAGCAATAACAGTGCAGTGTAGCAGTAACATCCCGCATCACCGCAAGGATCATATCAAAACGGTGTGGTATCACAGTTAAACTATAAAAAAAAATATCACATTTCTTTGAGGAATTTTTTTGAAACAGTTTGCTTGCCTTGTGTATATTGCTTCCACATTTTCATGTATGTCTAGTAGGGTACTTGTAACTACAACATATGACAAAAAAAAATCCCTATTGTTATTCTTTGATGGATGTCCCTTCGTTATTACTTGATTTCTGATGTAGTGCACATTCTTATAGTGTAAGCCTAATTTTTAGATTGTTTCATTTAGCATCACCAATATTCTCCACAAGAACATTGTCCTTGTTTAAAATGATGGAAATGGTTCACATCTCTCAGAATAATTTCTCTTGCAACAAACTTGGAAATGAATTTAGATGCAGTGTAAAAATTAGAACATACTTGAAGGTTCTTAACAACTCTAATAGTTGTACTAGGGGCCATGTTTAACAAACCAAATGCAATTGCTAACTTTTCACTATGGTGGTAGATAAATGATTTTTTTTCTTCTATTCCACAACATTAAGTAAAGGTCTTCAATCTGGAAATACCCTACTACCTTCATTTTCCAAGCCAATTTCTCCAATTTTGCATATGTAGATCTCTCATGTTTGTGGATGTGATCTGTCTCCTACACAAAAAATCATGTACCATTTTATGCCCTTCAATCTAACTACATGTAGATGTCTTTTTAATTCTTCTATCTTTAATCAATCTCCTTACTATTTGAACCTCACCACACTTGCCTGCTTTTGCATAGATGTTTTACAGAAGAACATAAGTTGCAACATTTTTAGGATCCAACTAAAAAAAAAGTATTGTTGGAATACTCAATCTATATTCATATATGATCCAGAGGAACCAAAGGTTTAACTGGCATCTCAGTAATAATGTTTAGGGTGTCCTCAAGATAGCCAGCACAAGCACAAAGGTCAACCATGCACACCTAATTATCAACTATATATGTAATGCAATAAGGTTCACTGATGTGTGAAGTATGTACAACCCTCATCCACTGAACCTGCATGACTGCATGCATCTAGAACACAAGCAGAGCTTACAATTTCGGTGTTCAAGAGTGCTTCATTAATTCAAATATTTTGAGAGCTTCCTTGGAAAATCCATTTTGTGCACATTCTACAATCATATCATTTCATTCCATGAGATGACATCTCTTTGAGGCATTTTAAAAAAAAAATCATTTTGTACTACATTTTGGTGTCAAATCTTTGGTAATTATGGTTAGTTTCATAACATTCAAAAACTGAATTCTAGGAAATTATATACAGTAAATAGATTGATGGTTGTTTGGATAGTGAAATTAGCTCTCTTAGAAATTAATTGAAATATCTAGAAGTATTATTTTAATTAAAGAGGATTTTGTGGTAATTTTTGTAACAATGATTAATAATGATTTTACAGTGTAGCTAGCTTGCTATTTTCATTCAAGATACAAGTCATCAAATTCAAGCACATAGCAAGAAGATGGTACTCTACTTCAAACCCTCAACCTCACTTAGTTTAGTCTTCTTACATAGGGATATTAAGGAAGTTGCTAAAAAATTAATATATATCATTTTTTGTTTGTGAAGGAGAATCATGTGAGATTCAATATGGCAGTGGATCAATATTTGATTTCTTAAGTAAAGATGATGTCATAATTGGGAAACTTGTTGCACTAATACACAAACAACAATATATGGCTAAATAAACTACTAAAAATTGCATATAAAAGACTAATTTTGGTCACGTGACCATTAGTAGTTTATTGCAGGTCATTTATAACGCGACCAAATTTATGACTAAACTATTTTAGTCATTTATTTAGTCATTAACTTAGTCATTGATTTGGTCATTAATTTGGTCATTGATTTAGTCATTAATTTAGTCATTGATTTAGTCGTTAATTTAGTCATTAATTTAGTCATTGATTTAATCGTTAATTTAGTCATTGATTGTTATTAACTGGTCATTTATTTAGTCATGGTAGTGATTTATTTAGTCATATATTTAGTCATTAATTTAGTCATATATTTAATCATTAATTTAGTCATTAATTGTTGTTAACTGGTCATTTATTTAGTCAAGGTAGTCATTTATTTAGTCATATATTTAGTCATTATTTTAGTCATATATTTAGTCATTAATTTAGTCATTACTTTAGTCATTTATTTAGTCATTATTTTAGTCATTACATTACTAGTCATATATTTAGTTATTTAGTCATTTAGTCATATTTAGTCATTAATTTAATCATTACTTTAGTCATACAGTTAGTCATTAATTCAATCATTTTATTTACTAGTTTTCATTAATTGGTAGTAAATATAATCATGAAATAAATAATTTATTAAATACCATAAATTTTATAATGCAAAACTAATATAATATTAAATTTGAACTAAAACATAAAAGTAAATAAAAATATTACATATGCGTACAAGCTACAACATACTAAAATTAAAAGATTGATTCAACATCATGATAAATAAAGGTAATCTACAATAAAAAAATTTAATGCAAATATATATCAATATATATATCAAGTTATAAGATGTCAAAGATGTCTAAGAGTATATATGTAAATATAATAAAAAATGTCAAAGTTGTCTAAGAGTTTCCAAGTCTTTCAAATACACCATGATAATTAAGATCCCTAACAACATATTCAAAATACTGCATAAAGTAGTGAGCCAAGATGTCTAGCAACTAGTACATGATAAATATGTTCAACTATGTCATTTTTTGCAAATATTTTAGTGGCCACTGTGTGAAGGTTCCCTCTTTCTCTTTCAGACGAACAACTCCATCTATTTTGTCTTCATAAACAAGGGGTATGTTACTTGTGACCTTTAAAATGTTTACATTTGCATCCATTGTTCCTTTCAAGTTGACTCCATGTACAATAGATAGGGAGTGAATCCACCCAATGCCCACAACATCACCATCTAATGGATCCAACACCTTAACTTTATCTCCTTCTTTGAGTTTATCAATACATTCCTGCAAAAAGAAAAAAATAATACATTATAACATAAACTTACATAAAGGCTTCCAAAAAATAACACATTATCCATGTTCCTACTAAACTTGCATAAAGGCTTCCAACAATTTTTTATGCATGAATAACATAAACTAATAAACTTGTATAGTTTTCTCTTTAGATTACAACAACTACATGTAGCTTAATCAATATCTCATTTAGACAAATAAAAAATTATAAGATTTAATATTCAATACCATAGAACACAGAAAATACGATAAAATGTGTTCACTGAGGTCATCACAAAACTCACCGTGTTTGGAGAAGCAAGCTGCTTTCCACTCAACATACTAGTAGCTGATCTTTTTACAAACCCATTCTCATAAGACTGCTTGTGCATACACATCAGCAATTTAAATATCAACAAGCATTCCATATTAATTATTGTTCAATAACCTTATTGCAAACCTTCCTTATAACATAGAAAAAAAGAGAAAATTACAAAACATACATTTCTACCAAGGTGTGAGGAGTCAAAAATTAGGAAAAAATAATTTTTTATCCAAAACCTGTGGATGATAGTTAATTTTTGTTCAAAACTTCAATTCAGCTTATAAACTCAAAGTTAACATTTTGACAAAATGATTTGACAAGGCATAGGGTTGGTTTCCATCCACACATAAGGAGATTCATAAAAAATGATGCACAAAGCAACCAAAAATAAATCTAAAGCATGACATTCAACTTATATTATATTTGATCTATAACAATCCTTGGAAGATATGTTGAGTTTTTATTATGTTCAAAAGTTGCACTTCATCCATGTTCTTACTAAACTTGCATAAAGGCTTCCAACAAATTTTTATGCATGAATAACATAAACTAATAAACTTGTATAGTTTTCTCTTTAGATTACATCAGTTACATGCAACTCAATCAATATATCATTTAGACAAATAAAAAATTGTAAGATTTAATATTCAATACCATAGAACACAGAAAATATGATAAAATGTGTTCATTGAGGTCATCACAGAACTCACCGTGTTTGGAGAAGCAAACTTCTTTCCACTCAACATACTAGCAGCTGATCTTTTTACAAACCCATTCTCATCAGCCTGCTTGTGCAAAACAAAATTCATCTTCAATTAATGTGGAAGCATAGAAAAGGCACGCAAACTGTTTGACAGAATGCCTCAAAGAGACGTTATCTCATGGAATGCAATGATTGCAAGATATGCACAAAATGTATTTTTTTAAAAAAAATTAGAAACTTTCAAGCAAATGCTATTGGCAGGTGTAAAAGACCACAAATTTTTCCAGCATTCTCCCTCCCTACCTATGCCAAAATAGGAGCATTGGAATAGGGTATGGACATCCATTAAAGCATAAAGAAAAGAGGAATTTTATCAGCTGTTGCAGTTGCAACTACCCTAGTGGACATTATGCAAAATGTGGAAGCATAGAAAAGGCACATTCACTGTTTGACAAAATGGTCCAAAGATATGTCATCTCATCAAATGCAATGATTTCAGGATATGCACAACATGGAATTTCCAAAGATGCTCTCAAAATATTTTAATTAATTAAGCACTCTAGAACATAACTTGACATTGTAAAGTTTCCTAATGCTGGTGCATCACTAATTCCACTGCCCACCATGGCAGTCATGTCCTCCTGCTTTAGCTCTCCAATAAATATCAGCTTGTCTTCGTATCTTTCATTATTTAGTACTATGCATGTATACAAAATGTGGTGCGAGAGACAAGACACAGGGACAAAAGGTTTGACAGATGGACAAACCTTCAACTGTAAGAATATTTTTCCTCAAGAATTTTTATGCCACATAATTATTACTTATAAATTATCCGCATATATACAGCAATGGCCACGCATGCCTAGCATAAGAAGAAGAAAGTTAATACAATACGAGGCGAGTTGTATAGGGTTACTGTTTTCAATATTATACTTGTCTTAGAAAAGTTGAAGTGGCATGGTAGTTGTTTGCAGGAGGTTCTATGTGAGATAAGTCAATAATGGGGTGAGGGAGAATTGATCAGACTTTAGAAGTGATTATAAGACTTAGTAGCAGGGATGTAATTTTTGAAAGATTTGCAACACAGATGACCTTAATTGGCTGATTAGAAAAGATAGAAAGTTCATTAGTTTAGAAGTGAGGCCCAAGTGGTTGCTACGCCATATTGTTGGCTTGTTTATTTCATTGACCTTTTCCTCAAGATTAATGGTCTGATTAGTGATTATTTTGACTACTTCAGACTCTATGCTTGTTGTTGTCTTCTCTAAGCATTTACATAGAGACATTCAAATTTACAATAGATTATGTCTCCTTCAATAGATCTAGAAAAATAAGTATGGTATTTCTTCTATTGTTCATAGCTTTAGTAATTTGAGCACCCAGCACCAAGAAATTAGTGTGAAGTGACCTTTTGAACAGACAACATTTAGGACACTAATACAAGCATAAGAAATGAACCAATGACGTTGTTAGAATGGAATTAGTGTCAAGAACATTATCTTCTAACTGATTCCATTTAAGGCCCTGATTGGAGTGACTGAACATTTATTTTCTTTGGTTGATATTAAAGGTCTTTCATAAAATGATGGGTTGTTTCTTGACTATTGCAATTCTTAAATGTTAATTATTTCTAATACTCACAAATATATGCAGTTTTATTAAATATATGAAAGAATGTTTGATTTTTCTAATTGAAAATCTGTAATATTTATTTTTTAAATATTATCTTGCCTATTGATAATGGATCCTAATTATACTCCTAATTCAATTTTTTTGTTTTAGTTATGCTTCAATTACTATCAGTGAATGCATATTTGTTAAATGGTCTACCATTAGATCTCATGTATTACACAATGGTATCAAAAAAATGACCCAATTTTTTCAATAATGAACCTTCCACACCTATTCGGCATACCCATTGCACACCAAGGTGCAATTGCTCATAAATATAGGTTAAATGGTCCTATGATGATTTTGGATACTATAATAGATATTTCTTGATTTGATTAGAGACCAACCCCAAGTAATGAGATTTCAGTGGTTTCACTTTTGCTTTCATAAAAAACTCATGGTATTTTTTATGTATCCATTGTTGATTTTCAAAAAGGTGTGGTGACACCACTTGATATGCATCTGTAGATCTAGGCCCCCCTTCAATAGCTAGTTTTGGTCTTTTTTTGGCTTATTCATCCCTTGTGATCTCTTGTTCTTTAGATGGCTTTCCTTATTGCAGCCCTCTTGTAATCAATAGGAATAAAACACTTTTACTTGCATTTATTTCTCTATTTCCAAGATCTTAGTCTCATTATTGCTCAAGTAGTGGGCTCTTCCCTTCACTTGTGTGTTCTTTGATCTGTAAAAAGTGGTGGGCATTCCACACACTTCTCATCAACAATGAATTTCTTTATAGCTATTTTGTAGCAATCCCAATGACTCAATATTCAACAGCTACTTAAGAAAAAAGGATGGAATATCAGTGCTCACACTATAAACCATCCTACAACAATAAAGCTCTATCTAGCATGCTCCACAACAAGGATTCAATTTACTAACTTAAGGAATACTCTGAAACAATTCGTGCAGTCAAGAGAACCCATAATACAGTTATTGAACCTAGAGAAACCCACCATGGGAAGAAAACTCTAGCGTAAAAAATCCATTATGATGCTTCTAGACTTAAACTTTTACACCCTTCTATGTTCAAGTGTTGCAGCTGTGACAGGTTGCCAATGGAATCAAGGAGCTTATTTAAACTTCCACACCCTTCTATGTTCAAGTGTTGCAGCTATGACAGGTTGCCAAAGGAATCAGGGAGCTTATTTAAATGTCCACACCCTTCTATGTTCAAGTGTTGTGTTGTAGCTGTGATAGGTTGCTAATGAAATCAAGGAGGTGATTTTAAACTATGACAATATTTTATTTTTAAGTGTTGTAGTTGTGATAGATTTTCAACAGAATCAAGGAGGTTATTTAAACCTTTAAAATTTCCTATTATATTCAAGTGTTGCAGCTGTGAGAGGTTGACAATGAAATTGGGGAGGTTATTTAAACCTCTGCAACTTTCTATTTTCAAGTACTGCAGATGTGACAAGTTGCCAATGGAATCAAGAAGGTTATTTAAACCTCTACAGTTTTCTATGTTCAAGTGTTGCAGCTGTGATAGGTTGCTAATAGACTCAAGGAGGTTATTTAAACTTTTACACATTTCTATGTTGAAGTGCTACAGCTGTGATAGGTTGCCAATGGAATGAGGGAGGTTATTTAAATCTATAGACCCTACCATGTTCAAGTGTTGCAGTTGTGATAGGTTGCCAATGGAATCAAGAAGGTTATTTAAATGTTCACACCCTTCTATATTCAAGGTTGCAGTTGTGACAGGTTGCCAATGGAATCAAGGAGGTTATTTAAACCATGACAATATTTTAGTTTCGAATGCTGTAGTTGCAATAGATTGTCAATAGAATCAAGGAGGTTATTTAAACCTTTGAAACTTCCTATTATGTTCAAGTTCTACATTTGTGATAGGTTGACAATGGAATCAAGGAGGTTATTTAAACCTCTACAACTTACTATTTTCAAGTACTGCAGACGTGACAGGTTGCCAGTGGAATAAGGAAGGTTATTTAAACATCTACAATCTTCTATGATCAAGTGTTGCAGCTGTGACAGGTTGCCAATAGAATCAAGGAGGTTATTTAAACTTTTACACCCTTCTATGCTCAAGTGTTGCAGCTGCGACAAGTTGCCATAGAATCAAGGAGGTTATTTAAACTTTTACACCCTTTTATGCTCAAGTGTTACAACTTTCCAATGGAATCAAGGAGCTCATTTAAACATCCAACTCTATTATATTCCAATGTTGCAGCTATGACAGGGAGTTAATGGAATCAATTTCAGATTGGGTTCTAGGTGCATGCAGTCATGTAGGTTTAGTGGATGAGGGCTGCACATACTTCACACAAACCCTTAATGCATTACAATTTACATAAATAGTTGATCATTAGGTGTGCATGGTTGACCTTTGTGCCCGTGTTGGCTATTTTGAGGACACCCTAAACATTATTACTAGGATGCTAGTTAAATTTGTGGTACATGTGGATCATATATGAATATAGGCTGAGTATTTCCAGCAACACTGCTTTTTTAGTTGGGTCCTAAAAATGTTGCAACTTATGTTCTTCTCTAAAACATCTATATCAGAAATAACTCAAGTTTCACGAAGAGAGTGTAGTCTCTTCTTTTTTTGGAACATAAGAAAATTATAATCAAATGTCACTGATACTAGACTGAATCATGATTGGATATTGGAATAAATTATATTAAGAATAAGAATGAATAATTGTTATAATCTATGATTATGAAAACCACAACATCTTGAGGTACACATCTTAATTTCTAGAAATTACACTAGATCCCAAGGGGAAACTATAACATGAATTCGATGATATATAAGCTTCAAAATGTTAGATTATACCTATACGTGCACATGCTATAATTACATATTTGTAACCCAAACATTCCCAATGACCTACTAGAATAAATGTTATTGGTATGGAGAAATGATAGGAGAAAAATACTAATGAATAAATCATAAAGGTCTGAAAGATACACACCCAAAATTTTTGGATTTGAAACCCATTTTTGCACTCACTTGATGCACCACTGCCCTGTCATGATTGCTCAAATTGCTTTCAAATGTAAGCACTACAAAATAGTAATATTTAAGTTAGTATATGCATAAGCACATAAGATTTCCCTCATGCAACAGTTCCTTCAATTAGAAATGCATGTCTGAAACAAATTATAATTACAAGGAGACTAGAGAAACAACACTAGGATTTAAGGTATATCCTTACAATTTCATAAGTAAGAAACAACACTAGTATTTAAGGTCTATCCTTACAATTTCACGAGTGAGAAACCTACTATGCAAATCCATTAATGTGCATATGGAATTTCATATTATTAAGGCATATGGGCAATGATTTGCTAAGTAAATTAGTTATTTCATTTTACAAATAACTTGTCACGCTGCATTCAATAGCAACTTAAGGCTCAAATATACAAGTAAATCTCAATGAATACTCTAGTTTGAGATTAATAGATGAAAGTAGCAATAGAAGTATTAAAACTTCCCTTGAGGACTTACCTAGTATTCTAGGATTTGACTTTCAACCTCCAAAATCCTTACAACTTTAAAAATTCTTGCTCACGCCTACTATTTGCACTTTTCTACCCTATCTCCATTTTATTGACTTCCTTTCTTGCAACATTCATATTTTCCCTCTTCAAGCTCTTGCAACTACGCAAATTCCATCATTTCACATTAATATTTCCCCTTTCTCCTTTGTTGTGCCTAAATAAATATGCATATGGTGCTCCTAAAAAAGAGCTTCTAGCCTAACATATTAGGTGCAAATATGCACACAACAATTTTGTTTGGAGCGCATTTATAATGCCATAGCATTATGTCTAACAAGAGATTTATTTCTAGTAGCCTCTTATTCTTGTTTTAAATTATTACTATATGAGTTTGTAGTTTTATTTTGCTTAAACTCATATAAGGTTGGGGATTAAATGATTAACTTGTGGAAGATAACACAATAGTAAATATTGCATATTGCCAAAAGATGTTTAAATTTTTTGACTATATATATCACCAACCAATGTGTGTTGAAGATATGTATTCAAGTTGGTCTTCCAAGTACTAGACAAATTGACAAGACCTCTAAACTCAAACAAAGTATAAGATCAAAACTATGTCTCAATGTTATTTTTCCTACAATCTACTTACAATTGGTTGAACCTTAACTTGGATCTCAAACACTTAAGTGGGTGTAGGACCAATTTGGCCATATAACCTTTATCAAAAACAAAACCACAAAGTCTATGTCACCTTGCACCCTAACACCTACAAGATTGACATTTATACCATCTCAAATTTCAACAAATAAATACTAGTCTAGATTAGTCATAAATAAATTCATACATGTTCAATTTAGCCAATTATAACCATAATTGACATGATAATTCCCCAATCCATGTAAAATAAAATATGCCAAGTTCATCAATGATCATTACCTTAATTGTCTTCATACATGCAAGCACACATGTAAAATAAAATATGCCAAGTTCATCAATGATCAATGCTCATTACCTTAATTGCCTGCCCGCGTTCCCCGTGCTCGTGTTCGCCGTGACCAATCGGAGTTGGGGAGATATCGTATAGGTTACACTCTATTTCACCGAGAGCCCCATGGTTAAACCTGTCGCCGTAACCTTCTGTCATCAGTGAGATGTCATACAGTAGTATTTCGTTATATCGAAAGTCTTAATGCATTCTGAGTTGCCATGACACATGCTCTATCTTGCCGACGAGTCCATCCATCCCACGTCACTGTGACATTCCACTACTGGAAAGACATCATATAGAATGCACCTTGTTATACCGAAAGACTTCAACCACTCTCGGGTGTCGCCGAGACAAAACATTTCTTATGCCGACAAGGTCCTCTTTGTGCTCCATCGGCGAGACTGGAGGTCACTCACCGAGACCTCATATTGATAATCCTAACCCATGCCGATATCGCATCCCGAGCACATACCAGTTTGCCAAGACAACAATGTTCTCACACTGATAGAAACCTTTTGTCTTATGTGCTTCACTATAGCTTGCAATTGTCGGGGAGACATCATATAGAACATCCCGTGTTCCACCGAAAGCTCCTCACTAGACATCGTCGGCAAGACCCAGCGGGCTCACGAAGACCTTTCATCGAAGCTGATGAGTCTTGTTGAAGTGAAACTTTCAATGTGTTTGTTGGCGAGACCCCTCCAATTCGCTGTGACGTTACACCGATGGGAAAAATCCTTTGCCAAAACATATCCAAGTGCACATGGTCGGCATAACACACACCCCCTCGCTATGACCTCTCCTCGATGACAAAGCCTCTCACCGAAAAGTCTTTTTTGCACCAATCGGCGAGACATAGTGAGTTCAGTAAGAGCTCACCCCGAGGACCAATCTCACGCCGATATGTTTATCATCATGTCGCCGAAACAGTGCAAAAATCATGTTGAATGAAAATGCAGAAGACCTGTGATCGCCGTGACATCGGATGAGTCTTGCTGATAGGCAACACAGACTCATGCAAGTAGAAAACGCAAAGCGGGTCGGGGAACCCCCGACCATCACAAGCCGAAACAAACCAGAATGTGAGAAATGTAGACATAGATGAGTATATAGGCAAAAAATGAGGAAAATATGGAAACTTATGAGCATAATCAATACGTAAAAACATCAAATTTTGCAATTCTAACAGTCACAATGGTCAGGATTTCATGCCAAAAATGTGCTTTATAGCTTAAACTTTATTTCACATTTCATATTGGGATGGTTCTCACCTTTTTGTGTTTGTATATGTAATCTTCAATGTGTTTTCTAACAAGTCTGATTATTTCAGACTCATATGTGCACCCACATGTGCATGTGTGCACACACACACGACATTGTGTTTAGGTAGAAGCTCAGGTTGCATCTATTCTATGTGATACCTCTAGGCCTGATACATCTCCTTTTATTATATGAATATTTGAAAATTTTCTATATTTTTAAAATTTTCCCTATTTTTTAATAGCTGTCCCTTGCCGTCCCCTAAAAATTGGCCTCCCTCCTGTCCCCGTCCCCATCCCCAATACGCGTGCCTATTATATTTTGAAATTCACTAGAGAATTCCTTCAAAGTTGACATTAATCAACATTTTGAGACAACTCTGCAAGAGGTGAAAATTATTGTGATAATGGGTTTAACTTCTCACTTAACCCTTGGGGATGGTGGTAGTCCAATCAAAATATTGTGATCTCATCTATTTGGCCATTTGATCCTATAAACTGGGCAATGCTGCTAAGGAAAACCTCAGGCTTATGGGTTTCTATGGCTACAACTCTGAAATATTATTTCCCTCCTCTTTTCATGTTTTTGCCATATCATTTTGGTATTCTCATGCATGGCATGGAGTTGTTATGGTGCATAGCATAGAGTTTTACCACCACTCTATCTGAAGTAGCCATCCATACTGCTACAATTTATTCTGAGTTTTCATGGTTTATGTTTAAGGGTTTGTAGATGGGCTCAATTAATCTACCTTACTTTTGTTTCTCTAATAGATTTTGTTAACAGTAATTCTGTTGGTAATTACAACAGATATTATGCAACAAATTACTGATGGATGAAGAAATGCTTTTATTTTAGCATTTTCCTTAGGGTGGCTAATAATATGGATTGCAATTCAACACTGTGTATCTATAATTGTAAGAAAGACAGGTTAGCAAGAAGAGTTGAAATTTTGAACCTTGGTCAGCTACAAGGTATTTATAGAGTAAGCTATCTATCAAAAACATATATTTAGCTTGACATAGACTTGTGGATTAATTAACATAGAATTTTTTGATTGCCTACTAGGTATTCTTGCAAATCTGGAGGCAGTAATGTTGATATAGCTGCATGTTTGGCTATGTTGGAATTTGGAAACTACTTTTCTATACAACACATATCTTGGAACAAATTTCCCTGTGAATAAACTGTAATTTCCTTTTCTGAAGTAAAATAATTAAGGAAATGTTAGAATTTGGAAAAACAATTTCTTATGGAATCCTATTGTAGGATTAAAGATCTTTGAAAGGAAGCAGCTAGATCTATAATTTTGTTAGACCTTAAAAACACAAGCACTTGAGCAAAAATCTTACTTGGCCTTGCCTGAACCGAGCAATCTTTAATATTTCCTTCAAGTAAATTTAGTTGTTTCAACATATACTGCAGGTAGGAAACTATAAAAGTTAGTAAATATATGGAGAAATAATGAAAGTTCCAGTCAGAAAATGGTACTTGAAAAAGAACAATATACTCAAACTTTCAGAACCTTAGTCCTTCCACTAAAATTTGTATCAATTATTATTAATGATAAGATTATAATATTTAATAAAAGAAATGCATATGGTATTTTTTAAGCATTAATAGATCAAGGTCTGTGTATTACTACTTGAGAACTATCCTTCCAACATAGCCCCATTCAACTTTGTTGAATGATAATTTACTATATAGAATTTGCCTTACATAATTGTTAAAACCTTCATTTTATCTGTCTAAATATAAAATTCCAAATGAATGCAGCTGATTCTAGAAAAAATAGTATTGTAATGAGCAATATCCATAGCTTCATTTAGATACAAAAGTACATTTACTAAAATTATCATATTACAAGAACACCTACAAAACCAAAATTTCAATCATTGCAGCTCAAGAATCCTAAGATAGTAACATGATAGACAAATTTGTTTTATAATTTGAATTACTATGTTGTCTATTAGGCTACCATGGAAATCCATAGCATGACCTAAAGATCTATTTGGTTCCTAGGCACAACATATTATTACACTTATAATTTTATTCCCTAGTCTAAGTCTTAGTATTCAAGTCATAGATTAATATGAGTACACTAGAGTATAGAGTGAGGGAAAGCCCTACAAAATGTATCTTTTTCAATAGTATGTGTTAATGCAATACAGGAAGACACTATATATGGGTACTCTTGTGTTACATTTAAATTTGTATCTACAGTACATCCCAAGTGAGCAGGTGCTTCCCATATTTTGCATATTTATTTGTTGCTCAATTTTTTCTTTTTGGTTAACAAAATAATTAAAAACCTTACAACACATTGAAATTATTAATATCAGTTAATTAGGATTCCTTTCCCACTGAGTGAGGGAAAGCCCTAAAAATTCATCTTTCTCAATCATTTTTGTTAATGCAATACAAGGAGACACCATTGTGTGAGTACTCTTGTGTCACAGCCACATTTGTATCTGCAATCCATCCCAAGTGAGCAGGTGCTTACCATCTTTTGCATAATTGTTTGTTGCTCAATACTTTAGGAACCCATCAAGATCATTATACAAAGCCAGACTAGTTAATAAAGTTATTAAAAACAATACAAGATCAATATGATGAAGAATTCCTATAAGCAATGCTTATTACTATTTTCCCAATGCAAAAATCTGGGTTTTCAGGAAAAACAGAAACAAATGAAGAATAAAAACCAAAGGTAGATACCAAGTTTAAGCACCATTCTTTTAAAAAGCATCATTTCAATCTAGAACTTTCACGCTTCAACTCATGACAAAAATTTGGACTTCTATAGCTAAATCCCACTTCCGTCTCTATAAATGAAACCATTTCATTTTTTAGCAACTTACAAATGCAGAAGAATTCTTGACTGTGGAAATCACGCGTTACAATTAAACCAAGCCTGCTGGAGTTATTATATATTCATATTAAATAACATACTAGAAAAACAAAAATATTGCATGTTTGTTGAATGGGCCACAGTTTATCTTCCAAAGTTTGTGGGTTCCACCAAGGAACTCTCAATCACCAATAATCAAAGAAAACATTTTGATGTTGTATTATTTTCAAAGTTTTCCCATTTATCACTTTATAGAAGATGTTTTCAGTGGGAACTGGTACAGATAGATGTATTCAGCAATAAAGAAGACACGAGCAAAGTGCTTTGGAAAAAGATGCACCAACAAATATGGTGAAAGGGAAAATATAGTTGCAACTATACAGTTTCCTAAATCGTTAGAAATTACCATGGATACATCCATTGCAAAATATGCATAATACAAAACCTTTTGTTGCTATACAAAACACATCTTTTTTATTTGCAACCCAAACATACAGCTATTGATACCCTATAATACATTTGGAGCAAAATAGATCTAAAAAATGGCTTTGCAAACAACCGTTTGAAAGAATAGCAAACTAGTAAATATAGATCCATCATGTCTTAGAATCTAGCAACTTATGGGAGCCTCGATATTGTGAAATCATTGAAGATTTGATGAAACCCACAACACCTATATGCTGAGCATGTAGGATTCTGTAGTGCAGATAAATTTTCCATAGAGCTTCACTCTCCAATGCTTTAAATTTATATTTCTCTGTCTGGGCTGTTCATTGCATTCAATTGTCTAGGATTTCTAGACCTCCCTAATTCTTTGGAAGAGTGCATACACTCCAAGCTTCCAATGTGGGCTCTTTCATCCCTTCTTGCTTGACCCAAAGAAGGCTTGAAAGCTCGTAAAATAGTTTTCTATCATTTTATAGGCCGAGGGAAAAGTCAGGACAAAGAGTACAAGTGCCCTGCTGCTAACTTATGTGATTGCGTACAGTTGTAACTTTTTGAGCAAATGGAAGGTTGATTCTATTCAGGAATCATGACTTGTATAAAATCCCTTATATAAGCTATAATTAGTTTAATTTTGCCTGGTTTTATGATTTATAAGTTTTGAGTTATAGTTTGACCATGCTGAAAAATTGTCCTGATCAAATGATCATAACCTCAGTTTTTCCTTCACTCATCACTGCTCCAGCATTTTCGCCAAAGCTATCCAAGCACTGCCTTTGACTGATTGTTGCATAAGCCCAGGAGAAGTTTTCCAAATGTTGAAGTGAAACGCCTCTAATTTGTCCTTGTACTTTTCTGACCTCTAGGAGATAAATTGATATATCAGTAACGATTACTTTTAGGTAACAAGAAATCAACCCTCATAGATAGACCTTTGTAGGTGGATAGGATCTGAAGTTTTTCCATTGGCACCAACACCTATGGCAGCTTAGAAAAGAGAGTTGCTACAGCCTTGTGGAAGAAATTACCAAATTGTTCAAAATGAAATCTATTTCAATCATGTCTGTAATAACCGCCCTTGATTATTTTTGAATATTTTCAATTGAAATGAGATACAAAGCAGTATCCTTTCCACTTTCTGATCACCTAGTTCCTAAGATGGGCAAGGTGAGAGCATATGGTGTTCAAAACCATACAATTAACAGGAATGCTTGCAACTGAAAGGAAATGCACTTGACGGCTAGCCAGCCAAACTCACTTATTCAGTTGAGTGCTTATGCAACTGAAAAAAAAAAAAAACACTACATGCTTATTCAGCGGAGTGTGATGGAAAAGCAACCACTTATTCAGTGGGTAAACAAAAAGTACTTCCACTTATACAATGGGTAAGCAAATTACAATTAAACCACTTGTTCAATGGGGTAAGAAAATCTAAAACCCTTCCACTTATTCAGTGGGGTGAGTTTATAAATCATTGAGCATATGCCAAACCCACTGATAGTTCTACCATCTGGTGTTTTACAATGGTATATTAGAAGTTATGCTAGTTTGGTGACTACATAAGGAGACCATTTAGACTTGGGGATATTTAATTGTTCTTAAATCTTGTAGTTGCTTTAATGTTGTCTTCTACTCTAATAAGGACACCTCTTCAAAGTTGTCAAGCCTTTTGGAAAACTATTTACTTCAAAAGGTCCATATAAGCACGACAAAGGGGCAGCAGCCACTGAAGTGATTTATTTTGAAAATAACCTTGAATAATGTGTTGAATTTGTAGTTCATCTTTTGCAAGAATTTCATTAAGGTCCCTTAGGGCTAAAACCCTTTATGATTTGTTCTTTCTCATGAATTTGAAATAGAATTTTGAAGGCTTATCCCTCTCTACAGTCCAACGCACACTGTGTCTGATTCTAGCTACTTATACTATGTACTCGTAAAAATAGTTGAGTTGAGGTTCTAACTCATTATCTGCTAACTGCTTTTGATTCATTGGAAGGGTTGCCTATTTCTAAATTCTTTGTAGCTTGTTGGAGCTTGAGGTGGACTTTAAGACTCTAGCTCCTGTTGTAAGAGTCTTGGCTTTACAGTGTACACTAAATGGCAAAGTCTAACCAAAATATCCATCCTTCATCCCCATTTGGAGGCATAAGTATCCAAATTCTAGTCATGACCTTTTGAAATTTTTCATTTTTATGTAGAACTACATAAGGAGATCATTTAGATCTGGGAACATCTAATTCTTCTTAGATTTCATACTTGTTGTAAGGTCATCTTCTATGCTAATACATACACCTCTTCAAAATTGTTGAACCTTTTGGGAAAATACTTACTTTAAAAGGTCCATATAAGCATATGACTAAGTGGCAGTAGCCACTCAAGTGAATATTTTCAAAAATAATCTAGAATAATGTGTCAAATTCATAGTTCATCTTTTGCATGAATTCCATTAAGGTTCCTTACGGATAACTCTCTTTCTAATTTGTTCTTCCTCTTTTAGGAACTGGAGAATTTTGAAGGGCAATCCCTCGCTGCAATCTAAAGCACACTGTGCCTAATTCTAACTCCTTTTGCCATGTACTCATAAAGACAGCTGAGCTGAGATTCTAACTTATAAGCTGCTCTCTGCTTTGATTCATTGGAGGGGTCATTTGTTTCCAAATCCTTTGTAGCATGCTGGAGATTGAGGTGGGCTTCAAGGCTCTAGCCATAAGACTCTTGGCTTTACACAGAATTTCTGACTCCAACCAAAGTATTTGTTCTTAATCCCCATTTGGATGCCTAATTATCCAAACTTCACTCACATTCTTCTGACTCAATAGAGATACATTTTATTGAAGGAAGAGTTTGAATCACCTTGAACATCAAACTCTAAAATTATATGTAGAAACTGTTTTGTGGTCTGATCCAGTAACTCTCTACAAGCATTGAGCATATACCCTTAGAAAAATGTAGCAGTAGATGGAAAAAAATATTTCAAGGCTAATTGGTTATGTTTTTAATGTATAGATCAAGTATATACCATCCAGCCAAATCAATCTCCTTTTGGCCCCAATCAACTCATAAATATGCAGATTCCACCCTTAGTTACTCCAAGCTTCACTTTTTATCAGGTTGAAGGGTTGTGGACTCCAGCTATTTAATGTGGAAATTGTTGCATTTATATATTTTGATATTTCTAGAAGACATGTTTATTTTATTGTGTAATCTACATTTTGAATTAGTATCATATTAGCATTCCATTTACATGGCATTGACATGGTGTGGTAAAAGTGTAAATGGAATTCAGTTACGTGGGTTTAAATTGGATATAACTTGGGAAACTAAAAAAATGTTAATAATGTTTATAGAAATAGAGAACTTTGATTTTGTTATTTCAAGCCAAAATATAATTCTTAGAGATTATAAACATAGCACATAAATTTTTTCCAATTATGAGAATTGGGTTTGAAAAAACTATTTTACAGGTAGTCCGATTTATTCTACCTAACACTCATTAGAGTATTAACTATAAGAAAAACCCTCATGAATATTAAAGGTACTATATTTTCAATCCATGAAAATGAATTGTAATGCTTTTGGTAGAAAAATAAGAAGATTAATTATACAAAAATCTACTCAGTTTTCTACCAGAAGCATTACAATTCAAACGCTAAATATGTATAAACTATAATTTTAATTACAAAGAAAATTTAAAATGCTCTAGCCTTGACCCTAAACTAAAAATTTCCAGTCTTCCTATACTTGTGGTTTTCTTCCCTTAATTTCAAAATGAAACAAAAGGGATAGAAATACATAAAAAAAGTTCAGAACCACTTTTTCAAAAACTCAGGACATGCATGGCAAATGTGGCAGGTCATGATTACTTGGGATTACTTTCAAGTTTTTAAGTGTAGTATTAAAAGTCTTTGATTTGGCCAAAAAGTTGTAACTGTGGTGATACTAGTTTGACATTTTCATGATGAAATAGGAAATCACTGCAATTTCAGATGTATGGGTTTGCTCCTTTATGCCTTAAATAGTTAAATTTCCTACCTCAGCTAGCAAAAGTGATTTCAGGCAATCAGCACTGCCTTTTTGGGTGTACTAGGTTGGAAGAATGATATTTATTTCAGTTCTACCCTCTGTGGTCTGCTACAACCAACTAACTTCAATTTTAGTTCTGTAATTGTTGTTATATCTAAAGCTTGGAAGTTCTGGAATATTATTTTCAAAGGAAATACATGAAAAAGGAAATGTAATTTTGTAGGGTTCAATACAAAGTTACTAACATTGTCTAGAAAATTGGAATTTTTGTCTGAGGGTTTGCCACATTTTAGAAAATCATATGCAGAATCTCATGGAGAAATTTAATATCATGGATGAACCCCTAGTTTATTAGTGCCATTTGGTTAATAAGATTATGGTGATTGAAACTGAGTTAATTACATTCAATGAGTTTATTTGCCCTTTGCATGATTTGGGTATAAAATAATAGATTGGTTGATCATGTACTAGTTACAAAACAATTATATTTGTGCAAGTTGGTATACCTTCTGATTGAGAGCAGTACATACACAGACTTGGTAGAACCAGACACAAAGGTAAAGAGGGTCAGGGTATTTTGTTGCTTGCCCCATGGGAGGAGTATTTTCTAAAAACTGTGAATGATTTACCCATTACAAAGGCACCAACACCTACTATAGATTCAAAAATGAATATGAAGGTGAGTCATTGAAAATTCAAAACTATTCCATAATGCATTTTAGTAGTAGATAAAAATAGGCTATTGATGCTGAATTTGGAGAAAGAGTTTTGCTTGATGGTCACTGTTTAAAGTTAAAATCTACCTTACTGGAAATGCCAGCCACTCTACCCTGTGATTGACTTCGCATGTCTAGTACCATTCTGGAATCCTTACACGTCAGTGCTTAGAAACATTTCTGGAGTGTTTTTACATGGAAACAATGCATGGGGATTTCCTCAAAATTTTGGGAGGTCATGGGAGAGTGAAACATTTTACTTGTCTACCTCAAAATTTTGGTAGAAAGGTAGTTTCAAACTGCGATATAGATGGTTGATACAATATAATCTACACAGGGAAATCCCTAGCTCTATTAAGAGCTTCAACTATTGGATGTTTCTTAGAATAAATTGAATAATATAACTCGTTCTTGGCATGGATTCATTAGCAACCTTATGAAGCTAAAGAGCTTGCAGCTTTACATGAATAGGCTCAATGGTGGGATTCCAACAAATATTGGGAAGATGAGCTCCTTGGAATGGCTTGATGCTTTGCACAATGCACTCACAGGACATATTCCTCAGAGTGTAGGGAATTTAAGTACGTTGAAATTTTTGCATTTAATGGATAATGATTTGTCTAATGAGATTCCTGCCAGTCTTGAAGGTCTAACTATGTTGAGTGATTTGTCTCTGTTAAATAATTCACTTCATGGAAAAATTCCTCATAAGCTTGGAAGTAACACCCAATTTTCCATTTTTGATTTATCAAGCAATCAATTAAGTGGGTCATCACCATCCCAACTTTGTAATTGGGGAAAGTTGTGGTCTTTGCATGTGTTCAATAATATGCTCAATGGTAGAAATTCAGAACTTAGGAATTGCTCAAGTATTGTGAGGCTTAGACTAGAAAATAATCAATTTAGTGGAGAAGTTCCAAAAGATTTATAGGGATTTCCAGGACTTTCATTTATACAAATCAGTAGCAATAAACTGTAAGGCAACATTCCTACAAATTTCTTGCACTAATTATCATTTATATTTGATGTAACTATCAATAAAAAATAAACAAGTGAAACAAAATAAGGCACTCTTCCTAGTGGAATCAAATATTTAGAGATGTGTACCTATATCATTCCCCATGAACAGCGCCATGCAACCTTTGAGAATATAGGAGCCATCATATCTACCCATCTAAGTGAGAGGTAGAAAAATTGCAACAAATTAGTATATATTTACCATCAAAATTATTAAAATGTAAATGAGTACCATTGGAAGAATATGCTATACTAATCTCTTTAAAGAAGGATTTAACTCACTCATATATCTTACCTAGTACAAGGAGTTCTAGTGCTATTTTCAAAGCATATGTGACCACCTTGAGTTTTATACATCCTTCTACAAGTCACACAACAATTTTTTTATTGAAACAGTTCCCATACATACAATTTCTACATTCTCTAAACTATGGACTGATATCATTGAAAGAGTGAATATTAGGTGGGTTAAGTTCAACTAACCTCCTCCATTGGATCGCCCCACAATGATCACATCCCAAGGTCTAAAGTTTCCTACACTACTACTTTTGGGAAGGCTCCACTTCCATCAGCACATTGTTCTTCATACTTTCCCTGACCAACCAAAAGTTAGTGAAAAAGAAGATTCAATTTAATAGTCCTTCAATTCATATCAATTACAAGAATAAATTATAAAATTAAACCTTAAGCTCTTTCGAATCAGTCTTCTGCATAGAACTAGGGGCAGGCTGCTGCAAAGGACTAGAGACAACCTCCTCCACAAGACTAGAAGCCAGGGCCATAGCAAAGGGCATAGGGTTTTGTATATCATTGGTCTACAGATAAATGCTCCTGTATTTCATTGGAGCTCTGCCATATTGACAATGTTTGTTCATGTAATATCCACATAACAACATTTAGTAGTTTTCAAACCCTTCTCAAAAAAATTGTTTTATGAAAAAAATCACCAAAAACTTAGTGAGTGTTCGCCAAAACCCTGGCTAGCACTTGCCAAAAAATCAACAAAAATCCCTGCGAGTTACTTGCGAAACAAAAAAAACTAGTGAGTACTTTGACTTGGTGAGTACTCGCCAAGTGTTCCAACTATGATTGGAATTGTTTGTCAAAACCTGCGTTAAGCTCGATTAATTTTTGGATCAATACTAAACTTGGCCTAAAAGGGAGACTGGTCTATCCGAGAGTCAGCCAACTTATCAGTGACCATCTAAAAACAATGATTAAAAACAACCAAATAAAAATGTCCACACAAGATTTGGGAAACATATAAGAAGCTGTTTGATGTCGAGTCATGTAATTGGTTCTTCAAAAAACATTGATCCCTTCCAAAGCAGCCAAAACTTTTGCTTCATTGTTAAATTGGAACCTAAAAACAAAGAAGCCCCTGTAATAAATAAACCTAAAGATGAGTGAAATGCTACAACTGCTCCTGCCAACTTCGGGTTACCTCTAGCTGTACCATCACAATTCATTTAAAAACAATCACTTTTAGGGGCATGCAAGGGTATAATTTCCACTTATGAGTTGTATAGTTACCCCATTAATGGGGAAAGATCTTCTAACTGTCATTACTGCCAGTAGCTCTACCATGTTTTTTATTTTTATGACATTTTATCGAATATTGCAAGAGGTTCATAATGTAGGTGATCATTCTATATATTGAATTATTTAAGGATGCACTATAAGTTTATGCTTTACTCAAACATTGAGTGCAATTGGAAAATGTTGTCAATATATAAACAATTTTTTTTCTGCATTTTAAACAAGGAAGTTGAACATCTAGTATAATTATTTTTTTCATAGTAGAAATACCTTGCAATAACATTTGATTATTCAAAGACTAATGTCTACAAGTAACTTGCTTGGCCAAGCTAGTGAGCAATAATCTTTTTGTTCCTGTAGTTAATGTGAAGCATATGGACACACATTTGAGTATACAGTTTGTTATTGAGCAGCATGTTTAAATGATGTGGAGAAACAACGGCTAATTAAGTTATGTTGGAATATACAGAGCTCTTCAAGTCTTGCTGGAAGAGTTCAGTAGTGGCTTTCTAGTCCTGGAATGAGAGCATTTGAGACATCCAAATTACTGTCAAAAGAGTGCTCCTTAGATTTAAGTAATAAAAATAAAGAGAACATTTTGACACACGTTAATATAGATTTGCAGGTAATTTGTTCAAGTCTAACTAAAATGGAATAACTTTGGAATTTGTTTCAAATTTTTTGCTTATTTCAAGCTTTTTAATTGATTATAACTCTATGTTGTTTCAAACAACTAAAACTTATATGATGATTACATAGTAGATGATTCAAATGCCATTTTAAAGAGTGAAATTGTTCTACAGTTTGTTGTGTACTACCTTTTGATTATGGCTTTAATTCTTTGAGTTCCTTTTGCAGGCTGTTCAGACTCCAATTAAAAAAAAAAATTCAAAGAGAAAGGTGCAAGGAACAATAGAAAGGTCTAATTAGGATTTTGTCTATTTGCTATTTGTTGCTGGTACAAAAAATTACCTTAACTTTGACGAATTCTTTCTGTTAATCTCCTATTTTATCCACTGGATCTATAATAATAATCAAGGTTTAATTACAGTGCTGAGTAAAGCTATTAACTAAATGACAACCATGCTTAGGAGGTTATTAACTCTTGTCAATAAGGCTTTTTGCTTCTATAGAAGAGAATTTTGGTTTTGAAGATTTTAATTGTTCTTTGAAATATCACATGCACTAATTGAACTAATTGATGAAGTTGAAAATGTTCTGACTGATTCTTCATTAGTGACTAAGGATGAAAATATTGCTGAGAAACAACCTATGGATGAAGGTGCATTTGGTAGTTCAACTGTTATAGGTGATTCTTTAATATATTTTATATCCCAAATTCAGAAGCCAAAGTAACAAGTGAAACCATCTTTATGGGACAAAATGACTCAATTGTAAATATTTGTAACTTGTGTGTGTTGAATACTGGATATGGGAAATATGCTACAAATGTGCTCTATCAAAACAACCCGAGCATTGCATGTCATGCCTAAAAAGGAAATATGAAAAGAATAATAAGAAAAAAGATGGAAAGTAGTGAATATCATACTTGTGTATTTATACAAGTAAAGTACAAAGCTGCCAACAATAAAAGCTAGTAGAAGAAATCTTGTCACTAAAAGAAATTTGTGCCAACACCAAAAACTTTGGCTTGTCCCATCTGATTGCAATGGGCCTTCAATCTGTAAGCAAAGAATAACATAAATCTTGAGAAATCAAACTGGTTCAAAAATATATCTTCCACCGCAATGAACCAATTCCGAGTTGTTAATGTCTAGTTCAACTAAATTGAGAAAAAAATTACATTTTTTTATTTAATCTATTCTAACTTTATAAGACAACATCCACATGAGCCCTAAACGTATGCATAAATTTTATCCTATGAAGCTCTCAGACACAAATAGAGTGCAGACATCACAAATTCTTTAAATATTCCCCATGACATCCTCAAGCTTAGTGCAAGTGCAATGAAGGAATAAAGGCATTATTAGAAGTTGAAAATTTGAAATAGAGAAAACACTAAGCATGAATTTAGCATTTCACTCCCATTGTATCTTAAAAGCATTAATTTTAAGCCAGGTTTACAAGTTTAAGACAATTCAACCCTTTTATTTTTGCTGGGTGAACTACATTTTCTTGTCTAAAGAGGGTTGAAACATGAGGGAACGGTATCACTTAAAGGGATTGTCTGGAAGAACCTGGAAGCTGGGTGTGCACTGAAATCGAACCTGGGAACAACAGTTGTAAAGTTTCTCCAGGCCACAACCCAGTGGAGAATTCAACCATTAACTGTTGGAGTAGTTCTCTAGATGTCAATTTGGGAGTGGAATTAAATGCAACCCAATTAACAGTCACAAATCTCAGTTCTTTTTTTCTGAAATGAAAAACTAGGGCATGAAAGCCCCTACGCACCAACTCTCAAATGACAAATCAGGGCATAAAAGCCCCTACACACACTTTGAAATTACCTTAAGCATGCAAAATGTGGTAAACACCAGAAATTCAAACCAAATAATTTTAAAGAACTACCTAGCTAGACTCATCCAATCTACCTGGAATCGGATCCAGGCATTTCTCCCAGCATATGGTTAGGTGGTCGTGCACTCTTTGTATTAGTGCTGGAGATAGGTGACCTGTACTCTAAAACCCTCAGCGAAACCTTATTTTCAAGATGCAGCTCGCCAAATTGGAGAAGTGAAAGGTCAATACTAGCAAGGAAGAGTTTGGACCTGAGCGGGAACCAATAGTGGTGGGAAAAGCAGCAAAAAATGGTGAAAATAACCAAAAAAAATGCCAAAAAATGATGAACGACTGAAATTCGAGCTTGGCAAAGTATAATTATTTTTTTATATAATGAAAAAAATAATAATATATAAATATAATATAAAATATAATTAATATATAATATATATTTAATATAATAGTAAAATAGATTAAATTATATATAGTATAATTATATTTATTATTATATTTAATAGTATATATAGATTATATAATTAATATATAAAAAATCTGATAGTTTAATTGATCTTTAGAGAGATCAGAAAAAAGAAAGAGAGATAGAGGGGGAGACAATTCTATATAGAGAGGAATATATACTAACACTTGCACCTAAAGGAGGTTCAAGGATTGTGCCGATAAAAAACTATATGTATGTTAATATGTTAGAGAGTATGTGTTTGTGCATGGATGTGCTACAAATTCTAGTTGTATGTGGCTAGCTTAAACAATTAATAATAAGTGCTAAATAATGGAATGAAATAAATTTAGATAAATCTAGATTAAGGCACCCTAACATACTTCGTTCTCTTGGGCCTAGATGCGGTGAAGTTAAGGCTCCCTAACATGCTTCCTCTCTGACCCCATCATGGTGGACTATGGGAATAGCACTATTACTTATTGATTCCTTAAATGATATATTCAAATGGATTGAAATAATTGATAATATATATGTATTATATGTACCATAACTCTTATTGAATCACTGATAGAATTATATGTTCAAACTAGCTTCAAATCATAGTTAAAAACATTAATGATTTATTAACATAATGAGTAATAAAAGTTAAAGAATATAAATGTTAATTTTTTTTTATAAAATATGTGAAGGCCTTAAGACTACATCGAGAGGCAATGTCTTCCACGCAATAGGTATTTTTGGTGCACCAAACAACCTAGGCGGCCAAATGGCCCGCTCAAGTAGGGGTCCCATAAGAGGGGCTTAAGCTCTATGGATTATGATCAAATTTGAAAGAAAAAGAATAGAGGAGTAATAGTCATTTATTTAGTTATTAATTTAGTCATATATTTAGTCATTTTTATTTGTCTGATATTAGTCATTTATTTAGTCATTTAGATGTGATTTTACCTGATGACCAAATTAGTCACTTATAAATGACCAAATTAGTCATTTATTTTCCAAATTCTACTAGTGTTAGTCATGTGACTAAAAGTTCTAGTCACGTGACTAAAATTTTTAGTCACGTAGTCATTTATTTGTCAAATTCTACTAGTGTTGTGAAACATCAGGTTAGTAATTTTTGGATGTTAAGGCTTCCCAGTTGGATATCAAAGATCTTTTCTCATCAACTTAATTTGGAATTTATGTATAAATGGATTTTTCTGTGGTACAGGTCTTTACTCAAACAACACATGAACTGGGGTTGACATTTTTTTTGTCTAATTAAGTTTGATGGCATTCTTAGGCTCGGTTTCCAAGAAATTTTTATTGATAATGTTGTTCCAGTTTGGCTAGTGTTGATATCCTTCATTCTATAATGTCAACTTCATTTTATAATTTGAGCATATCACCTTTCTTAAACTTTGAACAAGGTTCTGAAATCAAGGGTTCAATATGCATATTTCATGCCTATGTTGAACACTTTGTTTAAGGCATTTGTTGACAAGGCTGCAATTTTTTAATTGATTTATCTTTCTGTTGTGTTTGGACTTTTGTAAACTTGAAATATACAATGCACTTTTATTCTTTCTAAATTGAGAATAATAGTAATTTTGTTGTTTGTATTGAGGCACAACTTCATTCATGGTAAAAAAGCTAGCACCATATTGCTCATATCAGATGGAACATTGCATATAAAGGAGGAAAGATTCTAGCTGAGTTATTGTTGACTGCATTGAAGGAGAGAGCTTCATATATTGTATACGATCAACACTCCCCTTCTTGGATTCTACATGTTACAACTTGCTCCAGGAAGATTTCCCATTTTGCAAAATTTTTAAGAGATGAAAGGGGCATGTGCTTGCATTGAAGGGATTCAAGCATGTGTTTCCATCATTGAAGAATTTTTTTGGAGAAGTTTATTTCTTGCAGTCATTTATGTGCAATATTGTAACTTACATTTTCAGTCTTGTGACTGAAAATAAAAATTGTAATACTCTATTTCTAAGTTGTAATTAGAACACCTTTATTTTTTTAATAAAGTTCACCAATTTTGCCTTCTAAATGGTTGTCTTATTGTGTGCAATTGATGATTGATGTGTATTTCTATGTTTTATGCTTAAATATTCAAATATCAGTCAATTAAAATGACTAAATATACTACTAATTGACATCAATTAATAATTAAATTGACTAAATATACTACCAGTTGACAAAAATCATTGAACAGTGAATAAAAACAACTAAATAAGTGACTAGTTAACAACAATCAATGACTAAAAATATCAGTGAATAAAAAAAATGACTAAATAAGTGACCAGATTACAACAATCAATGACTAAATCAACAACTAAATAAGTGACCAGTTAAATATATCAGTGAATAAAAAATGACTAAGTAAGTGACTAGATTACAACAATCAATGACTAAAAATATCAGTAAAAAAATGACCAAATAAGTGACCAGATTACAACAATGAATGACTAAATCAACGACTAAATATACTACAAAATAAATCAATCAAAACAACCAATAAATGCCTAAAAATGGTTGTCATCAATTTTGTCGCGTTATATATGACTGTCCATAAACTACTAATGGTCATGTGACCAAGTTCAATCATTTATAAGAAATTTTTAGTAGTTTTTTCAGTAGTTTATTATTGTTTATGTACTATTGGATGAAGAGTAGTGTTTTGGTGTCGATCCATATTTCTTCTAGGTTGAAGATCTACCTATGCATTTCAAATATGTTTATCAGAGGTGTTCAAAGGTATTGTATTCAGAATTTGGTGTGTTGGATCATTGTTCAAAAGTTTTGTTCACTAGTGTGTGAGTAGTGTATTGCAAAGGTGTCTGGGAGAAATGTTTGTGCTCCACATTTCTCCACAATTTGGTATTAGGTCTTGCAGATCTAAAGGTGTGTTGATAGTGTTGGTATTTTCTTCAGTAGAAGTGGTTTGAGGTTTGGTGCTTTAGAAGTCACTTTCTTAATTTGCAATGTATGGCATAATTGTCCAAATGTACTTGGTGTGTACATTCTTTAGGTAAAATTTGTTGTGAAGGAGTTTGTTAGATTTTAAGGTGTTTATGGAATATTCCAGATTGTGTTCAAGTGACATTTTTTGTCTGAGTTATTTTTGGATCAAAGGAAGCATGTACTTAAAATCTTAATGGTGTTTACACGAGTAACGGTCGACATCGGTGTGTACACTAATTATGGTGGATGTTTATTGTTTGTAGAAGCATTTTGTAGTGTGGTGTTATAGATTTTGGGTCCCAAATAACGAGTGGTGTGGTCCACCTTCACTTCTATCTACCACGGAAGTGTTTTGGTACTGACCTAATTTGAATAATTTATATGGTTGATGTGCATAAGCTGACCTTGGAGAATGGTTTCAAGGTTGAGCATAATATAAATATGAGTTGAGGTGTTTAGGGATGTGAAGATAGATAAGCATAATGTGAATGATGTGAATTGGAGAGTGTTAGAGTGCGAATTTGGGAAGTGCAGTGTGAACTTTCATGTGTTAGATTGTTGAATGCAGTGAGCAAAAGGTGTCTACAATTCTTCAGTCAAGATGCAAAGTTGTTGGTGATATTGTGGAGGATTTCTCTGTTGCATTGAAATGGATTTATCTATATAACATTCTTCTCTATCTTATTATCTATTCGGGAAGTGATCCTTTGGCAATGAGCCCTTTTTATTTGGTGTTGATATTACTTTATATTGTGAGCTAATCCTCATCTTGGTTTTTCCCATCTTGGGTTTTCCACGTAAATCTAGTGCTCTCTTGTGTATGGTATTGATCAAGTTTCAGTTTTTGTTATTTTATTTTCATGCTAAAACATTATAGTAGTTTAAAGGTTAATTGAATGAATGTGGATCTTAATGTTTAAGATGGTTTTGAAGTTTTAAGGTACAACTGATTCACCCCCCCTCTTAGTTGTTTTGTAAATTCAAAAATTGGTATCAAAGCAAGGTTCCTTGGAAGAAATATTAACCTCTTGACGTAGATCTAGGATGGTAAACAAGAAATAGATCCTTGTGTTTTATGGAACATATTATTCATTTTGAAAGACAAGGATGGAAGGTTTTCTAGTTTATCTTAGATATGATGTTTGGAAGTCAGTTTAGAATAGATACATTGAACCTACAAATGGTCCAAGTACTACCGATGAGATCAAAGCATATGAAAGAAATGGTAAAGTAGGGTATGCTCTCTTAAATAGTCTTACAAATTTTGAATTGGTGAAAGTTATGAGTCTGAAAACTACTAAAAAAATTTAGGAAAAGTTAGAAAGAATTTATGAAGGAGATGATAAGGTCAAAGAAGCTAAGATGTAGAATCTAAAGATCATGTTTAAGAACTTGCATATTTCTGAAGATGAAAATGTTACAAGCTATATGCAGAGGGTAGATGAAGTTGTTAGCTCCATCAGAGGTCTTGGTGGAGAACTCAAAGAACCAAAAGTGGTAAAGAAAATTCTCATAACTCTTCCTAAATCTTATAGTCATAAATTTTTTGCTATTGAGAAATTTGAAAATTTGAATCAATATACCAAAGATCACTTATATGGTTCCTTAACTGCTTTTGAGATGAGAGAATTTGGTACAAATAGTAGTACAAAAGTTGAGATTGCTTTTAAGACTATCAAATCAGAAGAGATCAAGGAATCAAATCAAGTGGATCTTGATGATATAGAATCCAACTTTGTAACGAGGATGAAGAAGGGTACTAGTAAGTACAATGGTGAGCTTTCTTTCAAATGTTTTAGTTATGGAAAGATAGGCTACTATGCTTCAAGATGTCCAAATAGAGCTTTGAATAAAAAAAATAAGGAGAAAAAGGGAAAGATGAAAAAGAAAAGTTATTATGTTAGAGAAGATGCAAGTATTTTTGATGATGAATCTAATTATTGAGATGAAGATGATTAATTATTTTTCATGGCTTTAAAAGATGAATCTATTTCTACTAACTCTGAGAGATGTGTGAATGAAAGCCCTCCAAAGACAAAGGATGAGAATAAAGGTACTTTGGTATATGCTTTTCATGCTAGACAGGAGAAGAACTACTGGATCACTAACAGTGGATTCTCTAATCATATGATTGGTGACAAGAGTAATTTTGCTAATCTTGAAAAGTAAGATGGAGGATGTGTTATATTTGGTGATGATACATTTGCTAATATACGTGGAAATGGTTCTATCATTTTCTATGGAAAGAATAATACTGATGATGTCTACTATGTTAAGGGTTTAAGGCATAACCTTTTGAGTTTTGGAAAAATGTGTAGCAAAGGATACAATCTTATGTTTCAGGATGATGGATGTGAGATAAAAAAAATCTGAAACTATGGTTGTTGCTGGAAGAAGGACAGATAGAAATTTTTATTAGCTTAAGGGTGTTGATGGTCATTGCTTTATGATTCAGATTAATGAAAGCTAGTTATCGCATAGGAGGATGTGTCACATCAATTTTGATAACTTAGTAAGAATCAGCTCAATTCAAGTTGTAAGAGATCTACCAAAGATTAGAAAGCCTATCAATGTTGTCTATAAAGAATGTCAAATTGGAAAGAAAGCAAGAAGAAGCATCAAAACCAAAGAAAAATCTACTACCGGACTATTGGAATTGGTACATACAAATATTTTTGGTCCTATAAGAGTAATAAGTCTTCAAGTTGATAGGTATTTTATGCTATTAATTGATGATACTCTAGAATGACATGGGTTACTTTTCTCAAAGAAAAATATAAGCTCTAGACAAGTTTAAAGAATTTAAAGTTATGGTTGAGAATGAAATGGATATGAAAATAAAATGTTTGGGGTCTGATAGAGGCGGAGAGTTCACCTCCAATGAGTTCAATATCTTTTGTGAGAATCATGACATAAAGAGGCACTTATCTACCCCTAGGACTCCCCAACAAAATGGAGTAGTTGAAAGAAAAAATAGGACTATTTAAGAAGTTTCAAGGACAATGATGAAAGAAGAAAATATACTAAAAGTATACTAGAGAGAAGCAATTCATATTGTTGTTTATATAATTAACAAAGTTCAAGCAAGTAAAATAGTACAAAGACTCCCTATGAGCTATGGTATGGAAGGATTCCTACTGTCAATTACTTCAAAGTGTTTGGAAGCAAATGTTATATTAGAAGAGACATGAAGATAACTTAGAAAAGTTTGATGCAAGGTGTGATGAAGGTATCTTCCTTGGATACTCTACTAGAATCAAAGCTTATTGATGCTACAACAAGAGATTGAGAAAGATTGTTGAGAGTGCAAGTGTCAAAGTTGATGAAGATTTACAAAATAATTCAATGATGATAGATGGATATGAATCAGATTAGTCCTCTTATAGAGAAGAAGAAGAATAAAAAGAAAGAGAGGTGTAGATTGAAGAGGAAGAAGCTCTAGAATAGACTCCTAAAACTCCTGAGTATGTGTAGAAGAGTCATTCTGAAGATCAGATAATTGGAGATAAGAACAAAGGTGTACTAATAAGAAGGAATTTTTTTGAAGTAAAGGTAAATCTATGTTTAATTTTTGAAGTTGAACCTAAAACAGTAATTGAGGCATGCAAAGATGAATATTGGATCAAGACTATGCAAGAAGAGCTATTGTAGATTGAGAAGAATTGAACTTGGCAACTTGTCCCAAGACCAACAAACAAAAAATTAATTGTAACTAAGTGGGTATTTAGGAACAAACTAAATGAGAATGTAGAAGTGGTAAGGAACAAGGCAAGGCTTGTGTGTAAAGGCTACTCACAAGTTAAAGGAATAGATTTTGAGGAGACATTTGCTCTAGTGGTAAGAATGGAAGCTATCAAGATGTTTTTGGATTTTGCAACACATAAGGATTTAAAATTTTATCACATGGATGTGAATTATTCTTTCTTGAATGGAGAATTGGAAGAAGAGGTATACATAGAACAACTAGAAGGATTTTAGTTATCAGAGCTTGGTATGCAAGGTTGGATATGTATTTGCTACAACAAGGATTCAATAAAGGTACCACAGATAACAATATTTATTTTAAAGTTGAAAATGATCAAATCTTGATTGTGGTTGTATAGGTTGATGAAATAATCTTTGGGGGAAATGAAGCTATGTGTAAGAAGTTTGCAGAGGAAATGCATAATGAGTTTTAAATTTCTATGTTTTGGGAGATGAATTTCTTCCTTAGATTACAAATAAATCAAATAGACAAAGGTATTTTTATTTCACAATCAAATTATGTTAAGGAAATGTTGAAGAAGTTTAGAATGGAAGAGTCTAAACCAGTGTGTACTCCTATGGTTACTAGTTACAAGATGAGCAAGAATGATGAATCTTCTAAGGCTGATCAGAACAAGTATAGATCAATGATTGGTGGACTACTATATCTAACTACTACTAGATCAGATATCATGCACGCAATTTTTTTTGTAGTTAGATTTCAATAAGATCCTAGAGAGTCACATGTTACAGTGGTAAAGAGGATATTCAAATACTTGGAGGGCACTTTGGATCATGGCTTGTGGTATCTAAAGGATATTGATTTCACTCTAAGTGCCTACACAGATATAGATTGGGTTGGTTGTGTGGATGACAAAAAAAGTACAAGTGGTGGTGCATTCTTTCTTAGATGAAAATTGGTGTCATAGCTAAGCAAGAAACAAGATTTAGTGTCTTTATCTATTACAAAAGAAAAATACATTGCAGTAGCATCTTGCTGCAAACAAGTGTTATGGATGAGGCAAACATTGAAGGATATCAAGGTAGTATATGATGAAGAAATTTCTATCTTCTGTGATAATACAAGTGCTATCAATATTTCAAAAAATATGGTAATGCATTCAAGGAAAAAACATATCTCAATTAGGTATCATTTTATGAGAGAGAAGGTTGTAGAGAATGAATTAAATCTTGAATATGTTCCTACAAAGGATCAGGTTGTTGATATATTCACTAAGGCTCTTCTTAAGGATACATTTGAGTATCTTTAGGAGAAGTTGGGGGTTATTGTCCCTCCTTCTTTGAACTAGATGCATAAGGAGATGCATCAGTCTAGTGAATTTCAAGATTCATTCTTTGGTCTAGATTGATGTTGGTGGCTACCTCCTAGGGGGAGTAGGAGTGGCATTGTTGGTTGTTGTAGTCAGGGGGAATATACTTAGAAATAAAGAAATAGAAGTTGTAGAGCAATTGTGAGAAGATTGATTTTTGTCAATGGAGAAACTCAAGTAATATAAATCTTTTTTCCTTTTCCATTGATGTCAAAGGGGGGGAAAGAGATTCATGTGAAAAAGAAGATAGTTAAGGGAGAGAGTAATGTGAAAAGAAAGGGAAAAATAATCATGTGCAAAGGAGGAGAGTGTGACATATGAAAAAGATAAGTTGGGAGAAAGTAATAAGTATGTTGTGAAAGGGGGAGAAAAGAGAAGCGGAAATAGGTCTGGAGTAGAGTTCTTGTTGTTGATGGTTTTTCACATCATATGTTGCCATCAATGAAAAAGGGGGAGATTGTTTCAAGTATGAGCAGTTGGTGTTGTCATTGGTATGAGAAGAGGATTGTTGCAAGAGTATGTGTAGTTGTTGGTATTTTCTATATTGTTGCATTGATGATGCTTTGATTAGTTGCATTATGTTTTCATTTTGGTGTCAACCTCTAGTGTTTATTTGATAAGATTCTATCTATGGTTGAGGAAGTGATGAAGATGATGAGGATGTGTTCTTGGTGCTTGGTTTCCAAGTTCTTTTGAGAAAATTTAATAAGAAGAGGAAACCATTACTTACAGTGTGTTTTGGGTTAAAGAGTAGTGTTTTGGTGTCCCTTCACATTTATTCTAGGTTGAAGATCTACCTATGCATTCTAGATATGTTGATCAAAGGTATTTAGAGGTATTGTATTCAAAGTTTGGTGTGTTGGATTGTTGTGCAGAAGAAGTTGTGTTCACCAGTGTGTGAATAATGTATTGCAAAGGGTCTGGGAGAAATGTTTGTGATTCACATTTCTCTGCAATTTGGTTTTAGGTCTTGTAGATTTGAAGGCGTGTTGATAGTGTTGGTATCTTTATTCAGTGGAAGTGGTTTGACGTTTGGTGCTTCAAAAGTCACTTTCTTAAGTGGTAGTGTATGTTAAAAATGTCTGAGTGTACTGGTTGTGTACATTCTTCAGGTGAAAATTGTTGCGAAGGAGTTTGTTGGATTTTAGGGTGTTTATGGAATATTCTAGATTGTGTTCAGGTGAAATTTGTTATCCACGGTTGTTGTTGGATCAAAGGAAGCATGTACTTAAAAGCTTAATGGTGGTTACATGGGTAACAGTCAACCTCGGTGTTCGCACTAATTATAGTGGATGTTTATTGTTTGTAGAAGTGTGTTGTAGTGTGGTGTTATAGATTTGGGTTGTAAATAAGGAGTGGTGTGGTCCGCCTTCACTTCTATTTGCCACAGAAGTGTTTTGGTGTCAACCTAATTCAAATTTACATAGTTGATTTGCATAATCTAACCTTGGAGAATGGTTTCAAGGTTGAGGATGCTATAAATATGAGTTGAGGTGTTGAGAGATGCGAAGATAGATAAGTATGATGCGAATGATGTGAATTACAGAGTGTTAGAGTGTGAATTTGGGAAGTTTAATATGAGCTTTCATGTCTTAGATTGTTGGATGTAGTGAGAAAAAGGTGTCTATAATTCTTCAGTTAAGCTACGGAGTTTTTGGTGATATTGTGGTGGATTTCTCTATTTCATTGAGATGGATTTCTCTATGTAACATTATTCTCTATCTTATTTTCTATTATAGCAGTGAGCCTTTCTTTTCTTGGGTAGTGAGCCCTTAGATAGTGAGCTCTTTGTATTTGATGTTGATATTACTTTATATTGTGAGATAATCCTCACCGTGGTTTTTCCCTTCTTGTATTTTCCACGTAAATCTGGAGTTCTCTTGTGTATCATGTTGATCAAGTTTCATATTCTATTATTTTATTTTCTTGCTAAAACATTATAATAGTTTAAGGGTTAATTGAATGAATGTGGATATGAATGTTTAAGAGGTTTTTGAAGTTTTAAGGTACAATTGATTCACCCCCTCCCCCTCTCAATTGTCTTGTGCATTCACCATAAATAGTATTGGTGATTGTATGTTTTTCTCTCAAGAAAGATAAGATAAGTGTATATGGTCTTCAAATCCTTCGAGATTTTTTTATGTTAGGTTTGCTCACTCCATTGTTACTTGTTGATAGTAATACTTCCTTTTTTTATTGGAATCAAGTGTGGAATAGGAGAATGATTCCTAAACTGAACTACTTTTGGTGGACAACTATCCATAATAAAATTCTCACTTTTGACAATTTGATTAAGAAAGGCTTTCAATTTGTGAATAGGTGTGGTTTATGCTTCAAGGCTAAAGAATTTTTGGAACATCTATTTTTTCATTTTGATTATGCTTTTGAGGTCTATGTGGAGGTGATCTCTAACTTTAAGGTCTATTGGAAATTTCTTGAAGACCTGAAAGAGTTCATTATCACTCAATATAAAGGTTCTTTAATTCACCATCCTATCATATTGGAGATGTGGAAACAAATTCCCCTATTTGTAGCTTGGGGGTTATGGAAAGAAAGGAATAATAGGATATTATGAGACCAGTCAAGAAACAACAAAGAACTATTTAATAGTATAAAAAATAATTTGCAAGAAAATATCAATGTGTAGAGAATTGGTTATGCCAAAAGAATGCCCTCCTATACGAAGTTGAGGATTAAGAAAAATTGGGGCATACAACAAGACCTAACTAATATAAATCAAGCAAAGAACATCCTAAGGGAAACAATAAATTGGAAACCCCTACAAATAGGATGGATTAAGCTTAATTTTGATGGATGTGCCAAGGGAAATCCAAGAATTGTTGCGGTCGAGGGAGTTACAAGGGATGAAAAAGGAAGATTGATTGAAGGCTTTGGTAAAAATTTAGTTAAGAGGTTTGAAGATAAGAAAATAAATTGAAGGTAAATAACATGAAAGATAATGTAATACACACAATACCTTCACCTAAAACCCTTCTTTCTTCTCAAATAGAGTTGAAGTAGAGTGCACCTAGCTCCACTTGATTTTATCTTTTGATGTGTTGATGGAGGAATGTGGTTGCTTATAACTAGAAACATGATGATAGGATTACGATGATAAGCATATGATGTTGGAATATTAGATAAGATATGGAAGAAGCAGATAGAAAATGCATCAGCATAATAGTAGGATGAGAAGATATGAAAATGGGATGGAAGGCCTCTCATTTATAAAATTTCTGAGAGAAATCAAGGGACAAAATATATCGGTTAATGGATGGATAAGATTTAATGAGGATTAGGGTTAAGATCAAAGGTTGTAGTCATGTGACAAGTGTTACATGAAGGATATGGTTTAGGCTTAGGAAGTTCACTAGGGAAAAATCCTTATGTGAATGGTGTAAGAAAATTTATAGTGCAAAAAATAGAGAAAAAAAATAAGTACAACTTTAACACAATATTTACATGGAAAACCTAGTAAAATTATACTAGGAAAAAACCACGAGCAAAGATCTTTCATATTTTATTTCTTAGGAAATTTACAATTACAAAAATCTTTTGAAAAGTTATAGAAAATGTGACTTCAATAAAGTATAATAAATCTGAGTTGTATAGTCCTTGTTGAACAAAACTTTCCAAAAATAGAAATTGTGACTCATACAACTACATGTCAAACATTTGGCAAAACTGCCAAAATAGAGAGTCCCAAAAAAAATTGGTATTTCTAGAATGATTTCGGCATGGTTGCCTACAAAAAATGTCTTTATCATGCAGGGGGAGCCCTATGACAGCCCCCTAGGACCTCTGTCATTACAACCTTCAATCATTGCTAGAATAACAATAAAATTGACTTCATATTCCAACAATCTCCCACTTGAAGTCAAATTCCTCTCTTGCAAATAAATACTCATATTGATATACTAATTCCAATGTTTCCAATCATCAAGTAACATACAAGCCTAGAGAAGTTCTATACTAGATGATCTTCTCTCTACCAATGGGCTTCATCAAAATATCTATTGGGTTTACATCAATGTTGTAAACAAAGATTTTGGCACCCGAAGATGCTTGTGACCCTTCTAGGATTTTTCACCTAAAAGGGTAAAGATTTGGGGCCAAAATTCAATGTTACATTCAAAGATGGATGTGATTTGGGTGTAATATTTCTAAATACAATTTCCTAAATGTAGAAAATTGAAGAAAGATGTCTATTACTAAATGAAAATTATTGAAATGTGAAATGTTTGAAAACACATTTTGATATGCAAAAAGACCTAGAAATGAAAGTAAATTGTAACATAAATGGATGAAACTAAAGACATGCACCTGTGAACTTGTTGTAGACTGGAAATGACTTTTGAAATGCTATTGATGCTAAAAATTTGGCCTACTAGGACTCAGTCGCCATTCTGGGCAAATTAGTCCCATATATGGGAAACTGTTTCAGAGCCCGTTTTAGACAAATGGGTATCCAAAACTACATAAAATATTTTTTAGGCCTAGCAGTGGGACTCATTCACCACTAATGGTGAATCAGTCCACTTTTGAATTTCTAAAAATCCAAAAGAGGAAACTGAAGCCCTTGGTTTGCACTTCAGTTCCTGACAGGTGTCTACCTTTGAAAGTCTAATTTATGGGTCTGAAAGTGACTTTTAGCGGATATTTTGACTTGGTGAAGAAGGAGATGTCTTCAAAAAAAATTTGACTTGATCTTTAATGATTTTGAAGTCTTCAAGATGCCTAAATCTGCAAATACACAAGAAGAGAAGAAGAAATGTTGAATGTTAGGGCATGGGGGTTTGCCTTGGTCAAACCCCTTTTTAGGTAATTAAACCAAAATGAAGAAAGAATGTAATGGAGCATGAAACAATGGAGTTAATACCTTGCCATGAAGATTGATCTTGAATTTCTGCAACAAAAGATGAAGATTATGCCTTTGAACGTCTAAAAAATGTTATCTTAATGACTTGAAATGATGAAACCCTAGCTTGCTTGACTTGAGGGAGAAGATAAAATGATCAATAATGAAATTGGTTCTAAATTAGGGTTTACAGACTTGATTTTATAGGAAATCCTCCTAATTTTCCCATTAATTTGATCCCCAAGGCTGACATAGAGGAAAATAAAACTTAACATCCAAAATTTCCTACTCAAAACTCAAGATAACCCAAATGGGACTGATTCGCCACCTTGGGAAAATTAGTCCCACCTGGCAGGGACTCATTTGCCCAGATGGGAAAATTAGTCCCAGAGGGGTCCTTTTGATAGCTGAAATGTTGGGGAATGAGGATTTTCAATTCTTATGTTGATTTCATCGGGTATTTGATCAAATTATTCCTTGGGATGCACAATATGGGGTCATAAGGGCCTATTAATGATGATGTAAAGGTTAATTAGGGCTTGGGACACAAAATTCAATGTGAAAGTGTGATTAAATACACTTTACACCATTAAAATAGGGTCCACATAGCCTAGAAAGGCACAACATCTAATGTGAATGTGTAAAACACATTACAACACTAGATTAGAGTTATGTTTAATTCACAAGCCTTCTAGATTAATGTGATAATGCTATTAAATATATTTTATATGATTGAATTAAGGGAAAATGGGTTCATTAAGTCTACAGAAGTGTGAAAGTCTTTTACAACACCTTTACAAGACGTTGTTAGATACATTTTATTCTATTTAAAAGGGTCCAAGACCTAGTGTGGACATGTAAAACACCTCACAACACCAAATCAAGGCCTCATTAAGTCCAATTTATCATCAATTAATCCCAAATCAAGCAAGGAAAAAGGGATACTTTTTTCGTGTCGACAAGTGTGTATATTGGTCAAGGATATTTGTCCTCCTTCTACTACCTCATGTACAAAGTGATATTGAATATTAATATGCTTTGTTCTAGCATGATATGTTGAGTTATGTGCTAATTCTAAAGCACTTTGGCTATCAAAATGCAACACCATGTTTTCATGTTTTACCTACAATTCACCTAAAATTCTATGAAGCTAGATTGCCTCCTTGCTAGCATGTGTTGCTACCATATATTTAGCTTCAGTAGTAGACAATGTCACCACTGTCTACAACTTTGATACCCAGCTTACAACACCTCCAACTAAGGATAAAATGTAACTTGTAGTGGACTTTCTCTTATACCTATCTCCACCATAATCTGCATCTACATACCCATTAACCTGAAGACTACTGCCATTGTAACAAATAGCAGCATTAAAAGTGCCTCTCAAATACCTAAGAATCCACTTCAAAATCGTCCAATGCTCAGGACCTATATTTTCCATGTAACGATTGACTACTCCTACTTGTGCAATATCTGCTCCGGTGCACACCATGGAAAACATAAGACTGCCAACTGTTGATGAGTACGGTATGTATGAGACATCTATGTCTTCCCCGCTTATGTGCCAGGGAATTGTTATGAAGACAATTTATTATGAATAGGAAATGGAGTGCTAATTGGTTGTGCATTCTACATATTGAAGCGTTGTAGAACCTTATCCACATAGGTTTTTTTGAGACAACCATATTTTCCTATTATTTCTATCTTTGTGTATCCTCATACCAAGAATCTAATTTTCTCTACCTAAGTCCATCTCGAACTATTTAGAAAATTAAGTTTTCAAATAGATGATTTTGTTCATGTTGGGACCTATTACCAACATAGCATCAACATACAGAAGCAAAATAATAAAATTGTCATCATCATACCTATGAAAATAGGAACAATGATCAACCTCACATTTGCTAAAACCCAAACTCATCATGAAGGAATCAAACCACTTATACCAACACCTTGGTGCCTGTAAACCATACAATGATTTTCTCAACCTACAAATAGGATTATCCTTGTCTCTTTCCTCAAAACCTTCTGGTTGCTACATATAAATCTCCTCTGAGAGATCACCATGAAAGAAGGCCATTTTTACATCTAATTGTTCTAACTCCAAATCAAAACTAGAAACTAGAGCTAAAACAAATCTAATAGTACTTAACTATACAACAGGTGAAAAAAATTCATCAAAATCAATACTAGACTTTTGTGCATAACCCTTGGCAACCAATCGAGCTTTATAACTCTCCAAATTATCATTTATGTCCCTTTTTAATTTGAAGACCCCCCTTTTCCCAATAGCTTTTCACCCCTTAGTTAATGGTACAAGCTACCATGTCTTATTATTATGAAGAGCTTCCATCTCCTCTTCCCTAGAAAATCTCCACTTTCTTGCACATTTAGATTCACAAGCTTCTTGATATGAACTAGGTTCACTAGAATCGGTTAGTAACACATACGAAAAATTACAAGTAGGAGAGTACCTTTTGGGTGCTTTGGATACTCTTATGGATCTCCTTATAACGGGTAATATATCACTCTATGGCATATTTGGTTGTTGTTCACCTTGTTGATTTTTATTTGGTACCTACAAATTATCATCGTAACTTTCTACCTCAACTGGAATAACTTTTGTACTTTCTTTTTCTTTACCTCTTTACATTGATTTTTCATTAAAATAAACATCTTAGCTAACTATAACCTTGTGGGAAACATTATCTCACAATTTGTACCCCTTTGTACCTTCTACATAGCCAAGAAAAATACACTTTGTCGACTTAACGTCCAAATTATTCCTATTCCCTTTAGGAATATGAGCATAAGCATCAAAACCAAATACAAAAAGAAAGGAATATCAATAGGTTTACTTGTCCATACTTCTTCAATGGTTCTATTATCAAGAGTTGTATTGGGTCATCTATTGATCAAGAAACATGTTATAGAAATAGCCTTTGCCCAAAATTTATGCTCTAAGCCAATAGTGCTCAACATACATCTAGCTTACTCCATAATTGTATGGTTCATGCATTCAAAAACACTATTTTTTTGTGGTGTCCTAGCAATTGTCAATTTCCTTGCAATACCAAACTCACTATAAAACTAGTTAAACTCTCTTCAACAAAATTATCCTTTGTTGTCTATTCTGAAACATTTTATAGTCTTACCCTTTTGATTCTCTACCAAAGCTATAAACTTCTTAACATAAGAAAACACTTCAGACTTCTTGAGAAGATAAATCCACACCTTATGAGAATAATCATCTATGAATGAAATAAAATATGATGAACCCCCAATAGATGTAATAGGAGCTTCTCAAGTATTTGGAATAATTAATTCTAACTATAGACACTTAAGAATGTCCTGAATGATATCATGCACTCAAATCAAGTATACTTACAACGTTTCATCCTCAAATCCATCCTCTTTTTGCTTAATTAATTAAATTAGCCTAGCTATTTAATTAATTACATCTTTTTAATCTATTAACCTAATTAATTTAATCAAGATAATTCATGCCCTTTCATGCTAACATTTCATCTTATTAAATTAAATAAATTGAATTATGTAATTTAATCCCTAAAGTCCTCTTATTTAATTAAATAACCTTAAGTTATTTAACTAAATGTCATCACCTTTTCCCCTTTTCATTAAATCACTTTATTTAATGAATACCATCTAAATTCCCCTAATTGCATAATTAACATTGTTTTAATTATTAATTACTAATAAATCTAATTCCCCCCACTTGCAAGAGAATATTCCAAAGAAATATTCCTCCTTTGCACATTCCTCCAAAAGGAATATTCCCATGGAATATTTCTTCCCCATTTTTCACATTAAAACTTTGGTTTAATTTGTTAAATATCTAATTTCCCCTCACCCATGAGAATATTCCAAAGAATATTCTCTCACTCATTTGGAAAAAAGGGAATATTCTTCTTCCTAACAAACTTACAAGACTTCTTGTGCAAGTTAAAAGTGTGTTTGTTTGAAGGAATATGAACCCTTGATTCTTTCCTTGATCCATATGATCATTGATGAGAATCCATGATCCATGTTTCATCTTTCCTCCATCCTTGACCATTGATTAACCTTTTTAATCTTAACCCTTCATTTCTCATTTGCTTTCCTATAAATTGGTCACTATTTGGTGACAAATGGATCCATCTTTTAACATCAAACTTATGTTGTTAAAATCACAGTCACTCGCACTCATGTTTAGTATAATTTAGCTTATTTTAAATTGCATCATATTAGCTTAGCTTCTATTAATGGCTTCCATGATCACATAAACACATCCATTTAGTAATGTGTTATTAGGCTTTCAATCCTTTTTAGCTTAAACTCCATTTAGATTAGCTTTGCACTCACACATCTTGATCATCTTACCATAAATCATGTTAAAATAGCTTGCATCATGTTCATTTAGCTTTAAATAATGTTTTCATACACATCTTTTATCAATTTCGTTGATTCTCCTCAATAGAATTGATCAAAACAGGCTCATTTATCCATAGGATTAGGAAAGGATCACCATTCCACATCAATGTGACACCACTCCCCCAATAGGCTAAGTTTCAATGGATTAGAATAGGCATTTAAAGCTTTCGTAGTTTATTATGTTAAGTTTTAATGGATGCTTAGTTTAATCTTTATTTGATTCATCTTATTAGGATTGACATTTCGTGGCTCGAATATGCTTCATATCCTCATGGATCAAGTGTAGTCATCCCATACTAATCCGTCAACCATATTTTGGCACTAGAAGGAGGGTAGATTGATCAAATTTAACAAATTTTTCTCTTGAACTTTGTTTTTCTAGTTTTTTGCAGGTACAACGACGCTCTTGGATATTTCAATGACTCTTTTGTTAGGCATCGCACTATAGTGACAATATTTCCATCAGATACAATAATGCCGAATTAAATCACCAGCACTGATTAAAATAAACTATGATGCTAATACTTTTTAGAAGTATCAAGAATTTAAAAATGGTGATGCCACCAAATAGCGACAATATCGTCATCTCCATCTTTCTACAGAGTGACACTCATTTGACTTATGGTCACGCTATCATAAATAGTGATGCTTTTATCTAGCAAGCAAAAATAATGTATTTTTTAGCATGTGCTTTAAATTTATGACTTTATCTTCTTTTTGAAACATCACTGACTTCTCACTTTTTAGGCTAATTGGGTTTCTTAGGTTTGGACAATACAACTTAAAGTGAAGGAGAATATTATCATTAATTGTATAATTTTAACAAGTGTTTCGACATTTTTTGGGGCAATTATAACCCATTTATGATGCTTTTCTTATTTCATGCTTTAGGACCAAACTAGCTTTCAATTGGGTTTTAAAATGAACGTTCAAATTGGCTAAAATTGAACCCTCACATCATTTTGCTTGTTGGATTAAAAATGAACAATAAAACTTCCACACTTCATTTAGTGCTTAAAATGAATTCATTTTGCGATGATGGATTAAAACGAACATGTGTTTGACTTGTTTAAATATACTTGTGTGTATCCAATCCCCTTGCTCTTCGTGCAATCTTGGGTGAAGAGAAACACACAAGCATATTTTTATTTCTTGGAAGCGTTTATCATCTCCCCTCGCAGCTATTGGAAATATTGGGTGATGAAAATATTTTTATGCTTCAAACATGTGTAACCTTTAGAGGGCCTTCCTCCCAACTTGTGAGAGGGAACGACCCAAGTGGTGCTTTCTATCTGGCTCACTATATAAATAATTTGGAGTGACTAAAGTCACTAACTAGCTAGTTGTGGTTATCCCATATTGATGAAAGTTCCCCTAGCATCCTTGTGATGCGTTAAAACCCTTAGATGTTTCTAAGGGTTGGGAGGCCTCTTAATTGAGTGAATCGTCTTGTGTATGGCACCAGTCTATCTTGGATATGGTCATTAAAAAACTTGTTGTAGTGGCTAACCAAGTCCAATTCTGAAATGTATTTCAAGGTAGTGCATGGGAGTATCACCACTCCCAAAAGTTACTTACCATGTCTAGTTTTTGACTAAGGCATAAATAAAATGGGGAATGGACTCCTTTTCTTGGCGTGTCAAGGCATTACTTTTCCTTGACATAGCCTATTTGTCCATTTCATCTTCTAGGATTAATCATCTCTTTCAATGGTTGGCGGGCCTATTGAAAAATACGTACTTGATCTATCTAGGATTGTAAATGCTTGAGATTCAGTTTAGTACTATCATTCCACCAAAATTTGAATTTGTTGAAGAGGAACAAACTGATATAATTAGTAGTTTGAAAAGATTCACTTTTGAAACAAAGGAAACACCAACCCATTGGACAAACACAACAAAAATTATAGACAAAGAAAAGGAACAAGCCAATATTGTGGTTGGAAGGCCCATATTACCATCCCCCACGCGGCAATAAATATGCTCTTTTTTTTCTATAAACATGAACTTCTCTAAATGATCTCATGAAAAATCAAAATTCCCAAGAGAAGGTCTACATCTCGTAACTTCAAAATTAGGAATCATAATCCAAAAGCTATCGAAAAACACCTTAAGGAACTTTATCAAAACCATACTAGATTGACAAGGAACTTCTATATGTGTGCTTCAAGGAATAATCCTGAATTGTATGCCTTTTTTGAAAGTCAAAATGTTGGTCTTTTTCATGATTTTTAACTCCTCTAAATGATCTAAGGAAAAATAAAAAATCTGCAAAAGAAATCCTACATGCCGCTATTTCAAACTTAGACATCATAGTTCAAAGTACATTAGAAAACGTATCTTAAAATAGTACAACAACAAGAACACATTGGCAACAAGGTTTTATAGATGTATTCCACTAAATAATCCCAACAGGTATGCTCAATATGAGCCCCTCATTGAAAATCAAACATTGGTCATATGATTTGAAAACTTTAAGAGGTCTAGCATGTTTCTCACCACCTTGATCTTTGAAAAAAAGGTTCATTCTAGGTCAACAATTGGGTCAAAAATTTCATCCACCCCTTCATTAAAATCCAAACTTCACTTCACCAAACTTTGCAAAATTTTGAACACACTAACACTTTTGGACTTAGACATCAATCAACCCAACCTCTAACTTAGCTACTTTGTATGTGAAATGAATCCTTTTCCATGCATTTAGTTAAGTTAGTTATCATCTTTGAACTAGTTTATCTTGAAGGTCACAAGTCTACCCTAAAGATTCACAAGTTCATAAACATCCTTTATCCAAACATCAAACAATCAAACTTAAGTCAGAAGTGTTGTCCCAAAATGTTTGCAAAGATCACTCCCCACATCATTCATCTTTTCATCTCCCACTACCATCATTGCTCCAAAAATACTTAGAGTGTCCCTTCTACCTAGATTTGAGTCAACTAGAGAGTTCAAACATTACAAATATCAACACAACTCTCCCATAGGTGACCCAAGATTTATGGTAAAGAAAATATCACAACACAAGAGAATCATGGAAGAAACCAAAGTCTCATCCATCACAAGTGATCCCAATCCTTTAGAATTTGATCCAAGAAGTCATGTTACCCCATTACAACAACATTTGTCACCATCAAGGCCATATGAGATAGAAGATGTTACGAAAAACCAGTTTGGACTTACTAGGGAATAAACCATGGAGCATAAAGCCTTAGAAAACATAGTTCCCAATTCCCCATCTTTTTTTGCACAATCATTGACACAAGGATTGACTTCATCCACTATTCAAACAAATCCATCACTAGGGTTCAATCAAACACCAACACCTAGCATTGCATCTAGTCTTGTTAAAGACTTTTTCCATACTATTCCATTCGAAAGTAGCACACTTGTAGGTACCCTCGATAAAAATCCTCCACAAACTACCACTTGGACATGAAGATTTAGCATCCCACCCGTTCCTGAGAATCCTCTACATCAACATAAACCACTCATGCTCCATTACTCCACGACAACTTCAACATATCTAGGACACCCATCTTCATCCATACCCATGAGTACCACAAGTGTGCCCAACATCACACAAAGTAGTGTGGACCAAGTGTCACAAGTAGACCCAATAGGGCAAGGAAATACCCGCACGCAAAACCAGCCTTTAATGAAATACAGAACATCTTCATCCAATCCTCCCATTGATACATCAGACCCAAAATTTGTAGAAAACACATCTATCCCCTCCATCACCAACCCAAATCAAAACAATCCCTTGATCACAAATCCCATTAACCAAGGTAATACAGTGACCACATCCAAAACTCAAGAGAATCCCCAAAAAATTGGCCAAAGGAATTCTTGCAATCAATGGACTCAAGGTTCTAATGTGCCCTTAACATCGCAATACTTAATGGCACCATCATCATCTTTACTATTCGTCTCCCAATTCATGCAAAATCAAATGGGACCTCAAACTTACATTCCTCCAAATCAATCCACTACCTTGTAAGGAATGTTAAACCAAGAAAACCCCCCAACCTCTCATTAACATTCCACAAACCGCACAAAACATCAACACCCAAAACCCATCATAGATGTCCCAAGCACTGATTGATCCAACATTGCAAGCACACGCCCTAGCTTTACAACAAGCACAATAGACTTATCAACAAGAAGTCCAACAACAACAACAATAGCAAATATCCCTAACAGCACAACAAGAACAAGCGACCCTAGTAGCACAATGACAACAACAACAAGAAGAAGTAGCCCTAGCAGCACAACAACAGTAGCAACAACAACAAGTAGCCCTAGCAACACAACAAAAAGTAGCCATAGAAACATAACAAACAACCTTAGCACAATAGAAACATCAAGCCCAACAAGTAGCCTTAGCAGCACAACAACAACAAGCCCAACAACAACAATCCTTACTATCTCAACAATATGTCCAACAACCACACCAAATTTCCTACTATAATCCTTAATAGAACCTCGCCAACTTGAAGACGTTAGGAACATATATTCCTACATCATCATCACCTTATCCTACACTACCATACACACCATACAACACTCCATCATATTAGAATCCCACATACACTTTATCCACCATCCCACAACATGCAACATATGTTCCTCCACCTAATCCTCAAGATGACATAGCTTCACAACTTAAGGCCCAATGAAGAAACCACATACACAAAACCTATGCCCATATCCATTCGATCGAAACATTGCAATGGTACCATTCCCTCCCGGTTTTGAAATCCCTAAATTCAATAAATAAAAAGGAAGAGGAAGTCTTGTGGACCATGTCAAATAATTTAATGTCATGTGTATGGAGGTCGCCTACAATGAGTCCTATTTGATGCACCTCTTCCCACGAAGTTTAACAGGTCCTGCCATGGATTGGTTTTCTCAATTGTTTCCAGGTATCAAAACTTTCTAAGAAATCATTGACAAATTTATAGATCATTTCTCCTTTAACCTTGATATGGATGTAAGCCTAGAAGATTTGTATACTCTCAAACAAAACAAAGGACAATCTTTCACTAATTTCTTACAACGGTGGAGACAAAGAGCTAGTAAGAGCAAGTAGTCCATTCTCGATGAACAACAAGTAGGGATCATCATAGAAAATATAGATTCGGATCTATCCTTCCACTTGAAAATGCAGTACATTACCTCTTATGACGAGCTTTCCCCTAGAGCCATTAACATCGAGAGAGCTCTAATCTCACAGGGAAATACTCAATCCTACAAAGACAACCATCCATCAACCAGTTCAAATGATAAGCCTCGTGTCTAGGCTAAGAACAAGAATGTAACAAATGATGGAGTGGTAGATGATAAGGTCGTCCTAAGTGCTCCTAGGCTAAACAACAATCAAATAGCTAAAATTCAACCAACTGTACAACAAACAACACCACCACAAAACAATTAGATCAACAATACCTAAACACAACAAAGACGAACACCTAACAAAAAAAACCATCCAAAATGAAAATATACATAGTTGTCAAAACCTATTGAGTCTATCATGAAGAAATTGGTAGAGTCAAACTTAATAACGCTTCCAAATTTTAAAAACCACCAAGAACCACAAGATAAACCACCCTGGTATAAGGAAAATGATCTTTGTGACTTTCACAAAATCAAAGGGCACAAAATAATGAATTGTATGCAACTCAAAAATATTATCAAAGATCTTATAGAGAGTGACACCATATTTGTTGAGGTACCAGCTGGTAATCAGGATCTTAAGATATGCAAGATTCCTATGCCCGATCATAGCAAAGGAAACAACATTGGGAAAGTTGAGGATTACACAAATATGCAACATACCTATTCCAATGTGATTGCCTCCTATGATAGTGTCATTACCATTGTCACCATTAAAGGGCCTGGTATGGAATGTGGAGTCACCACATGACATGGTAAAGTCACCATCCAAGTGGTCACATCTCAATCTAGGGCACACCCTACTCAACTAACAACAAGCACTAGCAAGTACAATCTCCTAGATTAGCTTAAGAAGACCCCTACACACATATCAATCTTGGAACTATTAAGGCTATCACCCACACATAGGGAAATCTCAGAGGAGGCTTTATCTTCATCATCTATCCCTAAGAATATTGATACAAAAAAATTCCAAGTTATGGTAGGGAATATAACTAATCATCTTCTCACCTTCTCAGAACAAGATCTACCAAAACAACCATCTCATAACTGTGCTTTGCACCTTGAGGTCATTATTCATAATAACAAGGTTAAAAGAGTCTTAGTAGATGGAGGTTCTGATCTGAACATTTTCACCCTTCAGTTGATCAAAGATCTAGTATATTCAGAGGATACTATTGAGAAAACAAAGAGTAACACCATTAGAGCATATGATGATCAAGAGTGTGTATAACAAAGCATCATCGCATTACCCATCCAAGTAGGACCTCTCATCATAGAAACTACATGCCAAGTGTTAGACCTTGATCTTCCCTACAACATCCTGCTTGGTCGACCCTAGATCCATACCCTAAAAGTTATAGCTTCAACCTACCATCAATGTGTAAAGTTTCCTTTTGAGGGTAGAGGAGTTACCATCCATGGAGATCCTGAGCCTTTTTACTATTGCAAAAACCTTGAGGCCAAGTTCTATAAGATCCCCCAAATACCCAAGAATGACGAAGGGCCTTCACCTTCTACCTCATTTGTTGACCCATCATCCCTTGCATCTACTTCAAAAACAAAAACACCCATTGTGCAGAACATACCCAACATCAAAGCAGTGATCCGGGATGATGGTTGTGGATACTATAAGCTAATGAAGGATACTTTTGTGTTGGGAGAGTTACCTCTTTCTCCCAAATCTCATGGGAAACCCACATCAAGCAACAACATCCCTAAAACTATCAAGATGGTAGCTACTACCTTCACCAAGTGGGGGGACCTGAACAAAGAAGATGTCAACAAGGAGGATATCTTTAAACTACTCTATTAAGATAAACGACGTGTCCCCATTCTTCCTATGGAAGATGCCAACAAAGGCTTGTAGCTAATGAAGGGAATGGGGTATGCCAATAATGAATAACTGGGATAGAATGACAATTTTTTGCTAATCATTCCTAAGAAATGTCCAAAGAATCTTGGCCTAGGTTGTACTACAAGTAAGGTTACCCTTATTGGAAAAGGTACTTCCAATAAATGAGCCAAGGCTTCCTCTTGGTTACCAAAATCACAAGATACAACCCTAGATGACTTCCCCCTCGATGTTGTCGACCTATTTGAGAATAACTCCCTCTTCATGATATCCACATCATCCTTCACCCCAAGCAATCAACCAAATTAAATATACCTTGTATACCCACAACTCATTGACTTGGACCAATGAGGACCACTGATTCTAGATTTATTTGAAAACAATGAATCAATCTTAGAATACATGGGACTTCGTGACAACTTACCATGGGAAGATCAAAAAGTAGGATTTGATATAGATCTTAACACAAGGGCATAATATGGGGAGATGATTGAATCATTCAGTCGTAAAATTCATGACATGCAACTAACTTACCAATCTTTGCATGAAAAGCAAATTGTGGCACTCTCTGATCATAAAATAGTAAAAAGAAAGGATGTGTATGAGGGTGAAAACCTCTATGAGGTTCCCAACGATGAGGGATTCAATCTGCCCCTTAGTGCGATGCATCCAAAAAATTTAGAAGTCTTAGTAGAAAAGGCCACTCCAATCAATGTGGAAACAAAAGAAGCACCCAAGATCACTTTCTATGCCAAATCCTTGTTGGATGAAGAACATAAGAACCTAGCAACATTCCTGAAAGAGTGAAGAGCTAAATTTTCATGGAAATACATAGATATGCTAGGGTTCGATCTAGAAGAAGTTTTGCATCATCTAGTAGTCTATCCTAAAGCAAAATGAATAAAGTAAAAGTTAAGGAAGATGCACCCTCATATAACACTCTTGGTCAAACTTGAGTTACAAAAGCTTCTTGACGTTGGATTCATCTCACCCATAGATTATCCTAAGTGGGTTTCAAACCTGGTTCCAGTCGCCAAACCCATTGGGGGCATCAGAATATGCACAAATTTTAGAGACTTAAACAAGGCATGCCGAAAGGATGATTTCCCTCTCGCTAACATCGACATCATACTAGATTTAATAGTTGGGCATCAAATGCTATCACTCATGGATGGTTTTTCAGGCTATAATCAAATCATGATCACCAAGGAGGATCAACACAAAACTACATTCACTTGTCCATGGGGGACATATTGCTGGAACATGATGCCATTTGGGTTGAAGAATGTGGGAGCGACCTATCAAAGAGAAATGGCCCTCATCTTTCATGACATGATCCACAAAATAGTTGAAGACTATGTGGATGATATTTTGGCCAATTCAAAGAAAAGGAATGAGCACATACAAGTCTTGGGACCCATCTTTGACAGGCTCGAAGAGTATAAGGTACGGCTAAATCCAAAAAAATATGTCTTTGGGGTAACATTAGGAAAGATTCTTGGCTAAATTTTATCACATAGGGATATAAATTGATCCAACAAAGGTAAAATATATCCTAGACATGGAACCGCCACAAATATTGAAATAGATGAGAGGGTTACAAGGAAAGTTGTAGTCCATCTGAAGGTTCATAACACAACTATCAGATAAAATCCACCCTTTCTTGCATCTTCTCCATAAAGGAATAATGTACAAGTGGGATGAGAAGTCCGATAAAGCTTTAAAATAGATCAAGGACTATCTATTGACACCTCTAGTGCTCATGCCAGCAATAACAAAGAAATCATTGATCTTGCATATATTAGCTACATCGGTAGCATTAGGTGCTCTTTGAGCACAACATGATGAAAATAGAAAGGAAAGAGCTATCTATTACATTATCAAGACCTTAGTGGGATATGAAATGAACTATTCATCCATTGGGAAAGCCTGCTTAGCAGTGGTTTTTGCTTCACAAAATTTTAGACACTACATGTTGTTGCATCAAATCAAACTTATTACAAAAATTGACCCATTGAAATACTTCTTATCCAAAGAAATTCTCACTGGATGAATGGCCAAATGGGTAATGATATTGACTAAATTTGACATAGAGTATGAGGAGCGCAAGACTATCAAAGGACAAGTAATTGTAGACCAACTGGTAGAGGCTCCTATCTATGCAAAGAATTCATTGATATTTGAATTCCCTAATGAATCAATATTCCTTGTCAATATAGAAAATAAGTGGAAGATATAATTTGATGGATCATTCACCCAACATGAATCAAGGGTAGGTATTCTTTTCATCACCCCTCAAGGTGATTGCATCCCAAAATCATACATGCTATCATTTTTGTGTGCTATTAATATTGTTGGGTAGAAAGCCCTAATTACAGGCCTAAGGATAGTAGTTCAATGGCAGATACAAGAGATGAAAGTCTATGAAGACTCACAACTAGTTATCAACCAAGTCAATGATGACTACCAAACTAAGGATGAAAAGCTTACTCCTTATAAGAAGATGGTAGAGAATCTCAAGGACCTTTTCATTGATATAAATTTTGAACAAATTCCTCACATGAACAACCGAGCAACATATGCTATGAAAAAAATTGGATCATTGTTAGACATGTCACACAATGTCCTACAGTATGAATTCTTGGTAGAACAACTTCTCATACCAACTTTTGAAATCTCAGAATCTAAATTTGTGCTTGTCATAGTTAGTCTTGGATCTCCATGGTATCATGACATATTTACCTACCTAAGCAAAGGAACCCTCCCATCCGATATCACCTCCAACCTTAAAAAGACCTTTGTTAAACAGGAATCCTGATTTGTGATCCTAGGTGATGCCTTATACCGCTGAAGCAATGAGGGGAAATTACTATGATGCCTTAACCAAGAGAAAGCCTTGACTGCTTTAACAAAAGTTCAAGATGGAATATGTGGTTCCCATTATAGTGGTATGACTTTAGCTAAGAAATTGTTGAGGACAGGCTACTACAAGCCAACCATGGAAAGAGAAGCTCATCAGTATGTGCAAAAATGTGTCCAGCAACATGGAGATCTGATTCATGCTCCAACTCAGGTGTTGCAACCAATGGTCACGCCTTGGCCTTTCTCATAGTGGGGGCTTGACCTCATACGAAAAATCACCCAACCTCATCTAATGGCCACAAGTTTTTCATAACGGCCACTGAGTACTTTACCAAGTGGTTCGAAGCCATTCCTATGACCTACATAATGGGGAAGAAAATTGCTAAGTTTATCCTCAATTATCTAATCTATCGTTGTGGTGTTCCACAAGCCCTAATCTTAGACAAAAAAACACCCTTGAATCAAAATGTGCAAGATCTATGTCAAAGGTTCAACATCCAACACCGATTCTCTACCCCATATTACCCTCAGGGCAACAATCAAGCTGAGGCTACGAACAAGACTATTTTGAAGGTCCTAAAGAAAATGGTCAATGAAGCTAGCTGTGATTGGAATCTACAGTTGAATCCCACCTTATGGGCCTATAGAACCAATATCATCACACCTATAGGTGCAACCCTATTCTCCTTGGTCTATGGATCATAATCCATCCTACCTATTGAGGCCAAGCTTTCATCACTGCAAGTGTCACTACATAACCTAATCACTAATGAAGAATACAAAGTATCTCGGCTAAATGAGCTAGAATTCTTGGATGAGAGTCGTCTTGACACCCTTAATCACTCGCAAGTATATCAAAACCAATTGAAACAGAGCTATAAAAAGAAGATCAAGAATTGGTCTTTTCAAGTAGGGGATCTTGTCCTAAAGCAGCATCAAAAGAATATTCCAGATTAGGACAGTAAAGGAAAGTTTGATCCTAACTAGTTAGGTCCCTTTGTTGTCACAACAAGCTATGGATCAAGAGCATATCAATTGTCAACACCTAAAGGTGAACCCTTGCAGGAACGAACCAATAGCTTGCATCTTATAAAGTTTTATGCCTAAGCTTGAAGGGTGTAAATATGAAAATACAAAAAAATCAAAAAATGATCAAAAATCCAAAAAAATGAGAAAAAGGATTGAAAAAGTAAAGAAAAAAAATTGTCCTCTAGTGAAAACCACTTTGGTGGCGCTTTGGGCAAGTACCTTGGTGAAAACTTGGCAAATAGGTGCCTTGCGTAAATAAAGCATCTCCATCTCCCTGGGTTCTTTATCCTATCATTCCATCACATCCACCCATCTCATCCTCCATCCTATTTATTCTATCACCCATCTGCGTCCTTGTCATAGCTTGATATTGTGAAGTATCACATCCACTTTATAACTACCTGGCATATTCCAAAGGTCAGCTTGTCCTTCATGTATCGAGGTAGTCTATTATATCACACTATGGGCAATTCATTCTAGATTAGATTAGGTTCTTGTATATCTTACGGCTATTGGAAATTGCAATAAAAAATCCCAAAAAAAATCATAAAACGTTAAGAAAATCCAAAAACATCAAAATCTTGTATAGCAAAAAATTGAAAACATTTTTAAAATCTTGTTCAATGAAAAATACAAAAACATTCAAAAAATTGTAAAGTCAAAATCCAAAACATCCAGAAAACATCAAAAACCCCAAAAAGGTTGAACATCAAAAATAAAAAATAGTACCATGTCAAACTATGGGTCTCTGAGCTTGAACATAGGAAAGACCATCATTGATATGCCCTTGAGACACCCTAGGTCAGTCCTTTAGGAGTCTATCATAATAAACTGGAAATCCATCAACTGTTCATTTCTCATCGTCAATAAGTCAAGTCAGTCGAACTACGTGGTCTCTGCGTGTATAATGTAGGTAAGGCTAATCTTTGATCAGCCCCTAAGCCCCCTAGGATAGTCTTTTAGGTTAGGTTCTTGGTCAGAAAACTTAGAAAACTCCTAAACATTCAAATATCTCAGAATACCCCTAAACATTCAAATATTAGAAAACACAAAAACATTTAAAAATTGAAAATCCAAAAATATTAGAAAACATTCAAAAGACCTAAACAACAACAAATATTTTAGAGAAACCCTAAACAACCTCAAATAACTAAAAACAAAAACATCCATATAAAACTATCAAAAATATCAAAAATATCCTCAAAACATTTTCAAAGATACCAAAAACATTGAAATATTCTAGAAAAATCCAAAACCATCCACCCCATTTCACTTTCACCCGCAATAAACTTCACCCATAATAAATCATTTGTCACCCTCAACCTTTGGAAAAAAAAGTAGAAAACAAGTATTGCAAGTCGTAAAGTGAGAGCCCAAGTATCAAAATCTAAAGTCTAGGTCATAGGTAAACGAGTCAGTGAAGTTTGTATCAATGACTTATCACACACCTCATCCTAATCAAACCATCTGATAACCTGTCCTAGGATGCATCCTTCTTGCAATGGACATCAACATCAAAATCACCTTAGCTAAGTTAAAGTGGCAAGAGATATAGATAACACTGACTATTTTTCTTTGATCTTTTCTTATTATTTATCTTATTGACCCATTCCAAGGACCTCTCAATGATGTCTCAATGATTTAGAGATAAAGGAATGAGGCATCGATCATTATCTTTCGTTTGTTGTGCTTGTGGGTATTCTTGTAAAATAATCTTGGCACATACTTGCTTAGTTGTGTGTAGGGAAGTCGTTTGGGGTAGATTGTTGACTATTGTGTATGCTTTGGTCCAAGATATTTTGAACTACTAAACTACATTCCGATGAGGTTTCCATATGTCAAGATGTGAAAAAAAATATCCTATCTATTTGCAGAGTCAAAGTCCATTACACTAGATACAACGCCATCCCAGTTTTCAATACCTTGATGCATCGTGTCTATGTGTTATATCAAAAATAAGGAATGATGAAAAATACCAATCCAAGGATATGAGAAAATCATAATTCATCCATCTCATCACCATATCTAATAAATTCTAGGTGCATCATATACTTTTTGGACTTTTGAATCAATCTCAAAATCAAATTATTCTTCTTATTCTTTTATCTTTACTAACATTTCTATCCAAGTAACAAATTTGTGTGATATATCAAAATGTACATGAGTCTACCCATGGCCAATGATTGTCTATACATCATCAAATCTATCTACATTAGACATCTGTGCTTTCTAGTCCTCTCTGAGTTGAACTAATCCTAAACCTATATTTTACCTTGGTCAAGAAATCAACCCAAAAATTCAAATTTTTTGCCCGATTTCTCAAAGGGGTAGGGAACTAGCTTATTCCTTTCGTTGGGGCAACAATGGGGCATCAAAAAATTAGAGAATTTTTATTTTTTGATTTGATCAGCAGTTTAATCCAAAAAAGGCGACAGTCTTTGAACCAACATAGCTGGTACCTCGCTTCAAAGAGGGGAAAAATGTAGACACTTAAAAATGTCTTGAATGATATCATGCACTCAAATCAAGTATACTAACACCGTTTCATCCTCAAATCCATCCTCTTTTCGCTTAATTAATTAAATTATCCTAGCTATTTAATTACTTACATCCTTTTCATCTATTAACCTAATTAATTTAATCAGGATAATTCATTCCCTTTCATGCTAACATTTCATCTTATTAAATTAAATAAATCAAATTATTTAATTTAATCCCTAAAGTCCTCTTATTTAATTAAATAACCCTAAGTTATTTAACTAAATGTCATTACCTTTTCCCCTTTTCATTAAATCACTTTACTTAATGAATACCATCTAAATTCCCCTAATTGCATAATTAACATTGTTTTAATTATCAATTACTAATAAATCTTATTGCCCACACTTGCAAGAGAATATCCCAAAGGAATATCCCTCCTTTGCAAATTCCTCCAAAAGGAATATTCCCATGGAATATTCCTTTCCCCTTTTTCACATTAAAACTTTGTTTTAATTTGTTAAATACCTAATTTCTCCTCACCCACGAGAATATCCCAAAGAATATTCTCTCTTGTCACTCATTTGGAAAAAAAGGGAATATTCTTCTTCCTAACAAACTTACAAGACTTCTTGTGCAAGTTAAAAGTGTGTTTGTTTGAAGGAATATGAACCCTCGATTCTTTCCTTGATCCATATGATCATTGATTCTCATTCATTGATGAGAATCCATGATCCATGTTTCATCTTTCCTCCATCCTAGACCATTGATTAACCTTTTTAATCTTAACCCTTCATTTCTCATTTGCTTTCCTATAAATAGGTCACTATTTGGAGACAAATGGATCCATCTTTTAACATTAAAATTATGTTGTTAAAATCACTCTCACTTGCACTCACATTTAGCATAATTTAGCCTATTTTAAATTGCATCATATTAGCTTAGCTTCCATTAATGGCTTCCATGATCACATAATTGCATCCATTTAGTATTGTGTAATTAGGTTTTCAATCCTTTTTAGCTTAAACTCCATTTATATTAGCTTTGCACTCACACATCTTGATCATCTTACCATAAATCATGTTAAAATATCTTGCATCATGTTCATTTAGCTTTAAATCATGTTTTCATACACATTTTTCATTAGTTTCGTCGACTCTCCTCAATAGAATCAATTGGAACAGGCTCATTTATCCATGGGATTGGGAAAGGGTTTCCATTCCACATCAATGTGACACCAGTCCCCCAATAGGATAAGTTTCAATGGATTAGAATAGGCATTTAAAGCTTTCATAGTTTGTTATGTTAAGTTTTAATGGATGCTTAGTTTAATCTTTATTTGATTGATCTTATTGGGATTGATGTTTAGTGGCTCGAATATGCTTTGTATCCTCATGGATCAAGTGTAGTCAACTCATACTAATCTGTCGGTCACACTAATACATCTTTACTTATGGTAGTACTTCTAGAAAAACTCAATCTATTTTTTTTTCCAAACAAACAATATTCACAAAAATTTAAATCTTTACATTTCGCACCTAGGAGAAGATTTCTATCTAGTAGTACCCTAAGACCACATTCACTCATATGGCCTAATTGCTTATCCCATGTTTATATTAAGTCCATTTCTACATCAAATGCCACTACACAGTATAGATATTTCCTACCTTTTCTCCCTTTAGCACACCAATACACCATTTGTTACCTTGAGACAACTATTTTCACTACTGAATCAATAACCTTGTTCATAAAAAAATCCAAGAGACAACAAATTTTTCTTTAATCCTGGTACATGTTTGGGATGTTGAATAGTCCTTACCATTCCATCAAAAATATTGATTCTTATGTCACCTTCACCAATAGCTTTACAGGGGTTGTTCTTTCCCATGTAAACCATACCTCCATCACATGACTGATACGAAGAAAACCAGTCTTTGTGTGGAGTCATGTGAAAGGAGGCACCAAAATCAAGAATCCAAACATGAAGTAAAGAGCCTCTCAAGTTAGAAGTTAATACCTCCCAGTCTTCCAATTGTGTTTGAACTTTTATTGTGTTTTCCTCAAATGTTGGTGAAGCAAAACATTCTTTGCTTGCTTTAAGTAGCCTGCAATATTTTTTAGCATGTCCATTTTTGCCACAGTTCCAACATTTTACTCTTGTCTACACCTTGGATTTGGACCTATTTTGTCCATGCTCAGTATTTCCTCTTTCCTATGTTCTGCCTCTTGCAATTAAGGCTTCATGAGAAGAAGATCCTTGAGATTTATTCCACCTAGAATCTTTAGAAATTACAACCAGCACATCTTCAAAGACAAATTTCCCACTTAGAGCTGAGTTACTAAGAGCCATGACCAGTTGATCCCATGTTTTAGGCAATGAGCACAATAAAATTGCTGCCTTATCCTCTTCTTCAATTTTCACCCCCACTGAAACCCACTTTCTTGTTAGTGTGTTGAAATCATTAAGATGATTTGTGAAAAATGAATTATCATGCATTCTCAAATTATACAATTGCCTACGTAACATAATTTTATTTGCTAATGGCTTCATCTCATACAAATTTTTTAGGCTAGTCCAAAAGTCATTCAATTTTCTCCTCTGCAACATTGAATAGTACAGAATCTGCTAGAGATAATTAGATTTTTGCTTTGTCCATGTTATCCTTTTCATTCCAATATGTATCACTCATGGCTGTAGGTTTTAATGCTACCCCTTTGAGAGCTAGGGCACATCCATCCTTCACCAATAAATCTTGAATCTTCAACTTCCATAAAGAAAAATTAGAACCATCAAACTTTTGCACCTCAAATTTAGTAATCATGCTTCTTGGCATCATTTACTTATCAAAAAACACAACTTTTGCACAAAAAATTGCATATCAAATTTAGTAATCATGCTTCTTGCCATTGTTTACTTCTCAAAAAACACAACTTTTGAACAAACAACCTTTCTCTAATACCAACTATAAGAAAATTTATAGTGCAAAAAATAGAGAAAAATAATAAGCAAAAATTTAATACATTATTTACGTGGAAAACCTTGTAAAATTATACCAAGAAAAAGCCATATGAAAAGATCTTTCGTATTTTATTTCTTAGGAGATTTCCAATTACAACAATCTTCTAAAAATTTATAAAAAACTTGACTTCAATACAGTATAATAAATCTAAGTTGTAAAGTCCTTGTTGAAGAAAACAATTCCAAAATAGAAAGTGTGACTCATACAATACATGTTGAACATTTGGAAAAACTACCAAAATAAAGAGTCCCAAAAAAAATGTGTTACAAGAAATGGCTTCGACGTGTAGAGGGGCTACAACAATCCCCTTGGGAGCCCCCATCACTACAACCTTCAGTTGTATAGTAGGCCTTTGGCCATGTCGGGTGTGTACCTTTGGAAAGTTAGTTTGACTTTTGGAAAGTTTCTAGATTCAATGAATCTAGACAAGGGTTTATTTAGAAATGTGAAGGGGACACTTGTCACATGATGAAAAGTTTAGATGAATGGAATCAATGAATAAGATTAAATGGATAAGGATTGAGAGATAAAGGGGAATTAAATATTGGAGGAAAATATGGTGGGGATTAATTAGCCTAAATTAATTAATTAATTTAGTTAGAGGATTTGGGGATAAAGGTAAGTCTTAATTAAATAAATGTAAAATTTATTTAATTAAAAGGTGATAGATAAGGGTAATGGATAAATTAATTAAATAAATAATAAATATTTAACTAATAAATTTAATAGGACAAGATGGGATAAATTAATTAAATAAATAATAAACATTTAATTAATAAAAGGAATAGGACAAGATGGGATAAATTAATTAATTAATTAAATTTTATTTATTTATTTAATTGCTTAAGGTAGGCTAAAATTAGGTGTGGTTGGGTAAGGTCAAATTTTAGGTGTGTACAAGGTCAAATAACGAGGCTGAGACTTTTTTTGTTTGGTAGGGAGTGGAAATACTACAAAGGTTGGGTTATTAGAATGTTGTTATTGAAGGTGACTCAAAGATTATAATTAATCTTCTTAATAAAAATCATACCCCTTCATTGAAAATACATAACATGATTGAAGAGTGCAAGGTTTTATCGAGTCATTTTAGTAATCTAAAGGCTATTCATACTTACAAGAAAGGTATTTGTGTTGCCGATGTTGCAAATTTGGGTCTCAATTATAACGACTGGCAAGACTGGTCATTTACAAATCTCCTGATTGACATTTGAGATATTTTGGCTAATGAACACTAAAATTCAAATGAACTTCATTAGCATTTTGGCACCTTTCTTTATGGATGACATAGTATTTTATTTAAGTGGTAATGAGAATGTGTTGGCTAAGGTGGTCGTTAGGGAGTTTCCTATGAAGAAGGACAACGTGGAATTTAATATTAATTAGAATTTTATGCAAATCAATGGGAAAATATTTAAGCTTGATGTTCGATGATCTTAATGGTGCTAGTAATCATCACATTTTGTAAAATAATGAAGATAAGGTTATGAAGATTCTTTTTATTCCTTCGTGTGAGCTTTATGCCTTGCATGCAAGAGGGTCATGTTATTAGGGGAAACTATTAAAGGAAACATATCAAAAGATGGTTTGGAGGTGAGGGAGGCTCCTATTAATAATAGAAAAATGTAATTTTGATGAATGTGGAGTTGTTAGAAGCTAAATGATAATTAAAGAAGGTATTGATTACAAAGACAAAAGTTGGAAAGCTTTCATAAGGAGATATGAGATTTGGGGTTTCTCCTTTTAACAAATTGAATTGGACCTTAGTTGGTTCTACAAAATATATAAGGAGATATCTCAGTGGGGTTAGTGAGAGATTTAGAATAAAAGGTAAAATGAGAGGCCGCATCTACGAACTGAGCTAATTTCATGTGAAGCCCTTAGGAAAAATGTTGAGCTTTGGATTTGTTTGAAAAGGGGGTTGTACTCTTTTGGTAATGAAAGGATATAATGACAAGATTACTTCTAAGTTTTTCAATTCTTGGCCACAAGGAGAAGTAACAATTGGTGGATTCCACTTTAAAGTCATAGATGAGTTGATTGTGAAAGCTATGGGTTTAACCTACAATAGGTTAAGATTGAGAAACAAAGTAAAGGTGAATATAAAAGGTTTATAAAAGCCTTTTTATGGGCAAGGAGAAACTATAAAAGTTTCAAAATGGGTATAGCTAAGAGAATTGTCAGCTTCATGGGGCCTAGTAAGTCTCCATGTCATGAATTATTTTACTCTCAAGGGTAGGTTTAAGACAGTCCATGGCTATCATTTCCATATTCTCAATCATATTAGGCATGGGAAAAAAATTAATCTAACTTTCTACATGCTATCTTCTTTAGATAAATGCATTATTGAAGGAGCCTATCTCCCCTTACACCAGGGCCTTATAATGTCATTTTATAAATACTACCTCCATGACTCCATGTCAAACCCTTCTACTAAGAGCAATGATAAAATTAAACTTATTGAAAACAAAAATTCTCCTCATCACCGAAAAACCAAAATAAGGGAAATCTTAGCACAGGGGGTAAAAACAAGTCAAACAAAAAGGGTAAAGCCTCTTTGAATGCCAATAACCCCTCTCCTCTGCATGAGTTGATTCTTGTGAACCTTCCTAGGAAATAAAAGGTTCTTGACCTTGAATAGATGGAAATTAAAGCTGACAATATCGATAAGAAAAAAAAAATGCTTGAAAAATCCTAATCTTTTTGAAGCTAGGGGGATGATAGATATTTTTGACATCCAGAGAGTGAAGAAAAAGATAAAGTAGGGGTGGGGCAGAGTTGTTCCTTTTTCTAGTGGTATAAGATTAGCTAGGCGGGGCTAGAGCCACGATTGTTGAAAAATATTAAGGGTAAAAATATCTTGGTTGATACTAATGAGGAATTTATTCCCCACAATGAAGATGAGTTGGGTGAGGAATCTTTTCAGAACAACTTTGAGGAGGAAACTCAAGAGGAATATGAAGCAAAAGAGGAGGGAAAATATGATAAAGAAGAAGAAATGGTAGATGAAAATGAGCAGGATGATGTTGAGGAAACAAAGTTTCTTGATAGATATTTTTTCTCCCCCCTCTTTAGGGTTTGAGGAGGATAAGGAAAGGGATGGGGAAAGGATGTCTTCTCCTACTATCCAGAGTAGTATTTTATGGCTAAGGATAATTCAAATATTACTAAACTCTATAACCAAGTGTAGGAGTTGGAAAATAAGAATGAAGCTAACAACAACCAGGAGAAGATAAAACGGATGGAAACTTTCATCACCAAAATTATAAATATAACATAAGGTATTACGAAAAAGGCAGACATGGAGACTGTTTCAAGATAGTCCAAAATAAATTAACAAAAAAAGAAACAAGATAAGGACAAATCTCATAGCAATGAGGAAAATAATGAAAGGGAGCTATTAAATGAGGAGAAGGAACCATGGGAGGAGTCTCTAGACAACCTATTTTCATACTAGAACCTTATTTTCTAGTTTAGATTTGATGTCTACTTGCTACTTGTCTATTTTTTTTGTTTTCTTTAGTGGTGTTGTTATGTTGGGCCTGTGTGCCCTTTTGTTGTCTCTGTTGTTTAAGTTGTTTATGTATTGAATTTTGGGATCAAGGCCCTTTCCTTGCTTATTTAATTAAAAACAAGAATGCACATGATTTAAGTTACCAAAAAATAAGACAAAGGTTATCCATGAGGTGTTAATTTTTATTTTGTTGGGAGGGATCTATAGAGATCTATATAGGTAATCATGATCTTTAATTAATTAGATCCCCTTTTTACTTTATCACACTTAAGCTAAAATTAGGATATTTTTTCTATATTTCATAACATAGGACACTTTTCATGATCTAACTTAATCCTCACCTAGGTTTTCATATAGGGTTGCTTTTTTCTGTTTCCTTTTATAAGGACTAATTATTCATTATTGTAATCATCCAAATTAATTCAATATAGATGCATACTCATATGCTTCTTTGGATCAAATCAATTCTAAAGGCTACAAAACACACTATCTATTTTTTCTCTCTTTTTATGATACACATTTTGGTTGTAGGCGATTTCTGGGAGTTGTGGGGTTCAACAATCAACTCCATCAATGAGGTGGAAATTTTTATATTGTAGGGAGGGATTTATAGAGATCTATAGAGGAAAGGGGGAAGAGGGTATGGGAAATTACTTGTATCTATAAAGAACCACTCTAAAAATGGTGAAACAAAAAAAATGATAATAGTCATGATAATAAGGTTTGTAATGTAGCCACCCAAGATGGGGCTAGGCTAGGCCAAAGGGTAAAGGTATTGATGATGAAAATTAGTAAAAAAGGTAAAATGATAAATGATAAAAAATTTATTAAGGTTGCAACCCTTGGTTTTTTGGTTGCCACTCTTGGTTTTATGATTACCACACACGGATATGAGGTTGTCACCAAAAAGTAAAAAGGTATAAGTTAAAATTGATGTTAAAAACTGTGGTAACCACCCAATTAGATAAGAAGCAAGAAAAACCCAAGACATGAAACATTAGATTGGATTTAAGGTGTGGGACCTTTCTGATTGAAGCTAAACCTCTAGATGAAGGGTTGGTTCCCTCTCTGAACTATTGGAAGTTTGTGTTGTCATTTATGTCAATAGATCTTTGTTGTTGCATTGATGTAAACTTATGGAGATGCTTTCATTGGTTGCATTATGTTGTCATTGGTAGTCTCACTAATGTCAACCTCTAGTGTTGCTTTGATGAGCATATGTTTATGGATGTTCAATGTAGTACCCCTCTGATTTTCTTATGTTTTCTGACAGTTTTTTTTTACTTTGATAGACCTTCATACTATGTTGTTATTTGATCGCTGACAGTGGAGCGATGATGGTTTTTATATTTTGATGTGATGGTACACTATATGGATGTTTAATGTTTATGACATGCTTTATGATTAGCATAGTTGTTTATTTGAGTTGATATTGATATATGCTCATTTGTAGTCAATTGATGTTTAATTTCATTAGTCTTGATGTGACACTGTATTGGTGAAGAGAACGAGATTGCATCACTCGCTTGCGAGTGCCCTGCGATTCCCCGATTTTCTCTTCACGGTATGATTGTTTATGATTTATATATATATACATGTATGACATATGTTTGATTGCAGGATTGCAGGTACAAGACATCGGCTCCACCTGGATTCACAGGTTTGAGTGTGTCCATTGCCCAATGGTACAGTTGATTGGGAGATAGTAACAAGGTTTCCTTGTCAAGTCACAACCCTAGTCACAGTGTTTCATCAGTCCATGTTCGGTATGTTTTGTTGCTATGTTGTCCATGTTTGTCTTGTTGTTTAATTATTTTGCAAGGTTTATTATGTGGAAATTAATGATTAAAATGTTTTAAATGGTTATTTATTTATTTTAGATTAATATTTTTTTTAATCAAAAGCGGACGAACCACTATAATATTTTATTTATATTTACTAATTACAAAACCCTAATTCAAAGGACATACCAACAGGAGAGAATTAGGAAGAAAACCTCTGGTTATCGTCTAATAAGTTATATAATTTGAGCATAAACCCAAATATTTTCATCATTACATCTTCTTACATTATATATCATCTTTCTGAGATTGATATATCTACATTTCATATCACTACAATACATTGATACAACAATATTACATATTTGCATTCCCCCTAAAGCTTCCCAGGCTGCATTTTTCAACCCTTGATTGTCAAAACATTTGGACATTTCCTTTTTCCAATTGAAAATATCAAAAAAAAATTCAAATTTTGTATCCATTTGCGAAAAAAACCAACACCTTGATTTCTAGCCACCATCCATTCCTTAGGCTTGTTAACATTAAAACAAAATTGCATCAAACTTAACAAAATTGCATCAAAATTTACCATGTGTTATGCCTTTAATAATTATCAACTTCCATCATATCAAACTGGTCATATATCCTTTGTTGTTATGATTGAATATCATCTTGCCAAACAACACACATATCAAGACCTTCCATCTCTGTTGGATTGTTTAATCCTGTTTGTATAAAAGTTGAGGTATTTTCACCTCTCTTCTACACTCAAAAAGGTTCTTCATTTAGATTAAGATTAGTTGCAATTCACACACCAAACAAGTGAAAACTTGAATGTCTAGATTGTGGATTAACCTCAGTACCTTCTCGTACTACACTACTTTTTGCTTCATTCAAACATTTCTTGTGTTAATGTCTATCAAACTTTTGCGTGGGAGCTTCAAAATTGTTTTTATCTAGTCCAATTCAAGCCATCTCTTGCAAACAATGCATTCCATAAAAGACGACATCCCTCCTCTTTGAGATGTTCTAGCAAACGGTTCACTTGTTCCATGTATGCTTCCTCATTTTAGATGGCCCGAGAGGATGCTTTTATTTTAGATTAATGTTGTTAGAAGCTCTATATGTGATTTATTTAATTTAATTTAATTTATTTGGTAAAGTAATTTAATCCTTGTGATTAAATTTATTTTATTAAGTAGATAAATTAATTGATTAAATTTATTTTATAAAGTAATTAAATTAATTGATAAAATTAAATTAGAAAGTATTATGTGAATTTGAATGATTTAAATGCATAATTATCTTGAAAATGTCTTTGGGGAAATATCTAGAATTGGTTAGAGGATATTTTATTTTTGACATGTGTGTTAGAAAATTAATTAAGGGATTTTTGTTGAGAATGATTTCTCGGAGAGAATAATTGGCATTAATTGGAAAATGTAAGAGGTTAATTCTTGGGAATGAGGAAAAAGTTATTTTTAGAAATTAGTTGTAAAATTGGGGGAAAGAATTCTCAGGAAGTTCTAGGCTCTGGTTATTGTTTTATATCTTTCTGGAAGTGGTTATTTTTGGTAGAAGCTTTGGAAATTGAATTTTGTAGGGAAGCTCAACTTCAGAATTCATTTCTTCAAGCTTCTAGAAACAAGTTCTTTATTATTTTAATTCTTATTTTGCAATCTTTGCCAGTGCAAGAAGTTTATGTATTTCTGTAGAAGCTTTGTTTAATTCTAAAAAAATTGAAAGATTATCTGTACAAGAGGATTTGTTAATTTTATAGAAGCTTTAATTTTATTTCGTAAATTTGAAAGGTTGTTTGGAAAATTGCTGTGAATTTTTAGAAGCTTCTGTAGGAAATTGTTGAAAGCTTTTGTGTAGAAAATTGTTGAAAGTTTTTGTAAGGAAATTGGTTTTAAAACAATAGAAAACCCCAGAGGAAAAAAATAGATAAATTTATAAGTATCTGTAGGAATGGATTCAAAAATCTTCCTGTTAAAAAATTGGGGAAAATCTTATTTATATCGGAAAAGATTTTCCTGTAGAAGATTATTATTATTTTTCTTCCTATTAGATCTATTTGGCTGGGAAATTGGAAACCTCACGTTAATTTGTAAATCTTTTCCTCTAGAAAAAATTTTGTGAATAACTTTTTATAGGAAAAATTGTAAAAAAACAATAGAGAGAGAGTCACTAAATTAATCATAACTAAAAATTTACGAACTGGGTATGGCCGATTTTTTAATATGTTTTAAAAGACTTGGTGGCGCACCTTCTGTAAAAAGAAACCCAAATCCGAAAATGAAATTTATTAAAGTCGCAACAGACTGGTTTTATGTTTAGTATTGTTTGAAAATTGTAAATTAATATTTAAATATGTGTGTGTGTTTATATATAAAATGAATATAATAGGTGCATGCAAATGGAAAAATTAGTTATTATTAGACTGAAATGATTTAAAAAGGGAAATTTATTTTATATTGATATAAATAGGGAAATGGAATTAAAAATTTAGACTTAATTTCTTTATTGTCTGTAAATGATAGTGCATTAAGTCAGATTATTTTGAGAAATATATTATTATTTTCTTAAAATATAAATTAGATTTAGGAAATCCTAATGATAGTTTTATTAATTGCCTGAATTTCTTTTAAAGTTGTGATCTCTTTTGTTCACGTTGTTTGGGAAATTTGGGTTAATTGTGAATGTAAGTCTTCCAAAAGAATTTACTTTATGTGGGTGTTGTCTGTGTTATGGTTCAGCCCTTTGATTTACCTTGGGTAGTGCATGTGGTTATACTTCAGTTTCAACACCCGGTTACTATGAACGGGATGTGTGATTCAGTTTGAACACTCGGTTACTATGAACGGGATGTGTTGTCCTTTGCAGTATGGTCGATATTTGTTATCAGATTTTGTGCACCTTGTCTACCCATGGTTTGTGGATTAGATCCTTGTGTTTTCAGTAGGGGAGTGGTTCTCAATTGGGGGTCCGACACATAAAGGGGCACCAGGGTAAGTCACTAAGGGTTTTTAATTAAGTGATAACTTAAAAGAATTAATGAATGGGTAACTCTCATAATAATAAAGATAATGAATGTCTCTCTCATGGCTCAAGCACTTGTTTAGGCTTGAGGTGAGATGAGATGCATAGTTTGTATGGGGGTCTGGCGATCGGTAGAGGTAGCCAGGGTAACCCAGGATGGGGGTCCACTAGCTTAGGAAGGTTATGCCAGGGTAACCCATAGAAAATTGTGTGTGACACTCCTCCTATGACAATAGTATGTGTTGTGAAATTGATAAACTTGATTCTTTTATTTTGGAAGTAATGTAACCTCCATGTTATGTTATGTATTTGTGTAGTTTAGTCTTGAGTTTGCTATGTCTAGAGGTTGTCAGTTTTTCCTAGGAAGTCCTTTTACTATCTCCTAGCATGGGGGGTGGGCCTTCGAGTACCACTTGGTTGGGTGAAATATGCACCATACACCATTGGATTCCCACTTCATGTTTGTGATGGCGATATCTTCTAGATTGGAGAGATCTTGTGGACTAGTCTTGTTCTTTTGTATCAATGGATATATGTATATGTATTACTCCTCTCTTGTATTCAAGGAGGATTTTTGTATCATGTAATTGTAATATTATTATTTGAATTTCCTCATTTTGGAAATGAGCTTTGTAACTATTTTATAGAATGAATGCAAGCTATAAATAATTCTTAATGTAATTGTATCTTATGAGATGGATTTAAATGATTTAGATGTATGTTCTTTTTATCATGAGTAATATTTATCTGCTATGGTTAGATTACTTCTGTATAATGGGATTTGAATGTAATGCATTGTCACGCATCTTATAGGATGTATGTGTTAAGTATAATTCATTTTACATGTTAATATTATACTTAAAAAAAAAAATTCTATACTTCCGTTGTGTTTGTGTCATTCTTTAAGGTTACGTGGCAGGCATTACACATGGTATCAGAGCTCAAGTTTAAACACTGGGTGCTCTGGGATAATGTTGAGTTCATTAAGCTGTTAGTTGCGTAGGATTTAAGTCTGTGTACCTTGTCTTATACCTTGTTGTGTCTATGTAGGATCATGCCACCTAGGTGAGGTCACGGTAGAGGTTGTGGTCATGGTCGTGAAGGTAGTCAACAGGATTCACCTTCCCATGTTCCTCACAATCTGAATCAGGAACATCAGGCTTCTCAAAATGCTCTGAGAGGCGGTGATCAAAATTAGGATCCACTAGTGATCAATGGTGCATAGTTGTGTCAATTCTTAGAGAAGACTCTTGCTTGCCTTGGGTCGAGGCAGGACAAAGATCAGATTAATATTGGTGAGAGAGAAATACCACCACAACTAGTGGCAGATGTAGTCGCTCACATGAGAGACCTACTTAGAGCTCATTTTCCCACTTTTGATGGTTTGGATAGTGGATTAGAGGCTGAGACATGGTTGATAGACCTAGATAGGTGTTTTTCTATGCACCCTTATGGTAGAAACACCAAGGCCAAATGTGCGATCATGCACTTGAGAGACTTTGCATCTACCTTGTGGAGATTGGAGGAGCAAAAGCTTCGTATTCATATTAATTATGTGTCTTGGGATATGTTCATAGAGAGGTTTAGAGCCAGATTCCTTTCTGACCATTGGCAATAGCATCATGGAGACGAGTTTCATGCTCTGTGACAGATGGTCATGTTGATGGAACAATATGAGCGTTGATTTTATGAGCTCAAGTAGTTCATTGGCATTGGTGATGATGAGGGCATGCTTGTTCAACATTTCATCGGGGGCTTAAATGTCGAGATCAGTGGTGGTGTTCGGGTTTTCGAACCTAAGACTATGGAGACAACAATAGAGAAGGCTAGATTAGTAGAGGAGAACTTGGCTATGGCATTGGGTGGCCATACTGGAGTATAGATAGGCAGTGCTTCAGTTGCAAGACCTAGTTCACATAGTGGCAAGAATCAGGGAGCTGGACCACCTAGGATACAATAGGTGCCTACACAGAGTGGTCAGTAACAGCAACACTCTTAGTCTCAACATGGTGGTAGTTGGATTCAGAAGAAAAGAAATCAGAGTTGGCAGCGATCTCAACGCGATCGAATCGATCAACCACCCCAGAGTTCAAATTCTATAGTTAATTGGGGCAGTGTTCAGCAGTTTGGTACTCCTCCTGGTGATAGAGGATTTAGTAGAGGTACATGATGTTTTGCTTGTGACCAACAGGGTCACATAGCGTGACAGTGTCCCAATAAGGGCACATCAGGTTATAATCAAAGGCCAACAACTTCAAAGCTGACAGTAGAGGATGCAAATAGATCACATAGGGTGTTTACCACAGTGGATAACCACCAGGCTGAGCACCAGGGTGCAATTGGAGAGGTTTCTAGTGGAGGATAGGCATCATTCTTTGGGAATCATGCATGTCCTTCAGAATCGGGAGTTGATCCTCAAGGGTCAAGATATTGAGCAGATTAGTATCTAGTCAGATCTAAGAGATGATACTTCAGCTACTTGGGAGGATGCGACTAGGATGAGGGAGCTCTATCCCTATTTATTCGTAGGCTTCCAAGAGTAAGTATGATCCTAGGGGGGAAGGATGCAGTACCCCTCTGATTTGCTTATGTTTTCTGACAGTGTGTTTTTACTTTGATAGACCTTCATACTATGTTGTTATTTGATCCCTGATAGTGGAGCGATGATGGTTTTTATATTTTCATGTGATGGTACACTATATGGATGTTTAATGTTTATGACATGCTTTTTTATTAGCATAGTTGTTTATTTGAGTTGATATTGATATATGCTCATTTGTAGTTAATTGATGTTTTAATTTCATCAGTCTTGATGTGACATTGTATTGGTGAAGAGAACAAGATTGCATCACTTGCTTGTGAGCGCCCTGCGATTCTGCGATTTTCTCTTCACGATGTGATTGTTTATGATTTATATATATACATGTACGACATATGTTTGATTACAGGATTGCAGGTATAGGACATCAACTCCACTTGGATTCACAAGTTTGAGTGTGTCCATTACCCAATGGTACAGTTGATTGGGAGATAGTAACAAGGTTTCCTTCTCAAGTCACAACCCTAGTCACAGTGTGTCGTTAGTCCATGTTCGGTATTTTTTGTCGCTATGTTGTCCACGTTTGCCTTGTTATTTAATTATTTTACAAGGTTTATTATGTGGAAATTAATGATTAAAATGTTTTAAATGATTATTTATTTATTTTAGATCAATGTTTTTAGAAGCTCTATATGTGATTTAGTTAATTTAATTTAATTTATTTGGTAAAGTAATTTAATCCTTGTGATTAAATTTATTTTATTAAGTAGATAAATTAATTTATTAAATTTATTTTATAAAGTAATTAAATTATTGATAAAATTAAATTAGAAAGTATTATGTGAATTTGAATTATTTAAATGCATAATTATCTTGTAAATATCTTTGGGGAAATATCTAGAATTGGTTAGAGGATATTTTATTTTTGACATGTGTGTTAGAAAATTAATTAAGGGATTTTTATTGAGAATGATTTCTCGAAGAGAATAATTGGTATTAACTGGAAGAGGTAAGAGGTTACTTCACGGGAATGAGGAAAAAGTTATTTTTAGAAATTAGTTGTAAAATTGGTGGAAAGAATTCTCAGGAAGTTTTGGGCTTTGGTTATTATTTTGCATCTTTTGGAAGGGCTCTGGTCATTGTTTTGCATCTTTCTAGAAGTGGTTTTTTTGGTAGAAGCATTGGAAATTGGATTTTGTAGGGAAGCTCAACTTCATAATTCATTTCTTCAAACTTCTAGAAATGGGTTCTTTATTATTTTAATTCTTATTTTGCAATTTTTTCTAATGCAAGAAGTGTATGTATTTTTGTAGAAGCTTTGTTTAATTCTATAAAAATTTAAAGATTGTTTGTACAAGAGGATTTGTTAATTTTATAGAAGCTTTAATTTTATTTTGTAAATTTGAAAGGTTGTTTACAAAATTGTCGTGAATTTTTAGAAGCTTCTATAGGAAATTGTTGAAAGCTTCTGTGTAGAAAATTCTTGAAAGTTTCTGTAAGGAAATTGGTTTTAAAACAATAGAAAACCCCAGATGAAAAAATAGAGAAATTTATAAGTCTCTATAGGAATGGATTCAAAAATCTTCTTGTTAAAAAATTGGAGAAAATGTTATTTATATCGGAAATGGAAACCTCTAGTTAATTTCTAAATCTTTTTCTATAGAAAAAGTTTTGTGAATAACTTCCTGTAGGAAAAATTGTAAAAAAATAGTAGAGAGAGAGTCGCTAAATTAATCATAACTAAAAATTTATGAACTGGTATGGCTGATGTTTTTATATCTTTTAAAAAACTTTGTGGCACACCTTCTGTAAAAATTTTAGAGAAACCCATATCGAAAAACGAAAGTTATTAGAGTCGCAACAGACTGGTTTTATGTTTAGTATTGTTTGAAAATTGAAAATTAATATATATATATATATATAATAAATATAATAGGTGCATGCAAATGCACAAATTAGTTATTATTAGAATGAAATTATTTAAAAAGGGAAATTTATTTTATATTGATATAAATAGGGAAATGGAATTAAACAATTAGATTTAATTTCCTTATTGTCTGTAAATGATAGTGCATTAAGTCAGATTATTTTGAACAATATATTATTATTTTCATGAAATAGAAATTGGATTTAGGAAATCCTAATGGTAGTTTTATTAATTGCTTGAATTACTTTTAAAGTTGTGATCTCTTATGTTCACATTGTTTGGGCAATTTGGGTTAATTGTGAATGTAAGTCTTCCAAAAGAATTTACTTTATGTGGGCATTATCTGTGTTATGGTTTAGCCCTTTGATTTACCTTTGGTAGTGCACGTGGTTATACTTCAATTTGAACACTCGGTTACTATGAAGGGGATGTGTGATTCAGTTTGAATACCCAGTTACTACAAACGAGATGGGTTGTCCTTTGTAGTATGGTCGATATTTGTTATCGGATTTTATGCACCTTGTCTACCCATGGTTTGAACTGATTAGATCTTCGTGTTGTTAGTAGGGGAGTGGTTCTCAGTTGGGGATCTGACACACAAAGGGGCGCCAAGGTAACTCACTAAGGGTTTTTAATTAAGTGATAACTTAAAAGAATTAATGAATGGGTAACTCTCATAATAATAAAGATAATGAATGTCTCTCTCATGGCTCAAGCACTTGTTTAGGCTTGAGGTGAGATGAGATGCATAGTTTTTATGGGGGTTTGTCAGTTAGTAGAGGCAGCCAGGGTAACCCAGAATGGGGGTCCAGTAGCCTAGGAAGGTTATGCTAGGGTAACCCATAGCAAATTATGTGTGACACTCTTTCTATGACAACAGTATGTGTTGTGAAATTGATAAACTTGATTCTTATATTCTGGAAGCAATGTAACCTTCATGTTATGTTTTGTATTTGTGTAGTTTAGTCTTGAATTTTCCTATGTCTAAAGGTTGTCATTTTTTCCTAAAGCCCTTTTACTATCTCCTAGCATGGGGGTGGGCCTTCAGGTACCACTTGGTTGGTGGAATTTGCACCATACACCGTTGGGTTCCCACTTCATGTTTGTGATGGCGGGATCTTCCAGATTGAAGAGCTCGTGTGCACTAGTTGATGTGTTTTATCTCTCTTATTATTTTGTATCAGTGGATATATGTATATGTATTACTCCTCTCTTGTATTCGAGGAGGATTTTTGTATCATGTAATTGTAATATTATTATTTGAGATTAGGATCCAATAGGATCTAAGAGATGATACTTCGACTACTTGGGAGGATGTGACTAGGATGAGGGAGTTATATCCCTATTTATTCGAAGGCTTCTAGGAGTAAGCCTAATTCGAGGGGGGGATGTAGTAACCCTCCGATTTGCTTATGTTTTCTGACAGTGTGTTTTTACTTTGATAGACCTTCATACTATGTTGTTATTTGATCGCTGACAATGGAGCGATGATGGTTTTTATATTTTGATGTGATGGTACACTATATGGGTGTTTAATGTTTATGACATGCTTTTTGATTAGCATAGTTGTTTATTTGAGTTGATATTGATATATGCTCATTTGTAGTTAATTGATGTTTTAATTTCATCAATCTTGATGTGACATTGTATTGGTGAAGAGAACGAGATTGCATCACTCGCTTGCGAGTGCCCTGCGATTCTGCAATTTTATTTTCAAGGTGTGATTGATCATGATTTATATATATACATGTACGACATATGTTTGATTGCAGGTACAAGACATCGGCTCCACTTGGATTCACAGGTTTGAGCATGTCCATTGCCCAACGGTACAGTTGATTGGGAGATAGTAATGGGGTTTCCTTGTCAAGTCACAACCCTAGTCACAGTGTGTCGTCAGTCATGTTATGTATGTTTTGTCGCTATGTTGTCCACGTTTGTCTTGTTGTTTAATTATTTTGCAAGGTTTATTATGTGGAAATTAATGATTAAAATGTTTTAAATGATTATTTATTTATTTTAGATTAATGTTTTTAGAAGCTCTATATGTGATTTAATTAATTTAATTTAATTTATTTAGTAAAGTAATTTAATCCTTGTGATTAAATTTATTTTATTAAGTAGATAAATTAATTGATTAAATTTATTTTATAAAGTAATTAAATTAATTGATAAAATTAAATTAGAAAGTATTATGTGAATTTGAATTATTTAAATGCATAATTATTCTGTAAATATCTTTGGGGAAATATCTAGAATTGGTTAGAGGATATTTTATTTTTGACATGTGTGTTAGAAAATTAATTAAGGGAATTTTGTTGAGAATGATTTCTTGGAGAGAATAATTGGCATTAACTAGAAGAGGTAAGAGGTTACTTCACGAGAATGAGGAAAAAATTATTTTTAGAAATTGGTTGTTGTAAAATTAGGGGAAAGAATTCTCGGGAAGTTTTGGGCTCTTGTTATTATTTTGCATCTTTTGGAAGGGCTCTGGTTATTGTTTTGCATCTTTCTAGAAGTGGTTATTTTTGGCAGAAGCTTTAGAAATTGGATTTTGTAGGGAAGCTCAACTTCAAAATTCATTTCTTCATTCTTCTGGAAACGGGTTCTTTATTATTTTAATTCTTATTTTGCAATCTTTGCCAGTGCAAGAAGTTTATGTATTTTTGTAGAAGCTTTGTTTAATTTTGTAAAAACTGAAAGATTGTATGTACAAGAGGATTTGTTAATTTTATAGAAGCTTTAATTTTATTTTGTAAATTTGAAAGGTTGTTTAGAAAATTTTCGTGAATTTTTAGAAGCTTCTGTGTAAAAAATTCTTGAAAGTTTCTATAAGGAAATTGGTTTAAAACAATAGAAAACCCCAGAGGAAAACAATAGAGAAATTTATAAGTCTTTGTACGAATGGATTCGAAAATTTGGTGGCACACCTTTTGTAAAAATTTCAGAGAAACCCAAATCCAAAAATGAAAGTTATTAAAGTCACAACAGACTGGTTTTATGTTTAGTATTGTTTGACAATTATAAATTAATATTTAAATATATATATATATATATATATATTTATATTTATATTTATATTTAAAATAAATATAATAGGTGCATGCAAATGCACAAATTAGTTATTATTAGAATGAAATGATTTTAAAAGGGAAATTTATTTTATATTGATATAAATAGGGAAATGAAATTAAACAATTAGATTTAATTTCCTTATTATCTGTAAATGATAGTGCATTAAGTCAGATTATTTTAAGCAATATATTATTATTTTCATGAAATATAAATTGGATTTAGGAAATCCTAATGGTAGTTTTATTAATTGTTTGAATTGCTTTTAAAGTTGTAATCTCTTTTGTTCACATTGTTTGGGAAATTTGGGTTAATTGTGAATGTAAGTCTTCCAAAAGAATTTACTTTATGTGGGTGTTGTCTCTGTTATGGTTCAACCCTTTGATTTACCTTGGTTAGTGCACATGGTTATACTTTAGTTTGAACACTCGGTTACTATGAACGGGATGTGTGATTCAGTTTGAACACCTGGTTGCTATGAACGAGATGTGTTGTCCTTTGCAATATGGTCGATATTTGTTATCGGATTTTGTGCACCTTGTCTACCCATGGTTTGTGGATTAGATCTTCATGTTGTTAGTAGGGGAATGGTTCTCATTTGGGGGTTTGGCACACAAAGGGGCACCAGGGTAAGTCACTAAGGGTTTTTAATTAAGTGATAACCTAAAAGAATTAATGAATGGGTAACTCTCATAATAATAAAGATAATGAATGTCTCTTTCATGGCTCAAGTGCTCGTTTAGGCTTGAGGTGAGATGAGATGCATAGTTTGTATGGGGGTCTGACGGCCGATAGAGGCAGCTATGGTAGCCCAGGATGGGGGTCTGGTAGCCTAGGAAGGTTACGCCAGGGTAACCCATAGAAAATTATGTGTGACACTCCACCTATGACAACAGTATGTGTTGTGAAATTGATAAACTTGATTCTTTTATTTTGGAAGCAATGTAACCTTCATGTTATGTTTTGTATTTGTGTAGTTTAGTCTTGAGTTTGCTTTTGTTTGGAGGTTGTCAGTTTTGCTTAGGAAGCCATTTTACTATCTCCTAGCATGGGGGGTGGTCCTTCAGGTACCACTTGGTTGGGTGGAACGTGCACCATACACCGTTGGGTTTCCACTTCATGTTTGTGATGGTAGGATCTTCTAGATTGGAGAGGTCAACCTCAATAGATGATGCCAATAGAATGCAAATTGTGCCTTGTCGGAACCCAATTCAAATTCAAATACCTTCGTGCCACAAACCTATGAGATATCTAGGTAAATATGGACCTATAATAGCTCCTTCTTACATTCACATTATAATTTTAATCTCCACAACCTTTTACATGTTTTTGATCAGTCAGGCATAAGACCTAAAATAGGATACTTCAATTGATTATCATACACAGAGCACGTGGATCTTAAAATTTCATGCCAACTAAAAATCTAAACCCATAGACACTTTTAAACATCATCCCAAAACTGAAAGTTCAAGTGCACACTCACGGAGGGGTGCAAACAGAAAAGGCCATGCACATTGCATTGAAAACTACGAACATTCTACATACAAAAATTCTATCACATGCAACTTTGAAATATTCATCTAGACTAGTTGAGATTCTAGACTTAGACACTGATATCATCCAAAAACAACATATTGGAATCACAAAAAAATATTTGAATGTGCGATGAATTGTGAACCAGTCTACGGAGGGCTCAGAGAGAAAAAAACTATCGACGTAGACACATAGCAGAAGTACTTAACATACCATCTTGATATTCACCTAGTAGTGTTGACATCAATGACAACACATGTCTTCTTCATTCTTTCAACAATCTCCCCCTTTGTCATTGATGGCAACCTATACCAACATGTCTTCTCTACACATCTCTCCCCCTTTGACATTAGGGGAAAAGGGTGCATACACCCAAAAACTTATATTAACCATATGTATAAATTGAACTAAAGTAACTAAATCCCCCTTAGAAAAAGTTCCTAATACATCCACATATGTACAAAGAGATCTGAAAAACATGAATGAGATAAATAACAAAAATGGTCAACCTAAAGATGTTGACCTAAGCTTTTGTACCATGGCTTGCCAAATATACTTTCCTTCTTCCCAACTTATTTTTGCTGCAGCAAGAAACTTGTGTAAAGTCTCAAGCTCCATCAAGGCATCTTCTCCTTCTTCCACAGTGTTGGGATTAAGATTTATCTTTGAAATCCTGTCAGCATTGGCCAAGGCACATGAAATAGGTATGTGTTGTGATTGTACATAATCCCTTAGCTTTCTAAGTTTCATGATGATTTTTTCTTTCCAGGTCTACAAAGTAAGGAATTTGTCATGTAGATCTATGATACAAACTAGGTATGATACTTTCTGTCTAGTGCTAGATCATAGTCATTTGATGCTTTAACAATATGAGACTCAATCGATTCCATTTCAGCTTTTATACCCTATGTGGCTTTCAACCACGTTATGCAGTATAAAATCAATGTTTTCACCTCATCCTCATAGTCATGTACCTCTTTCAAGCATTCTTCAATCTTAGCATGGGTTCACACTCATTTTTCTATAAGCCTTGTTATAGCCTCTATTTCCATTTAACCTTTCAAACCGGAGGAATAACCTTTAAAAGAATCAACTAGCAATCTAAAAGTCTCCATAGAAGATAATGAAGTATCAATATTAGTACCTGGAGTGATTTCTTGCAAGAATTATGGATTTTAAAATCCAGAAAGCTCCCTCTGGGTTGATATTATTGGTTTTGCATTGGCCTGGGCTTGCACTTTGCATGTTTACATATTTTTGGCTCTCTTTTGGTAGCACTTTCATCCACTTGTGCCATGCGTCAGCTACACACACATTTGGGAACTCTCTTCCCAAGCTTCTTCTCTGAGCTCCACCCGTGTGCCACGTTACATTCTCCATGAGCACCTTTTGGGCGGACCTCGTAATCAATGATTTGAGCACAGTTTGCTCCACATGTCATCTTCGCGGGGATCATAGTTGCAAAGAAAGGAAGAATGAATTAAAGTCCCCACCTTTGCTCCACATGTCACCTTTGTGGGGACTTCAATCTCAAAGAAAGGAAGGAAGAATGAGAGGCCCCACCTCTATGCCATGTGTCATAACCAATTCTTCAGATGGTTAGACATCAAGGAGTTGTTGCAGAACTTCTCAAATGAGATAACTAGTATCAAGTGGAAACAGTCCATGCCTCTAAAGCTAACTTACCAAAATTACCAAGGAAAAAGATCCTCCTATCAGCAAAATCAATTCCAAGGAGGTATGTGCATAAATCCACAGACTCAAACAAATAACCAGATAGTATCGGTGCCTACTCCACTACAAAATGTTCACCCAAGTTCAAATAGAGAGTTGGTAGCGGGGAAGAATAATCTCGTTGATGATACTGTTAAACTAAATATTCTAACAGCTCCCTTCGGGTTTCTTTTGTAAATGTGTGTGAGCCGGCCTGTGCGTCGCCGAGTTTAGTCGGCTTTCCATTGAATTTTGATCTCTCCCTTTTGCGAATCTCTTCTTCGCAACTTCGGGTAGCGGCTTCCCTTTCGGGTCCTAAGGAGCTGCGTTGGGCGTCCACATGTCTCGCTTGCAGGGGTTTTTATTTCTTTTTGCCTTGTGGTCTCTTCGGGTTGCGAAAGCAGATCATGGAGGCCGTCACTTCTAAAAGGATTGTCAGAGGGACCCACATCTTGCTACGTGGCGGCGTATCGCAAGCTTTTCATATGGGAATGGAATAAACGACTACGGGCTATGTGGTGCTTGCGCGGGGTTTTCTTTTTGCTTTCTAAAAAAGGTGTTGGCGGGCCCTACCTTCTGCTAGGTGGCAATCGTTCACAGATTTTTCAAATAGTAGGGAGGTGAACAACCGTGGGCTGCAAAACACTGCCACACGTCTTTCGCACCAGTTAATGCAGCTTTCTCTCCACTGTAACAAGGATCTTAGCCCGTTGGACACGTGTTGCTTCTTCGCAATCTCTCGGCAGCAATGAGAGAAGTTTTCATTCGGGTAGCGACAGGCTGCCACGTGCCTTACAACTGATCCTTGAAGCGGGCAATAGGCTGGCTGAGGGAGATTATGCTATTGGGTGCCGCTCATCTGGGTCGTTTGAAGCGGTGGATGACACTTTGTCTCCTCAAGTCTGGCTGGGACCACTGCCATCATTGCGAAGGGCGCGCTTGCAATTGGATGACCAGATGTTGTGTTCTAACTCATTTCCATTGTAACGGCTTGGGGAATCTTTTGATTCTAGCATCATTGCAGGGGATTGGGAAATCTTTTCTGTTATAACTCTCCAAAAAGGTGGGAATTGTCTCCCCGGCTATATATACTCTCTCAGTAATGAGAGAATGGTCCAAGAAATTTTAGAAAAAAGGATACTAGTTTTAGCAAGAGACACCAGGCCTCTTTTGCATGTTTATTCGCAAGAAACTTTCAGACTGTGCCCACTGTTCGGCCTTTCTATTTTTCATGTTTTGATTAAACTGTAAACTGTGCTTTTTATTGTCTTAAGCATTTCATTTGACAAGACTTCTATATATTGAATACAAGCTTGCTTATCTAAATCATGTCTAAATGACTCTTCTTAGTAGTAAGGATGTATGCAATACTATTTTATGTCAATAAATGAACTGTTCATGCTATAGTTTTAAGTCTCTGACGTTTTGGAACATAACAACACCATTCAGGCCCCTAAATCTATGATTTATCGTGCCCATCAGCAAAGTTTGACGCATCGCCTTAGATTAGATTTTGCTTCATTATATCTGTTTCTTTTTCCCTTTCCCAAAAAACAACATTATAGAAGAAGTCGACTTCTTTAAAATCTGGAGGTCACTCAGTTTGGTGCAAAAGGGTTCCCCTTGAACTGAGTTTCCCATAAGGCACTGTTACCTCATCAAATTTTGGCATCAACAGTTTGTCCTTTTTCTGGCACGCTCGGTGGGACCTGAACTAATGAAATTGCCTTATAGAGGGGTGTATGAGCCATCGGCCTATAACTAGATCCCAGACTGCAAATAACCCAGGTTTACTAGTACCTCCGCTAGGGACAGTCCAGGCCGCAAATCAGCTAGTAACCATTCCATTCCCACCGCCCTTTCCTCTCACCATGTTGCTGGCCGCGAACAGAAACTATGTAGCATAGGATGCTGGAAGTCCCCTGGTAGCTCCGGTAGCGCCTGCTGTTTGGGGCACTATCCCGATTTTGGCCCTAAAAGCTCTTCCCAAATTTTTCAGAGACAACACAAAAATGCCAGCAAAACATTTACAGAATGTAGCGGATGTATGTCTGGTACACAGTATTACAGCGCAGAATGTAGCCCTAAGGCTCCTTGCTGCATCCTTTAAAGGCAAGGCTCTGGATTGGTACCGAACACTGACTCTGAATTCAATTCGCACTTGGGATGACCTCAAAGATCCATTCTATGAAAGGTTCTCAAATGACGGAGATCGGTCTTCGTTATATTATCAGCTATCCGTCATAAGACGAGCGCCCCAAGAGGCTCTGACGGATTTCAATGCCCAATTTCACTCAAATTGGCAGAGGATTCCTGTGACCATCCGCCTGACTCCAGAACTGGCATTCATATTTTATCTGAAGTCCATTAACCCTGACATTTCTGTGATAATTAAGTCTTTGGGAGGAGCCACTCTACCAAATGCTTATGCTACCGCTATCAAAGCTAAGAATCATTTGATAGATTGCGGAAAGTTTCCTCCTCGACCTATTATCCCGATATTTCCTAAAATATCAAACTCAGCACAAGAGGTTGCATCAACTAGTGCGGCAGCAACTCCCCAGTCGATGTACTCATATGTGGCCGCTCCTGAAAGCTTGGCTTCTACATTGGGTTCTTCCAAGGATGAAATAGGCGACCTCAAAGAGATGTTGCGAACTATGGCAAATGACATAACAACTCTCAAGCAGAACCAAGCAACTCCTCCACGGCCTGCATATCAAAACTATCAGGGTGGGCGGTCTACTTATCAGCAAAATCAATATCAGAGTGCGCCTCGCACTAATCCACCAGCACCGACCACCAACCAAATGGTCCTAGTGCCTACACCGCTCACAAGTGCGTCGCCAAGCTCAAGTAGACAATTAATCGCAGGACAAAACAATCTTATTGATGACATCAATCCATGGTGTTTTCCCTGCAATGATGCACATATGCCCCGAAATTGTCTGCATGGCAACTTACAACAGAAGGTAGCAGAGCAACGTAGTCAAGGTACTACAACAGAAAATGAAGAATACCTATGTACCTCAGCAATGGAGAATTCGGTCCTTACCAAGCAAATGCAAGGAATGTCTTTAGAGCAAGAGTCTGATATTGCTCCTGATCATGCACTCTTCTCCTGGATGGAAGACGAGGAAAAGTTATTTGCCAATGACACATCCGTAGCCGAAATGTCACAGGTGCAATCTGACTATAATACACGCTCAAAGAAGAGATTCACCGGTGAGCCTGTTGTTTCACTTTCGGATAGCCCGCAATGCAAAGGCGTGTCCGATCAAATTCCCGGCGGTTCGACCGTCTCTTCACCTTCTCAACCACGGAAGGAGATTATTATAACAAAAGCAAAGGAGCAGAAATCTCTGAGCTTGTCACCTTTTAATGTGGTAGAGCAATTAAAGAAATCATCCGCTAATGCGTCTTTATGGGACATTCTAGCTATCCTGGAATAGAAGAGTATACTACAGAAGGCGCTTCAGCAAGAGATCAACTCAGCACCAACAGAGCCATCTGCCGGTATAGAGGTGGTTTATCAAATGCCACTAGCTAAGGCCCTTACAGACAAAGCGAAGGAGCCCCATGCGGAAAGTGTTATCGGAGGTAGGCCAAAACCTCAACCCTTCTTCTTGACTCTCATCGTAGGGGAAAAGCTATTACATAACGCTATGATTGATTTTGGCACTAGTGCAACGGTTATGCCAAAACTAATAGCCAAAGCCTTGGGACTCAGTTACGAACCTATGAAGAAAGGGGTAATGCAGCTGGATGGAAATAAGGTTGATACTGTGGGTGTCATCAAAGTGCTTCCGTTAACGTTATTTGCCTGCCCAAGTATCACGGTCCCGCAAGATATGGTGATCATAGATATTCCTCCTATGTTCGGTCTTTGTCTATCCCGAGAATTTACTTCAAAGGTGGGCGGATATTTGTCTTTAGATTGGTCACATCTAATACTTAGGACCAAGCATGGCGCAAAAATGAAGATAGAATCGAAGGCTCTACATTCCGAACATGTGGCGGATGAGGCCCTGATCAATTTTGAGGTCGCACATACCTCTATCACCAAGCAGGACATGTATAGTGTCGAACTGTTGGAGGAAGAGAGGGTGAGTGGAGACTGAAATGATAAGGAAGATGCTTTGTTAAGCAAACACATAAACAATGATCCTTTCAGGAATTATCATGCTACCGGATTAGGCACATATGTGATTTATGATGAAGACCAGGTTCTTCCGAAGGTTACCAAAGAATCTGACGATAACCAAGCAAATGAGCTGTGGACACTGTATTTTGACGGAGCAAGGAGCAAAGTTGGAGCTGGAGCAGGGGTATGTCTAATATCCCCGCAGAAGGAAAAGTTGTTGAGGTCTTTCTGATTCCAATTCACCTGTTCAAACAATGAAGTTGAATATGAAGGGTTACTCCAAGGCCTAAGCCTAGTGAAACGAATGGGTATCAAGCAATTGATTGTGTTCGGAGATTCCGAATTGGTAGTTAATCAGGTTTGGGGAATTTCCGCAACAAAGAATGTTCGAATGAGATCTTACCGGCATCAAATCTGGGACCTGATTGAAGGTTTTGCAGCTTTCAACATCCTAACCGTTCCCCAAATGCAGAATAGCGACGTAGATCACATGGCGGTGATCAGTGCTCAGTTTGATCCTATCTCTGACTTGCTTCGGAACAAATATTCAGTGCGAGTGCTTGTTCGACCAGCAATTCCCGATAATGATTAGAGTTGGAAAATCTTTGAGAGTGATGAGCACATTGCCTCATTTATCCAGCACTCAGGGGAATTTGTTGATCAACTTCAACCAAAGATCGCCGAGGCCTATGAAGGAAAAATTATGCAGCTCAAGTCAAATAAACTTCCGAAAGGGTTAGTTACTCTCAAGAATTTTTTTGATTGTAATGACACCCGAAATGATAAGCGGAAGTTCGTGGCAGACAAAAGTGATTATGAAAACCTTCGAGTCTCCGATGGCAGGAATCTTCGGGTCGGAAAAGATGTCCCATAGCAAGATAGAGGAAGGCTTATCAGTTTCTACAAAAAATATGGAGTAGTGGCCTGGTCCTACGATGATCTGGAGGGTTACGATCCTGGCATCATTCAGCACACTATTGAACTAACAGAAGGTGCAAAACCAGTTCGATAGAAGCAGAGGCCAGTCAACCCTAAAGTTGAGGCCCTAATGGCACAAGAGCTAACCAAGCTCATTGATTCACATATTGTCTTCCCAATCAAACATAGTACTTGGGTATCAAATCTGGTACCAGTCAGAAAGAAGAATGGCGATATCTGCTTATGCATGGACTTCTGAGACCTGAACAGAGCATCTCTGAAGGATCACTATCCATTGCCTTCTATGGAGTCAATCCTCCAAACTGTCGCAGGATCAGAAATGTTCTCTCTGCTGGATGGCTTCTCTGGCTATAACCAGATTCGAGTTAAAGAAGATCAGTACAAGACTATGTTCACCACCAAGTGGGGAACATTTGCATATGCTAAAATGCCTTTTGGTTTATCCAATGCGGGGGCAACTTTCCAGCAAGCAATGGACATCGCATTCAGCGAACTGATCAATAAGTTTATTCTAATCTATTTGGATGACCTTATTGTGTTCTCTAAATCTAAAGATGATCATTTTGATCATTTGGAATTAGTTTTTCAAAAATGCCAAGAGTTCGGTGTTTCCTTATATCCAAAGAAATGTGTATTCGGAGTACCGCAGGGTAAGCTGTTAGGGCATGTTGTGTCTAAAGAAGGTATTTCAATTGACCCCGAACGAGTAAAGGCTATCAAGGAGCTTCCCCTTCCGGTAAATAAGAAAGGTGTCCAGTCTTTTCTGGGCAAGGTAAATTTCGTCAGCAAATTTATTTATGATTTCACGGGAATGATTAGGCCGATCACCCTAATGCTAAAAAAGGATTAAGCTTTCAAGTGGACAACAGAAGCTCGGGAGGCTTTTGAAAAGGTCAAGGAAGCGATCTCCACAGCCCCGGTGCTAATTAATCCAGATCAATGCAAAGATTTTATAATGTATGCCTTCAGTAGTAAGTCTAGTATCGCTACTGTCCTGACTCAAAAAGATAGCGAGGGAAAGGGAGAGCATCCAGTGGCGTTCTATTCCCAAACCCTAAAAGAATATGAGGCGAATTATAACTTCGTCGAAAGACAGGCCTTCACAATAGTAAAGGGACTTAAAAAGTTCCGCCATCTAATTTCTTGTAACAAAGTTCTGGTATATGTCGCACATTCTAGTGTGCGTGAATACATCATGGAAGGAGAGATTACAGAAAAAGGGCTAATTGGATTACCAAGATCTTGGAGTATGACATCGAGGTCAGGCCTACTAAGACTGTTAAAGGCAGAGGACTGTGTGAGTATATGACACAGAACGAGGAGGCACTTGCCAAGGAGGAACAGCCAGAGCTCGTCCTGATAAATGAACCAAGATCGAAAGATGATTGGCTGACAGATAGAATGAACTTCATGCAAACTGGAAGGTATCCGCCAGGCCTCTCATCCCAAAAAAAAGGTATTACCGGCTTCAGAATTGCGGATATACGCTGATAGAAGGAGTCCTTTTCAAAAGAAATTTCAATGGTGTGCTCCTGCGATGCGTTACTTCAGGGGAAGCGCAAAGGATCCTCGACGCATTTCACAATAGCGACGAAGGTGGACATTTCTCCGCCAAAACTACCGCCATCAAGGTCCTGCGAGTTGGATATTACTGGCCTACACTTTTCAGCGACTCCTACTCTCTGGTAAGGGCTTGTAAAAAATGTCAGTTCTTCTCTGACAGAAGGAAGAATTCAGCAATGCCCCTCAAACCTATCGTGGCAGATGAACCATTTGCGCAATGGGGCCTGGACTTCATCGGAATGATCAACCCGGTTTCTAGTGCCGGACATAAGTGGATCCTAACAGCTACAGACTACTTCACAAGGTGGGCGGAAGTTGTTCCCCTTAAGGGTGCGACAAAAACAGAGATTGTAGACTTCCTCAAAGCACTGGTGACGAGGTTCGGCCCTTCGAAGACAATCATTTCGGACAACGCTAGAGCATTTCTAGGTACAAAGGTATGTCACTTTGCATTAAAGAATGGCATATTCCTTAAAACATCATCAAACTATTATCCATAGGGAAATGGCCTAGCCGAGTCCATAAATAAAAGCTTAGTCTGACTCCTTAAAAAGGTTGGCTCAGAGCACCAGAGGGAATGGCATAAAAATCTCCGAAAAGCGCTCTGGGCAAACCGCATAACTCCTAAGCAAGTCCTTAAGACTTTGCCCTATGAGCTGGTATTTGGGAAGGAAGCGCTGTTACCTATCTCCATGGAGATCCCAACAATACAGTTATTGAAATCCCTTGAGATAGAACAAAATGGAGCCATGGAGGTTCGGCTCGCCGAACTGTTGGAAGTACAAGAAAAAAGAGAAAATTCTCTAATAGCAATGACAAGCCGTCAACAGGTGGTCAAACGATGGTTTGAAAAGAAGGCTTTCGACCAAGGTCTGAAAAGTGGAGACTTAGTGCTAAAATATGACAGCAGGGCTGTGAAGCCAAGTCAGCATGGTAAATTTGATAGCCTATGGGAAGGACCCTTCAAAATCATTTGCTGCAGGCAACACAACGCTTTTGAGCTGGAAAATATGGAACAAGAGCCATCATGAATCCCGGTCAATGGGATTCATCTTAAGTTGTTCCATTAAGCATTAAGCTCTACCTTGTACAGATGTAAATAGTGCTTTCGTTTCTTTTCCTGTGTTTGGCCTATTCTTTTTCTAGAATCAGTTGTCTTTCTACGCATTTGCTCATTATCGTTGGCAGGTAACACACCGGAGTTGCTTTACACAAAATACACTCATACATGAAGAATAGCGTACAAAACTTGCAAACCCAGAAAATTTTAAACATAGAAGCAAAAAGAGCATGGATTTTTCCTTAAAACGAGAAGTATATATTTATATATATGATCTTTCGTTACAAAATGGCTGGGAGGCCGATTTCCAAAATGTACAAGTATCAGGATATATTATATACGATAGCCTTTTATCAGGCTTATCTAAGCAGGAGAGTTACATTTTGAGCAGGAAGGCAAAGGGGTTATCTATCCAAAGGCATGATTGGCAGCAATCGACGCATTCACTACAGCGTCCACTTCATCCTCGTCCACGGGCTCCTCAGCGGCACTGGCAACATCATTTGATGCAACCGTCGTTGGCGGTGGAAACACCAGGTTCCTGAAGTCAGTGTACCAGTCTACGTCGTAGAAAGGTATCACGTTGTAGCTCTGAAACAGGAAGTGTAGGGCTTGGGTAACCCTTTGCTGGTGCTGGTCACGGGTCTGCAGACGGAATCCATTGAGGAATGGCAGCCAAACGACGACAGCTTCTTCTTCGATAAAGCGACGCAGGTCGCTGGCTGTTGGCAGGCCTATCCCATATGCAGCATGTGCAACGACCTCACCAAGCCCATTCAAGTATTTCTTCGAAAAGATTTCTTTAACCAGCTTCAGGATAAGTGGTCGGGGAACGCAAATGTCCAGCATGGATGTGACAAAATGTGAGCATATGTCGGTATTCACCCTATACTTATCCTCATATTCTACACAATCTTTGCCTATGATCCACTTAATGGCTACCAGAACCAGCAAATGTTTGTTCTTCGTCTTCTTTTTCAGCCTCCTAGTGGAAATCTCACCTAGAAACGCCGTCTGTGATTTAAACGAGGTTAGGAAAATTGGGGTATCCATTTTTTCCTGACACTGTCCCTGGGCTTCTAAGTTAATGTCGGAATTGTGTACCACCTAACCTATGAAAATATTCATTTAACGCTCTACTACTAACCTCTCACTTCTCAAATGCTAGGTTTGTTTTACTCACTATTGACTGGCCTATTTATAAAAAAATTGACAAGACACATGCCAATCCTCCTCTAAAAAACGTGATATTATGCTAGCTACCATCTCGAAAGCCGAGTCTGCGTTTGTTCACATTTTTGGGCCTGTACATCCATGATAGCACAGCTCAAGGCGTGTTTAATTAAATGAAGCTGATTAATTAGATTTAAAAAGGTGGCGCTTGTTGGTGAAGGGATGTATGGCCATAGGCTATTGTGTCATCTCTCAAGCGCGTCCCAGAGCCCAAGGCGATACTCATATCTTTTCAGGCGGTGATCGTTTGCTTGGCGTAATCATTCCGACTAGGACATTAATTGCCAGCGCATGCTAACGCAAGGTTAGAAGGCCAATTGCAAGCTCAATTTCCAAGGAAATCAAGGCGTATCACACGATCGCGTAAATGTAATAATGAAATCCGGCCGCCTCGGAATAGCAGTCAGTTCATCTTGCACGAGTTGTAGGATTAACGGTACATGCCAAATTAAATGCAAAAGGCTTGCTTTCGCCTACCACCATGGGAAAAGTTGCTATTATTGCATGAAAAGGCTTAATAGTTCAAAGTCTTTTTACAAATGCAAGGGAAGTGCAGAGTTGTTTTTTGTTCGTCTATCTAGAGCAAGCATATTCGCAGGCCAGGAGCTTACAAATTCGACAAAGAAAGAAAAATGTCAGAATCTTCAGCTCAGCCGATGCAAGAAGAGATTAGTCAGGAACTGTTCATGGCTATTTGTTCTTCGATTGAGAGGTACGTATATGAGGATGTAGCATATGCCACACCTGGTATACCCGTGAAGACAAGAAGAGCCCACATGGAAGAGCTGGATAGACCCAAGGAATGGAGTAACTAGAAAAAAGGTTAAAAAAGAATGAAACAATATCTATGACCCAAAGCTTGCGAAGAACCCTAAATCCCTCATAGAGGCGGCTTGTGCAAGGTTATCAGCAACAAAGACGGACCAATGCACGGCAGGTAGAGTCTGGTATAGTGGTCTCCCACAATATATGGTCCCACTGGTGCACTTTTGCCTGGAGGTGGTCGACCTAGCTTTTCAACGTTATAATCCAAATACCCATTGTATTGAAGGTCGCAACTTAAGGGTGCATATCAGCCCAGAAGCCATCTGACACATGTTATGTATCCCAGACCCAAGTAGGAGGAAGGAGACTATCGAGCCTTTTCGCCCAAGCAAGGGGGAGAAAATATGGAGGAAGATGAAAACCGGCTCAGATTTCTTGTTAGAAGAGACTAATAAGAAAGGTGTCGCATCCGCTAAAGCACCAAGTATCCCATTATCGCGTGGTTCATTCCGCGATGATCTCTAGGACGATGTATATGCTGGCATTTGTTTGCGGCCGAGACTCTGATGAGAAGATCGAGGCTTTTCAGCTGGGCCCTGCAATACAGTTTCGCAAGCAGCATGAACTCTTCTGGTATGATTTTGTTGAATGCATGGTTGAAGAAATGATACATCAAATAGAGAATTATCAGGCGGAAAAGAAGTTTAGATTTCTTTCCTACCTGGTCCACATGTTCCTGCATCAGAATCCATATTTCTTCGCCCGATTTATTCCGCTATCAATTTTTGATGAGCAGAATAAAAGAAAGTCGGTGTCTACATGGACACCTTTCCTTTCCGCAACATATGACTATTATGCGTTCGCGGACTATTTCATAGCCCCGGCTTGAATGATTTAATCGGAGAAAGTGATATCGTCCAGCTCACCCAAGAGCAGACCAGATTTATGCAAGGCTACACCCCTGCTTGTGACTGGTTCTTAGGCAGGGATTTTACAATCCTCCGAATGCGGGGCTTTACTGGCAAACCTTTCCTGCTCCCGGCCTGCGTCACCGATAGAGTGCTTGCGCTGAAAATTTTTCGGCAAGTGTGTGTCATTGATTTCACTTTCTGTAGCAGCAAAAGTGTCAAGAAGAAGGGATTCTTCACTTGTCCAAAGAGTTTCAAGTCGGTAACACTAGTTAAAAAATAATCGCACAAGTTGTTAGAAGAAAAGCTGGCACATTTAGGGTTGGTACTGATAAATGATAAATGGGAGTACAACCCTTTCAACGACTTACCAGAGCCACATATGAAAGTTATCCATGTTCCCCGACCATACTGGGAAAAATGGCTTAATCCGTGGACAGATAGAGAGGAAGATTTTGTGGAATTAGCGCAAATCCCTACGCTGGACACTAAGAGCCCATGACACAAGTTCTACTTTCCTGTGGCCATTGCCAGGGATAATCTTTCGATGGAGCACAGCATGTACAACAAGTTAAAGAGGGGTGAGGAATGGAATGATGAAAAAATAAGAGCTTTCTGGAAATATCGCCAGGAAACAGCACAGTTGGATGCTCCTTATAATTAGCTGAAGGACGACCAAGAATTCGACAGATGGTGGAATGAAGGCCACCCCAGCCCGATCTCTAGTGTTGACAGAAGCAAAGAGGGAGAGGGATCCGAGGAGCATGAAGAAGAAGCGGCGGTATCATCCTCTTCAGCGCAAGGGGGCAATGTCTCCGGGCATGACGCCTATGTGGCCACTAATGTACGTTTTAATATATCAAGAGGCTCGCACACACGCACTTGGGCCGCCAAACCGGCCAGGCTAACGCCTCATCAGAAGGATCTGATTGCTGAAATTAGTGAATGTCCACCGGCGAAAAGGCAGTGCACGGAAAGTGTTATCGGAAGGGTTTTGCAAGAACCAGTCGAAGGAGAAGTACCCACTGCTAGCCAAATACCGGAGTTTTCGGGTGAGTCGCGGACGATCCTAGAACCATCGACCAATCAACAGGTACATTTCGCTCCTTTCTCTCTTGCATCTCATTACTTCGTATCCGCCCCTGCTCTGTTAGCAACTCCTACCATAAGTCTGAGGCCTCTACCTTTTGTTTCTGATCCAGCTCATTCGGTTGGATTTGCCCAGTTTTCACAGGCCCAACCGTTTATAATTACTCCTCCGAGTATACTTACGCCTACCGCTGCCGCTCAGACTTTCCTCACCTCACTTTCAAAAAATGTTCCCCTAGTCGGCCTCCATTCTTTTTCTGCTATGCTTACTGATCCTCTTCCATTGCAACAAGCTGACATCCAGTCAGCAGCTTCCCTTCCCCAACCAATAAACCTTATGACTAAATCCGTGATTCAGCCACTACAAATACCTAGCCCTGCTGATAGTTCTCAGGCGAAGCTATGGAACGTGCCACACTTTTCCCCACAAACAGTCACTCTCCAAAAGAAGCAAATGCGTGCGCCTATGAAAGTTACCTATCCCTATGCCCTGCCTTCTGGTGTTCCTTTCGCAGGTGGGCTAGTTTCATCACCAGCTGAATTCATAGTGCAAATAGATTGTGGAAAAGAGGCACGCGCAAATAGAATGAGGCGACGCAAGGCAAAGGATGACAATGCTCCCGCCAAGCCCAGAGTACAAGCGTCATATGATGAGGCCCGACAAGAATTAAAATTCGCGACCATGTACCCAAGGATAAGCAAGCCTCAAGGAGAAATGCAACCTGAAGACTATGAGATCTATGATGTCGGACTTGACATGAAGGTAGGCAGGCCATAAGATAAGGTCAAAATCATGGAGGAGACGCAACGGGTGGTCACTTCCGACTTCCTCAAAACTGGCCGCTAGTTAAAGAATAAGAATGAGCAACTCAAGGCAGCCAAGGAGAGGGTGAGCTTTCTAGAGACAAGGGAGAAATCCTTAGAGGTAGATATCACCCGAATGACTGAAAGGGCGCTGACAGCAGAGAAGGAGAGGAACAGGCTTCATGGCGAAATTGCGAAAACCCAAGTTGCTGACCCAGACTTAGTAAAAGAGTTGCAAAGCCAGAACTAGGCGGCCCAACAAAGCCTACAGTCAAAAGAGGAAGAGCTTGAATGCATCTGTCTTGAGTATAGTCAGGGGATGGCACAAAAGGGAGAGGAGTTGGAGCATCTACAAGAGCAGTATGAGCAAAAAGTACAGGAGAAAGAGGCTGAATTTAAAAGCCTGAAGGCTAAGCTAGAAGAGGAACTCTGAGAGACAAAGGCTTCCCTGGAGGAGCAATCAGCGAACCACTCCCGAGCCAAATAGAATTGGAATAAAGAAATGAACAGCTATGCGGAGCAACTGGCGTCCGAGGAAAGGAAGAAGGAAGAATTATCCGAGGCCCTCATTTCAAGGGACGCAGAGATTTCTTCGCTTAAAGCCTCTCTGTCGCCTGCCCCTGCCCAACCTGATGTCATTCCGCTGGTTAGGCAATTGTACATTTCTCACTGGGAGAAAGTCAAGACCTTTTGCCTAACACTACAGCCTACCCTCTGATTTATCACCAAGGCATCAAGGCTAAATCAAGAGGCCAACGACACAATGGAGCAGTTCCCACGTTTCATCTTGAAGAAGGTTCTTGAGGCAAGGGACTTGCTCAACAAGCTATACTCAGTCTCGGATGAAATCCTGGCCAGGGCAGGTATCGAAGATCGGGACATTGTTTCTCAAACAGTAAATAAATTCATTCATTGTCACTCTGCCTTCGAGCGCACTAAGGCAGCGGCGGCTTTTCTAGGTAAGGCACTGGATGGCATTCGGAGAAGTTTCTCTGAGCTAGGAAAGTTGGGGTTTCCGTCCCCGTTCCTCGAGGATGGTTCCATTGCGACAACCACACAGATCGTTGAGGTTATTGAGTAGAAGGAAAATGACCCGGAGGCATTCAGGGAGTTCAGTAGTTCCCCAATGGCAGCCGACATTGAGACGATCATTCATCCACTCTCCCAGCTATTTTTCCATATCTAAGCAGGCCCCGGCCTACCTGAGGTGTTTCCTCACAAGGAAGCTATTGATCTCCGCGGGGCACAAGAAAATTTGTGTAGCATGGAAAATCTGTCTGAAAGTGAATGGTCACCCTTGCAAGCTGCTCTTTCCAAACTTTGACTCCATTCGCCCAATGGATAAAGCTATGGTCTGCAGAACCAGAGAGTTTTTGGGTTCTCTGTTCCTTGTCTGAAACGCCCCTGATAGTTGCCAAAAGTTGTTAAACTAAATATTCTAACAGCTCCCTTCAGGTTTCTTTTGTAAATGTGTGTGCCCTGGCCTGTGCGTCATTGAGTTTAGTCGGCTTTCCATTGAATTTTGATCTCTCCCTTTTGCGAATCTTTTCTTCGCAACTTCGGGTAGCAGCTTCCCTTTCGGGTCCTAAGGAGCTGTGCTGGGCATCCACGTGTCTCGCTTGCGGGGGTTTTTATTTCTTTTTGTCTTGTGGTCTCTTCGGGTCATGAAAGCAGATCATAGAGGCCATCACTTCTAAAAGGATTGTCAGAGGGACCCACATCTTGCTACGTGGCGGCGTATCCCAAGCTTTTCATACGGGAATGGAATAAACGACTACGGGCTACGTGGTGCTTGCGCAGGGTTTTCTTTTTGCTTTCTAAAAAAGGTGTTGGCGGGCCCTACCTTTTGCTAGGTGGCAATCATTCACAGATTTTTCAAACAGTAGGGAGGTGAACAACCACGGGCTACGAAACGCTGCCACACGTCTTTCACACCCGGTTAATGCAACTTTCTCTACACTACCACAAGGATCTCAGCCTGTTGGACACGTGTTGCTTCTTCGCAATCTCTCGGTAGCAATGAGAGAAGTTTTCGTTTGGGCAGTGACAGGCTGCCACGTGCCTTACAACTGATCCTTGAAGCAGGTGATAGGCTGGCTGAGGGAAATTATGTTATTGGGTGCCGCTCGTCTGGGTCGTTTGAAGCGGTGGATGACACTTTGTCTCCTCAAGTCTGGCTGGGACCACTGCCATCATTGCGAAGGGCACGCTTGCAATTGGATGACCAGATGTTGTGTTCTAACTCATTGCCATTGTAACGGCTTGGGGAATCTTTTGATTCTGGCATCATTGTAGGGGATTGGAAAATCTTTTCTGTTACAGCTCTCCAAAGCGGTGGGAATTGTCTCCCCGGCTATATATACTCTCTCAGCAATGAGAGAATGGTCCAAGAAATTTTAGAAAAAAAGATACTGGTTTTAGCAAGAGACACCAGGCCTCTTTTGCATGTTTATTCGCAAGAAACTTTTAGACTGTGCCCACTGTTCGGCCTTTCTGTTTTTCATGTTTTGATTAAACTATAAACTATGCTTTTTATTGTCTTAAGCATTTCATTTGACAAGACTTCTATATATTGAATACAAGCTTGCTTATCTAAATCATGTCTAAATGACTCTTCTTAGTAGTAAGGATGTATGCAATACTATTTTATGTCAATAAATGAACTGTTCATGCTATAGTTTTAAGTCTCTGACGTTTTGGAACATGACAACACCATTCAGGCCCCTAAATCTATGATTTATCGTGCCCATCAGCAAAGTTTGGCACATCACCTTAGATTAGATTTTGCTTCATTATATCTGTTTCTTTTTCCCTTTCCAAAAAAACAACATTATAGAAGAAGCCGACTTCTTTAAAATTTGGAGGTCACTCAGTTTGGCGCAAAAGGGTCCCCCTTAAACTGAGTTTCCCATAAGGCACTATTACCTCGTCAAATTTTGGCGTCAACAGATACCAATCCTTGGTGCTTCCCCTGCAATAAAGCACATATGTCCCAAAATTGTTCACATGAAAATTTATAGCAAAGAGTGGCAGAACAGTGTAGTAAAGGCATCGCGCCAAACTCAAGAGGGTATACATATGTCTCTCCACAGATGGAAAATGTGTTACTCACCACTCAAATGCAAGGAATGTCCTTGGAGCAAGAAACATATATAGCTCTCGATCACGTGCTCTTCTCGTGGATGGAAGAAGAAGAGGTCATGTTTGTAAATGATGTTTCCACATCAAAGGACCCACAAGTGCAATTGGATTATAACACTCGCTCAAAGAGGAGATTCACAGGTGAACCGGTCGCTCAACAACCCAAAAGTGTTCTCAACCAAGATCCTAGTACCTCCACAATTGCACAACAATCTCAATCACACAAGGATATTTTTATAATAAGGTCTAAGGAGTAGAATTCTTTGAATCCACTACGATTCGATGTGGTGGAAAAATTGAAGAAAGCCTCTACTAATGTATCTCTTTGGGATATCTTAGCTGTTCTAGAGCAGAAGTTGTTGTTGCAGAAGGCCCTACTATAAGATGCAAGCACAAATCCAACATAGGAACCATCCAAAGGAAAGGTCGTCGATTCGCCATCTTAGGCCAAAGTCCTCACAAAAAATGGAGGGGAAGCCTCTACCAAAAATAAAGGTAACCCTAAATCGAAATCCTTCTTGACTCTCATTATGGGTAAGAAATTGTTTCATAATTCTATGATTGACTCTGATGCTAGCTCCACAGTCATGCCCAAGAAAATAGTTGAAGCCTTAGGAATTAGCTATGAACCTTTAAATAGAGGGGTTATGCAACTTGATGAGAATAAGGTTGAAACTATAGGTGTCATCAGGGACCTTCCCTTGACTCTGTTCTCTTTCCCTAGTATCACAATCCCATAAGATATCGTGATCATTGACGTCCCTCCCATATTCAGTCTTTGCCTATCTTAGGAGTTCACTGCCAAGATAGACGGGTATCTTTCCTTAGATTGGTCACACTTAATTCTTAGGACCAAGCATGGAGCTAAGATGAAGATAGTGTCTGAACCTTTGCATTCGAAACATGTAGCAAATGAAGCCATGATAAATTTTGAGGCTACTCATACCTCCATCACCAAAGAAGAGATGTATTGTACTGAGTTACTGGAGGATGAGAAGGTAACTGGAGACCAGACTGACGAAAAAGAGGTCCTCTTGAGTGAATTTATAGCCACTGATCCTTTTGGAAATTATCATACCACTGGATTGGGAACTTATGTGATCTATGATGAGGATCAAGTGGTTCTGAAGGTGATGAAGGAATCTGAGGGTGATCAAGCCTCAGAGCTATGGACATTGCATTTTCATGGAGCAAGATGTAAAGTTGGTGTAGAATCCAGAATATGTTTGACATCCCCATCCAACGAAAAGACACTCAGATCTTTTTGCTTTCAATTTTCCTGTTCAAACAATGAAGCTAAATACGAAGACCTTGTGCAAGGCCTAAGTCTCACGGAGTGGATGGGCGTTAAGAAAATAATGGTGTTCAAAGACTCTGAGCTAATAGTCAATCAAGTTCAAGGTGTCTCTGCAACAAAGAATTTTTGCATGCGATCTTATAGACATAGAGTCTGGGACCTGATTGAAAGCTTTAAAGCTTTCAATTTCCAGATGGTGCCGAGAGAGAATAATGAAGTTGTGGATTGCATGGTGACGATAGGATCTCAATTTGACCCTATTTATGACTTGATTGAGAACAAAGAGAATGTGCGAGTGATTGTCTGACCCACAATCCTAGACAATGACCAGTGTTGGAAAGTATTTGAAAGTGACAAACAAATTGCCTCATTTATTCAACACTCTGGAGAGTTCGCCGACTAGCTCCAACCAAAAATTGCAGAAGCTTATGAAGGGAAAATTATTCAGCTGAGGCCCAACAAGGTTCTGAAAGGACTTGTCACTCTCAAAAATCTATTTGATTGTGATAATGCAATAAATGACAAGAGGAATTTCATAGCAGACAAAGGCAATTATGCAGATCTTCAGGTCGAAGATGGAAAGAAGCTTAAGGTCAAGAAGGATGTCTCACAACATGATAAAGATAGGCTCATGCATTTTTGTGAAAAATATAAAGTAGTAGCTTGGTCATATGATGACCTCAAGGGATATGATCCTAAAGTAACCCAACACACCATAGAACTAATGGAAGGAGAAAAACCTATTTGCTAGAAGAAAAGGCTAGTAAACTCAAAAATTGAGGTACTAAAAGTGCAAGAGCTGAGGAAGCTAATCCACTCCCAGATTGTCTTCTCAATCATAGTACATGGGTTTCCAACCTAGTTTTGGTTTGAAAGAAAAATGGGGACATTCGCCTCTATGTTGATTTCTGGGTTCTAAATAGAGCATCCCTGAAAGACCACTAGCCATTGCCTCCCATGGAATCAATTTTGCAAACAGTGTCTAGCTCAAAAATATTTTCTTTGTTGGACGGCTTCTCCGGTTACAACCAGATTTGGGTCAAAGAAGAGGACCAACACAAAACAATTTTCACTACTAAGTGGGGAATGTTTTCCTATGCAAAAATTCCCTTCAGCCTCTCAAATGCGGGAGCCACCTTTCAACGAGCAATGGATGTTCTCTTTAGAGAACTAATCAATAAGATCATCTTGATCTACTTGGAAGATCTTACTATATTCTTTAAGTCAAAAGATGATCATTTTGATCATCTTGAAATGGTTTTTAAAAAATTCCAAGAGTTTGGGATATCCCTAAACCCAAAAAAATGTGTTTTCAGAGTGCCACAAGGAAAATTATTGGGACATGTAGTGTCCAAATATGGAGTTGCTATTGATCTGGATTGGGTGAAGGCAATCAAGGAACTGCCCCTTCTAGTCAACAAAAAGGGAGTTTAGTCCTTCCTAGGAAAGGTAAATTTTGTAAGAAAATTCGTTTTGGATTTTGCAAGTTTAATTAGACTAATCACCCTGATGCTCAAGAAGGATCAGTTGTTTAAATGGAAAAAAGAGGCCAGAGAAGCCTTTGATAAGGTCAAGGAGGCTATTTCCTCAGCTCTTGTGCTGGTGAACCTAGACCTATCAAAGGACTTCATAATGTATGTGTTTAGTACCAAATCTAGCATCGCTATTGTTTTGACCCAAAAGGGTGATGAAGGAAAGGGAGAACATTTGATAGCCTTTCACTCCTGAACCTTAAAAAACTATGAGACAAAGTATAACTTTGTCGAGAGGCAGGCGTTCACCATTGTTAAGGGACTCAAAAATTTATGACACCTCATAGCTTATAGCAAGGTGGTTGTATATGTAGCACATTCCAGTGTGCATGAGTACATAATGGAGGGACAAATCACTGAAAAAAGGGACAACTAGATAACCAAGATCCTTGAATATGAAATTGAGGTCAGGCCCACAAAGACCATGTGGGGGAGAGGATTATGTGAGTATTTGGCACATAATGAAGAAGTGGCAGTTAAGGAGGAACAACCTAAGCTAGTCCTACTTAATGAATTTGAGTCTAAAGGTTGTTGGTTGGCAGACAAAATGAGATTCATGCAATCTAGGAAATATCCGACGGGCCTCCCTTCTCAGAAGAAGAGGTTTTATAGGTTGCAGAACAATGGGTATGTGCTTGTTGAAGGGGTTCTCTTCAAAAGGAATTTCAATAGTGTTCTTCTGCGGTGTGTCAGCAAAGAGCAGGCGCAAAAAAATTTGGACATATTCCATAGCAGTCCCGCAGGTGGAAATTTCTCTGCAAAGACCACTACCATTAAAATTATGTGTGTGGGGTATTTCTAGCCTACCTTGTTCAATGATTCACACTCTCTAGTTAAATCCTGCAAGGAATGCCAATTCTTCACAGGAAGGAGGAAGAACTCGGCAATGCCTCTGAATCCGATAGTGGTTGAAGAACCCTTCGAGCAATGGGGCCTTAATTTCATTGGGATGATTAATGCCACCTCCAGTGCCGAACATAAGTGGATCCTCACGACCACATATTAATTTACCAGATGGGTCGAGGCCATGCCCTTGAAGAATGCGACTGAGGCAAAGATTGTGAATTTTCTCGAAGAACTGGCAACAAGGTTCGACCCACCCAAGACCATCATCTAGACAATGCAAAATCCTTCCTAGGTTCAAAGGTATGTCAATTTGCACTTAAACATGGTACATTCTTAAAGATATCTTTGAATTATTACCCGCAAGGGAATGGTCTGGCCAAGTCTACTAATAAGAATTTATTTTGATCATCAAAATAATTCAAAGTACATTCACACATGTAATATTTTACCCAAGCACAGTAATAGTAAATAGGTGAATACACAATGGGGTGTGACAAATCCAGGACTTGATAAAGGCCTTTTAGCTTTGACAAAACAAAAAAGAAACACTCTTAATCTATTTTTGTTTTACCACAACCTTGAAATCGAGAAAACATAGACTTAAAATTGACCAAGAAATATTCAATAGAAGGAAATGCATCAAGAGACAATGTCATTAATTCATCCAATTGAAGTATTTTGAATTCATAAACTATACCATATAGTTCATTAAGTTTTTCTTACATTTACTTAGGAGTTGTATAATTGATAAGGTGAAATTGTTAAATATCAATTACATGGATGCCAATTATTTCCATTGCCTCATTTAACTTGTTCCAATAGACAAATTATTCATACTCCCTTGTAAATTGCATTTGTTGTTCATTTACCATTTTTTATAATCATTTAGATTGAAGAAGTTATACGATGACTTTCCATGTGTGGAAATTATGTGGAGTCAATAAATCAATTTTCAGATCCATGAGACACACAAAGAGGCACCTTAATTGTCCCTTAGAAACTCCCTAAAATTGAAGCAAAACTCGATTTTGACCCCCTAGAAAGATCTAAGAAAAGATTTACAAATTTGGTGAAATTTTGATTCCAAAATCGTTTGTTTATAACACAAAGATTTTTAAAATTTTGTGAAAATTTGACTATCCAAAACTCAAATATAATTACAAATTTGATTTTTTTGTAAAATTATGATAAACTTAAAAAAGATTTGATGTTTTTTGATGACTAGGATGAAAGTTATACCCCATAAAAAAAAATCACAAAAAACACTAATTTTTTAGGTCTAAAAAATAGCTTTAAAAGTACATAATTTTTTGTCACAACTACATTGATGATGAAACCATCTTTTTGTCGACTAAAAAATTGTAAAATAGGGCCTCCCCATTTGCAGGTTATGAAAAAATGAAAAGAACCCCTTGAAAGGTTTTGGTGATTAGTAAACTATGACTAGGCGGTTAGGAACTTTGACTAGGCAGTTTGACTTGATGGTTGGAAAATCGTTGATGGTTGATTGCTTCTTGGGTTGTTTGGTGGTGTGACCATTTGGAAACGTCTATCCAGCCTGAAAAAATGCACCTTTGATCGTATTTATTAATTAATTGAAAATAAAAAAATCCGTTGTATATTGATTTTCAATTAATTAATAAATACAATCAAAAGTGCATTCTTGGAACTGAATAGACAATAGTCTATTGAATGGAAAGCTCTATGCAAATTTAATTCCTTTAACCTAACTTGAGTTCCAAATGAAAACTCATTGAGGGTTTTGGTGGTGGAGGCTGACAGGGAAAGCGCTAGAGGAGAAGGTGACTACCATGCCAATTTCTACTTCAACAACTGTGGTAACCCCATTATTGGAGGACACTGCATTATTGTAGTGCCCCTCATTTTGTTCTCTATTAGACTGGTAGTTGTTCTTCTTAGGATCAGACTTTATGACACTTTGTTTAATGTTGGACTCACTGCTACGATGATAGTTTGATGATACATTGATGATACTTCTTTTACTTGAGTTTATGGATATGTTATGTCTGTTACATGGACTTATTTGATTATGTGGATTAATCTTATTATGAGCATTATGTGATTATCTGATCATGGTTATTATGCGATTATCTTGTGATTGTTCTATCTTGTTTGTTATGTAACAGATTGTTATGTGTTGATGTGTTTTGATGAAAGGGACATTGTCGCATTACTCACTTGTGAGTACCCTACTATGCTATAATTTCCTTTCACGATGTGCCTGATTGTATGATTATATGTATATTTGACCGTTTTGTTTGTTGCAGGTCATAGGTAATAGGCATCAACTCTACCTGAATTAGTAGGTTTGAGTGTGTCTTAAACCCAATGGAACAGTTGTTCGAAGATAACATAAGATCCCCTACCCTAGCCATCATCCTCGAAGAGGATGAGTATCCAGTCTATTACCTCATCAACGTTGTCTGAGGCTTGTGGTCAGTTGGTCTTGGTTTTCGACCCTAATTATGTTTAGGTAATTTGTGTTGGTATTGGGTTGTTTAATTTAAATTTGTTTGATAAGTGTTGTTTTGGTTAATAGATTCATTAAAATAAAAGGGCACTATGATAATTGCATATAAATATATTTATTAAAAATTATGGTTTATGATAAATTAAGAGTTTAATAAAATATTATAATAAATTAAATATGAAATGAATATTAAAATAAAATAAAATATTAAAATGAAAGGTGATAATGGATAATTAGCAAAAAATATAGTGGAATTGATAAATAGTAAAATAATATGGTAAATAAAGAAATTTTATGACTCGTGAAGAAAGCATTAAATGGAATTTCTAAAATAGGACTACACTTGACAGTCTAGCGAGCATGCAACAACATGCAGCTCAAGTAGTTATTAAAAATTAATTATTTTCTAAAAATATAATTTGCATGGAATTTTCAACAACTTTCCTTTTTGGTAAATATTTATCTTTTGTGGGATTTTGATGGGGGGTGGATTTTTGTTTTCAGGGAAGAAGAGAAAATTGGGTCTGCAAAAATAATTTCTTATGTTGTGAATCTTGTGTGGGAATTTGGGGAAGAATTGATTGGGGGTTTTCGAAGAAGTTCTTGTTGTTGCAAAAGTTTGAACTCAACATCGAATTTTCGTCTTAGCCAATGAAGGATCCATATTTTGATTGCTTCTTCTCAAAATTCACTTTTGTGCACTTTCCTTATGTTCTCAATTGCATTTGTTTGAAAGTTTCATCAATACATGAAAGGAAAGCGTTGTCACAAGTATGCCTGAGTATTTTCTTCTCCTTCATTGGCATGTATAGCTCTTCTTGAACAATGACTTGTCTGATCTTACATTCACATTAATTTTGTTTTGAAGAGCATTAAAGTCTAAAATCATTAGTGCAATTGAATTGGGGAGAGTTTTTTCCACTAGATCTCATTTCTAGCCTACAATTTATTCATTTCGCCACATGCTTCTCTAATTGGAGATTTCCCCAATTGCACCCTCATGTCTTTATCCATTTTGTTGATTTCATACAATTGCATTCACAATAAAGTTTCTAAAACCCCACCTTCAATCATGGAATTTATGTGAAGGGCTTGGTGTATATTTTGATGATTCATGAAGTCACATTTCTTCAGGCATTCTATCAAGAAAATCACATGCCTTTGTTATGCCTCTTCACGCCTTGCCTTCCATGTAACTCATTTTAACATATCTTGCACTCATCGCATTAAACGTGATGACTTTGCTCTAAGAAACCGTGTCATGCTATTCATAGGATTTTCTTTTCTAAGGTTGTTTTAGCAAACCTCTTTTGGGCGCATCCTATTATCATATTTCCTCCATGAGATTTCAACTAAGTGAAGCAATTGGTCAAAGCTTTAAAGTATGGCGAAGGCTCTACCTAGCCTATGCCATAGACAAGATAGTTTCTAAAGCCTTCATAAGGTTGTGCTAACGCTGCCCTCTCCTCAAGCAGCGCCCATGAGGCAACTGCTCGCCCTCCTTCTACTCCCATTATCGTTGCTTTCACAGCCAGTCTACTAGTTTTTATGCGCCTTTGATTGCTGGTGGTTTAATTCTACAGTTACTAAGAATCCCTTTGATGAATTAAAAATGCAGTGATAATCTTTGTGAGAGAATCGATATTGCATGATGCTATATTACTGCTTGAATGTTTAAATAATTTTTATGTTTATCTCTATGTTTATAATCAAACTGTGTATTTCAATCGGTAGTCCTTTCTCTTGTATGTGATTTCCTTCCATATTCATAAGTATTACATTCAACCTGTATAAATTGATAATTTTGTGGTAAGTTTGTCAAGTCGGCCATGTGGAGTTTGATGAATACATTAATATTTACTATTTGACAAGATTGAAGATCACTATATATGCTTGCATTTTGTATCTTTCGATGGGCATCTCTTATGTGAAAATTGACTACCATATGTTCGCTGATTTTGCTTTGTGTTGGGATTTGGAGCTTTATGTAATCGATGATATGATGTCACTTGGAAATTCGACGATATGCTGATAATTGTTACTTAATGAAAATATATATATATATAGCATGGGATTTCACTAATTATGCTATTTGTTTAGCAACTTTATACTGTGGGTTGCATTCTATCTTGATACTTAGTTATGTGGTTCTTCTATCATGTAGCCAATGCTAAGCATTGTGTCCCGCCTCTTGATGAAGTATGCTAAGGTTACATTTGATTTTTATGTTTATATATATATATATGTGTGTAAGTATATTGCTTTATGAACAACATTATAATTATAATATATATATATATATATGTCTATGTGTGTGTATCAATATATTGCTTTATGAATAATATTATAATTATAATATATATATATATATATACACGTATACATGTATATGTTTAATAGAGATAGAAAAAGAATAATTTTGCCTATGTAATTTAATTGACTATGTTAGATAAATAAAATGGGAAATTAAGTAGGGTAAAATTGATTTACTTGTAATTAGATAATTGTAGAATTTGTTTAAATAAATGAATTAAATCATCCTTTGTTAATGAGTGTTGAATTCTTTCATATTTGATTTGTAAATGCATTAAGTAAATAGTCATTTAGAAATAATGTTATTCTAATAGATGACCCAATTGGGAGAATTAAGTGGCTAAGTTAATGAGAATTATGAATGTGAAAGTAATGTCTAATTCGTGGTTGTATTGTTGATTGAATGCTTATATCAAGTAGTGTGCTTGATTAGTGAAATTAAAGGTGATTTTGGGTCATTGATTTAAAGTGGGAGTCTTTTGGGCAAAGTGGTTACTTGGTTAGCTTCCAAAGCTTAGGAGGGAGTAATTTTGCATGTATGGTTTTATGATTATTTGTTTCGAAGTATCTTGGTAACGTTTGAGTTAAGTGCAAGAGGGTCAATGCCTTGCACCGTGTATAGCATCTTGTGATTGGGATATGTGTGCAAGAGGGTCAATTCCTTGCACTATGTGCGATTCATGTGATTTTTGTTAAGTGTGTAAGATGGTTTTTACCTTGCTTTTTGTGTAGGGTCTACTAGTTGCAAGTAGGGGGAGTGGCTCTCAATAGGGGCCAACGTCTAGTGAGAGACTGTTAGGAAAACCCATTGGTGAGTTTTTTTTAATCCAGTGATAATCTTAAAATGAATTAGGGGGAATGTGTAGCTTTTACATTAAACAAGATAATTGGATGCCTCACCCATGCTTGTAGTGCTCATTTAGGCTAAGGATGGGTTGAGAAGGCCTGGTTGGCAAGATCAACTTCCTTTTCCTCACGAAAGGAATGTTGGTTTTGCATGTGTCACCCTATGGGGCCGGTTTCTAGTGAGAGACTGTCAGGACAACCATAGATGGGGGTCAGTGTCTAGTGAGAGACTATTAGGAAAACCCATGCCAGGACCATGTGATGACACTCCTCCCTATTGTAGTCTAGCATTCCCGAGTTATGTTTTCCCTTCTATTGTATGTGAATTCCTTTGGAAGCGATGTATATGTTTATGTTTATGTGATGATCATGTTGTTGCAGTGTTATGTTGGAGTCATGTACAACCTTGTTTGTGTTAACCTTCTGTCTTCTTGACTATTTGTTTGTAGTGGGACCTTGTGTTATCTCCTAGCACGGGGGTGGACCTTAGGGTTCCACATGGTCGGGAGGTTGGTGATTTTTTCTCCATTAGGTTTCCCTTGCTGCTTTTTCGAGTGTGTGGAGGTTGTACCTTGTGTAGTGGATTCCAGTTCATGTTATAGTTTGAGGAGACAGTCTTTATGTATATGCTTTGGACTTGTCTATCAAATGTACTATTTATTGTTATAGTGATGTAATCTTCCCAATTGTATTCAGGGAAGCAATATTGTAAACAATGTACTCATGTACTCATGTAATGGAATTTGTATATGTACTTGTTAGTTCCATATATATGATCTTTAATGATTATTAATCTAATGACATGTTATGTAAATGTATGTTGTTAAATCATTTAATGTGATGGATTAAAATGAACACTTGATTGTTAGTTAAATTATGGCTAATGAAATGATTCTAGTTCTTGATAATAGATGTGTTAGTAGCGTAGTCATGGAACCTTAGAGAACTTAGGATTAGACTGTATGTTATGCCATATTATGCAGTTGACTATTATTTCCTTTAATAAAAAAAAATGTTCCATTATTGTAGCTTAGATCTGTTGTCCTCTGGGGTTCCTTGGCAGGGCGTTACAATTGTTGTTAGTAAAACAATAATTGAGATTTGAATGGCTTGAAACCAGTAATAAGACACTTTGAGTGTAAATTTTGTAGTACAATACCATTAGGGTTTTTGAAAAAAAAAACACTAATTTTTTTTCAATCCTTGAGACATCTCCATATGTGGGGTGGCCTCTATTGCAAACATGCAAATAAAATACCAGCTAGCCTTGTATGTCATTTGACGTTCAATTTGGGGACTTTGTGGATCCATTAGGGGCAAATGTCCCACTGCATTTAAACCCCAATCATAAATCCATTAACATCAGGCAAACTACTTGATTGGAGAGTTGTAGGATCTTGATGGCCCCATTAGTGATCAACTCAGGAAAATGTTCACTCTCCCTGTGCTCCAACTGTGAAAATGTTTTAGCTTTCCCATGAGGAATAATGTTTTCCCCTTTTCTTTTATCTACCTTTGATTCACTTTATGGAGATTGCTTTAAAAATAAATGTGAGGGCTATGTAGTGGGAGTCACCTTAGATCCATAGGAAAATAATTTTCTATTTGATTTAGGCCTCTTTTGTTTACTAGAGTTTAAATATATTAATATTTCTATTTTACCTTTGAATATATGTTTTTCTTTAAATTACATTTTAAAATTGTTTTAATGAAATCTAACATTTAATAATTAGTGATGGGAACCATTTAGAAAGTCTATAAATAAATTTTTGTCATCTAAAATTACAGGTCTCAAAGTTTTACTCACATTCATGATAGAATTTAATATTTCAAGTAAGTGACTTGCACAATAATTCATTGCAAGAGATTTACTTTTAGTAATATCATAATGATAAGAATGAATGAGATTATGAAGGTTCTCTTAGATCACACTCAATAATTAAAAATAAATTAACTAATAAAATAAGATAATTATTTACCATTTTTTTGATAGGGATGATACTTCAAATTATTATTGACTGTTGAAAAATATGATATTTAAATAAAATGTTCAATAATAATTACAAAAGACGTACATGAATCATGACTCATTCTCGCACAAATAATATATTTTTAATCACTCTTTATCTTTATGTAATAGATTTTGATATCATATTCAAATGTACAAAAAACACTTCTTCATTTGTTGATTCCAAAAAGATTCCACATCTCTTAAAATGCCTAATCATTTCAGATGTCATAAGAAGTAATTGTCGAAAATCTTAAACAGAAGCTAATATATTTTAAACACTTAATTTCCCACTATATTTATACAGCTCATCTTGTCAATAGAATAACAAACTTACTGCTTTGTTCCCAGCCAGTGCATCGCCAAGAAGTTTTTCAACATTTCTATAAAGCAGCATCAACATTAAACTTTCAAAGTATACATCCAAATATTTTGAATTGTAGTAGATCGTGTTGTTTAAAGCTTTAGATTCTCTAGAACATGGAATGATTACCATAAGCAACACAAATTACTATTGGTGAATTTCAATAAAGAAAATCCTACAAGTGAGTAGCTATAACTGGGACCATTTTGCATTTGCAAAATCCCTTAAAACTTATCTCCATCCTTATTGTGTTGCACCATATTTCTATTTTTTGTGCTATCCTTTTAAATTGCACAATGTTTGATATTGTTGGGACATCTTCTATTGTTGCACCATTTAATAAACATGTTGCATATTTTTTTATTGTACAATATTTGTATTCAACGAGTATCTTCCTTATAGTGGTTTACAATTTTTGGCCAAATTGGACACTGAAATAATTATTTTTAACTAAATCTTCACTTTCAAGCACCTATAGCGGCTAAACCATGAGGAATTTGAAGATGATGCAAACTAGAGTTTCGTGACATTTTGTATATAGATTCTAAATATTTTTTTAAAAAAAATTTTGGAATTAGATTGCACTTCTTTTTCCATCTCCCTCAAAAACTAGTTTTTTTTAGAAAACAACATTTTTAAAAAGTGACGCTCACTGTATAACGCATAATTTTTTTTCCATGAAGGATAAAATTATAATTCTTTCAAATTTAGATTCATAACTCTAATATCTAGTGCTTCCACTTGGTTAGATAGTGTTTTATTGAATTTTTTCTTTAATGAAGTTTCAATTCAAACCAATTATAATTCGACATAGAAATATAACGTAACTTTTTTGTATGTATTGAAATTCTATTTTTTTTTTGTTGGATCAAGGACTTCAATATCTAGTGCACTAATATTTTTATTTTATTTTTAATAATCGCTATTTTTCCACATGTGTAGAACAAAGAGCTTGATTTTGATGAAAAACCTATATTCACGAAATAAAAATTAATATAATAATAAAATAAATTTATTTAAAATTATAATTTTTGGGAAGCTTATAATAAGGACTACATACTTGCAAAAAATAAATTTTAAATGAATTCATTTGATCCCCCAAAAGATAAATCAAAAGTGTTTTTTTTATCAGCATTTTGATAGGTGTAAAGGAGACTCTGTTATAGGTATGGTTTAAAACTAGCGGGGTTCTATCCAAGAGGGTTTTATTTAAGGTAGTTTGATCAAACCCTCTTCAATTGGAATTCTTTAAATGGAACCTTTTAAGGCTTAAATCATTATATTTTCTAAAAATATGTGATTTCAGCAAAAATTAGTTCCTCCCAGAAATTGTAAACCAGCTTTGTGGGATCACATCCCCTATACAACTTCACTCATGACTTTTTTCATTTTCTAGCAAATATTCTTTGAATCTATGTGGATTCTTGTTATGCCATGCCACTATCATTTTACTGCACAACTAAATTGTTTTAGTAGTTCACAACTGTGCTAGCATGTCTATTTTATTTTTCCTTTGTCCCTGGGTTTAATCCCTCCAACATGGCAGGGAAGATATTTAAATGTATACCCAAACAATTGTATATTTTTGTGTTGTAGTTTGATTGATATGTCACTTTACATTGCCTTGGCCAAGCTTTATGCCACATATTCCATTAGAAATGATGGAGTAATATTTTTTAAAGCATGCCTAAGTTCAAAATAGATCAATGGAGGATGAAGAACTAGGTCCATATCAGATGGTAAGCACATGACAGTAAAAGGAAGAGTAGCATCATCTAGCATAATCAATAAAATTATTTTCCACAATCACAAGATCATGTGGATATCCCTATGGTATTATCATTTTTTTTCTTGAAAATTAAAATTAATGTAAGAAGTTAAACTATTTTATTGAGATGGTTGTTACGGGTTCAAAATGTTTCTGACATTTTTTTCTAAATTAAGATGACAGTTGCTCAACTTTCTCGGTTGCTAGATTTTTTATTTTCATTTTTCATACTTCAGTTATTTGAAAACACCCAATGTGGTTAGATTTGCATTCTAGGATTGAAAATAGTAACTATCACTAAAAATTGATACTTTAAAGTTCAAAAATAGTAGTTTTATGGCGATGCCAATAGAAAAATTAATCAAACACCAATAATAGATTACTCAATAACACAAACATATGGCATGCCATCAAACTGAAATAATTTAAGAATAGTTATCCATAATTATCTCAATGCATGCTCTAACCAATATATTTTGTATTGGAGATGATGGAGAAGAAGAAAATGGCATCCTTGTAACTAGAAAGAAGGGGAAAAGCAATTAGATCTAACATAAATCCATTCAAGGTTGAAATTAAAATAAAAATCAAAACATTTGAAGGTCAAGTTAATATAGAGATATTAGATTCATTGATAATATAGATGGAGATGTATTTTATTGTTCGTAATGTAAGCGTAACATTAAAGTTTTTTTTACATGTATAAAAATGAGTGGTCTTCCTCTTATTTGGTTGGAGTGTTATCTTGCTTCTTGCTAGAAAAAAATGAAATGAAGTATATAACTAGAAAGGTTTCAAAAAAATTCTAAAAAAGGACTTCTTATCCAATTGTATGAGTTTGATTGAAAGATTAAATGACTACACTTCAAGCAATGCAATGGACAAAATGTACAAGACTACACAAATGAATTTTGGAGACAAACAATGTTACTTATCATGTAATTGGGTTGTATTGTAATCATAAGAAGATTCATCATCACCAAGCCAAAGGACCTAGTTGAGGCATATTATGTAGAGTAATAAAAGAAAAAGGATGGACTATTGTTCTTAAATGTTAAACTATCGGATCCACCACTTGTTGAAGTGTGTTGGTCAAGTCATCTTTTCAAAGGTTATGTGAGTATTTCAATTCATTTATAAAATTTCTTTGTCATTTAGACTTGATCAATTAAAAAATATGAATGTCAAGTAGAGATTCGGGGAAAGAACTCAATTATTTTAAGTTGTCAAAAATGCTTGTATCAAGTTGTTAAATCAGTTGTCACTATGTATTATGCATGAATGCCCATGGCAATCATAAAATAGATATTGTTCAAAGGTTGCTCAAGGTTGTGCGTCAATTATTTAAATTTTGTTGATATTGTAAGAAATTTAGTATTTGTATTAGTGATCTAAAATGAAGGGTCGACTTTGAAATCAAATAATAAAGATCTCTCTTTTCATATTTATATTATGATTTAATATGAAAAAAAATTGAACTATTTATTACAAATTTATAATTTTAACGTCACTCGGTATCAACCTGAAAGTATGAAAAGACATTTATAATGATACTTTAATTAAAATTTCCGAACAATTTTGATAATGGAAAACTAAAGTTGTGGTATAAATTTGCATTGAAAAAGAAGTCTACAAATCTGACAAAGTGCACATTGATAGGGAGGCAGTCTCTTGGCACATCTTTGCAATAATTGCAAACATAATTCTTATCCATATGGTGCATTTGAAGAGAATAAAAGTGTTTGATTTTGTTTGCAAACACACCTCCAAGGTGTGCTAGACTGATGACATGGAAGTATTCATGAGAGACATGAATTGTTTTACTAATGCAACTGGTACTTGTAAAGCCATCTTCCTCAACCTTTCTCAACATCTTTCCTACCCATGCTCAAATGGGAAAATTGAAACAAACTATTCCTGGGAAAATTGAAGGAGAAATTGCTTTCTTTTGGAGTTGGACTTAGTAGAGCATTATTCTCCTTACATGGGCTATACTTCCAACTATTCACTTGGTTATGAAGATGCTACAAATTTTACTGTCATAGAGAAATTAAAACAAGTGTACAGGGAAACCTTGTCTTCTACATAAATGTGAGTCACTTGAACATGAGGATACAATCAAGAACTATGAACATGACAACTCCACTAAATAGCATTACATATAAGCTTTCATTATTGTGACAATAGTTTTGTTGCACGGTACTTAGACATGATGGAATGGGTTTGGTGGGGTGTCCTTAGGTAGTAGCTTGAAAAATGTTTTAGTAGTTATTTCAGATTGCATATTAGCTACAATTCTCTTAGAAAAAGCCACATTATTGCCAAGTGGGGTTGATATTTCCCTATTTTACAAGTTGTGAGCTTGCTCATGATATGCTCACTGGTGGCTTGAACAAAGAATGGATGTCTATTAAAGCATACAAGAAGGGGGGCTTTATTGTATGCTATAGTTGCAACTATCCTGTTGGACTTACATGAAGGAGAAGAAGCTTCTAAGTGAAAATGTGGTTTAAAAAGAAGTGCATGTTAGGATTTCAAACTAAGCTATCTTTATAATTTTTACTAAGGTACATCAAAACCCTGAAAATATATGTCCTTTACTATGTATAGGAAGTAAGGTTTCTAATGCATCTAAAGTTTTAAAGTCTACCAAAATATGAACAAGAAGGGATGTGGGTTTTAGTTGCATTTTTCGTAATAATTGCAAACATGATCATCTAATTTATTCACCATTGCCATCATCATCTCTGCTTATGATGAAATGTGAGCCTTGGAATAGATAATGGGCGTTCATTGGAGCATAAGGAATGGAGGAATTTATTAGATGATGTACTTGCAACTACCTAGGAAAACATGTAAACAAAATGTGGAAATGTAGGGATGGCATATGAGTTGTTGAACAAAATGCGTTAAAGAATCATTGTTCTCATGAGCCATAATGATTGTAGGATATATATTGAAAGGGCTTGGAAAGCTATTAAACAATTGCATATGTGAGTGTGAAGCCAACCTCCTCAGCCTTTAGTTAAAGGAGAGTTTCAATTAGGATATTGATGCCCATCAAAGCATAATTGAGAGTGGATTTTGTGAAAAGTAGTCATTGCAAATTATTCGATAGATATTTATTTGAAATGCAGAATCATAGACGATGCATGCTATTCATTTGAAAAATGTATTGAAGTAGTGTAGAATGTATAAGTGTAGAAATGGCACATGAGTTGTTGGAAAAATGTTAGAGAAAAATGTGGCTATGTATAACGATTGTAAATATTAAGTCCAAAATATGATGAGGAGACACTTAATATGTTTACCCAAATGTAATATCTTTCGTATTATCCTTGGAGTTTTCAATACAACATTGTCAGGCTAATTTTTGTATTTGATGAAGTTATTTCAATAGGTTACAAGGAAAGTTTAACAATTGCACAAGTCAAGCAATGCAACCATGAAAATCACAAAGAACAAACCAAAATTTGGATTCCTTGAAAGCTAAAGTGGAACTCAATAAAACTTTTAAATTGACCCATAATAGTTAAAAAAAAAACATTAATGTTGTTCTTAAACATGATGGTAGGTTGAATAACTTAGAAGTGCAAGACACTCTTTCCCTTCAAACTTTATAGGTCTAGACATGCATAAAAGTAAATCATGGGTTTCAATTCATGACACACCCAAATATTAACAAGGAGATATTTTCAAATGAGAATTTACCAAGACTTAAAGATCCTCGTAGGGCCTTTCCTATTTGTCAAATTAGAGATGCATTGGGTATGGGTCTGTTAAAGTGGAGAATGCAAAGTGCAAATGAGAGATTTTGTGCCTTTGAATAGTAATTGTCAACCATCAATTTTGGGTTAATGTTGAATATGAAGCATTAAAAATGTTTGACCTACATAATGTAATAATTTCAATACATTCTTCCATTATTAATAGCCAATGTTTGTAATTATAACTTATAACACAATTGCAACTAAAATGACACAAGAAGATAAGGAGTGTAGAATGCTCAAAAACAAAAGATGAAAGTCATATAGAAAGGCGAAGTTTTTTCACCTATATATTGTAAAATTTCATTAGTGTAGAGTACCTTTTCATATAAATTTACACAACTTTTTATAGGAAATAGAGAAAAAGTATTTGAACTTTTTTTAGAGAAATAAGATTGGAGAACATTTTGTATATTGTGCTTTTCATGGTTTCATGTTGTTCTTACATTTGCAAAATATTTGCTTCATCCTACTGGTTCTCTAGGTTGTTTTCATTAATCTCTAATGAGTTGTGAATTCCATGATTAAGACTATTGAGAGGAAGGACCAACAAATGAGAGATAGATATGTCTCTCTTGCACTTTAGACTTGCAAGACATAGGCGAGTACACCTCAAATAATATTATATTTTATATGAACAATAAACTTATCATATTAAACAATGTATATTTTTATTCATGCACTATTACCCTTAATTATCACAACCTCTATTTCAAATAATTTAGTTTTAATGGGATTATTGTTAAATTATTTAATATTATATACGTCATGATCTTTTTTAATTATTTAGCTTTACTAGAATTATTGTTAAATTACTTAATATTAAATTATTATAATTTATTAATCATAAATGTTAAAATCATTATAAATTATTAGTCATTGGCATTGTTAATAAATCAATTACTATTAATACTTGTTACCATTATTTACTAATTAAATTGGATTAATTAATTTTAGCCATTATTAATTCAAAATTATTATTGTTAATTTTTTATTATGAGTATATATATAATGATAATCAATATATATATATATATATATATGCACTTAAGGAGAAGTCAGTATCCTTAGGATACCACAAACCATAATCCAAAGTGCCTTTCAAATATTTGAATATCCTATTCACTGTTGTAACATGAGATTCTTTGGGATCTTCTAGAAATCTAACCACAAGACAAACTAAATGCATGATATCCAATCTAGTAGTAGTAAGGTATAATAGTCCACCAATCATTGATCTATAATTGCTTTGGTCTTTCTTAGGAGATTCATCATTCTTTCTCAACTTACATCCAATAACCATAGGAGTACATACCAGTTTAGACTCATCCATTCCAAACTTATTCAACATTTCTTTAACATACTTAGATTGTGATATGAATATACCTTTCTTTGATTGACTGATTTGCAAACCAAGGAATAAATTCCTCTCCCCACACATTGACATCTCAAATTATTTTTGTATTTCCTCTGCAAACCTTTTGCACATACCTTCATTTCCTTTGAATATTATGTCATCAACATATACCACCACAACTAAGATTTTTTCGCCTTCAATTTTGAAATGCATATTGTTATTTGTAGTACCTTTTCTGAATCCTTGTTGCAACAAGTACTTATCTAACCTTGCATACCAAGCTCTAGGAGCTTGCTTCAGTCCATATAATGCTTTCTTCAATCTGCAGACCATATTTGTATCTTCTGACAACTAAAAAACCTTCCCAAGATGATAGTTAAAAAACTCTTCAACCTAGTTCTCAATGCCACTAATGTCATCATGAAGAAGATACATTTTATCAACAGAAGATAATAGTGTTGCATAACTTAAATCCCGTACAATATCAAACATACTACATCTCCCTATCAACTATTTAGATTTTAGAAGCATCCTTGCAATAGCAATTGTAATCCCTACACCTAAAGAGACATCCACCTACTTGGTGAATTTCCAAACTCTCATGACCCATGGTATCAAATCTAGTTTCCATGTTTCTTTTTCCAAGAACATAGAGAAATTATCCAACATATCTTCTCCATACTTCTTATATTTTTGTCTACACTCCTTCATCAACTTACTTTTCCCCTTCTCAAGCTTCATGTGAATAGCCATGTAAACATAAAAAAATACACTTAAAAAACAAGCACTCAAACCTAAAGGTGACACCTAATATAATGGCTAGGAAAAATCACAATCCAAAACCATCTATTGTCCAAGTCACCTCAAACAATGATACACATTCCATGAAGACACATGATATCGACCACCGCCATTATAAATTATCATTAACTTGTACACCAAATTTATTTTAATCCTTGCATCCATCACATGCTTGCCAGCCCAACCGCCTACAAAATCTTGACTTCACAATGCACTATATCCTTGCTCCTTAATAAGCTGATTGATTTACTTTATATTTTACTTAAGAGTTAGTTTGTTATTAAATGACATCAATAATATTGTGTGTATTGTTAAATATTTATATCAATATTTTGACGTATAAATGATTGTCAAATTTAAAATATTTTATTTATTTATGTTATTTTAACTCAAACACGAGACTTCAAATTAATTAGTACATTATAAATAATAATTACTGCATTGTAAATTTAAAAAATGTGATTTTTTTGTTATGTAGAAAGATTTAACTCAAACACGAGACTTCAAATTAATTAGTACATTATAAATAATAATAATTACCCCATTGTAAATTTAAAAAATGTGATCTTTTTCTTATTTATAAAGATATATAATTACGAACAACTTGCCACACACGTTAACATTTATCATCCTAAAAAAATCCTATTGTGGGGCCCTCCTGCCACTTTTTAGTGATTATATTACAACTATTTCTCGGTTATGTCAACACAAATATATTATTTTAATCAACAAATGTGTACGTGTGGAATGAGTGTGCATTTGTTTGTCTTGCCAATTACTTTTTCCATGGGGAGTCTATTCCCCTAGTATTGTTTTATATGTGACAATGGACAAAAAAGTCATGATAAACATACTTGTTTTTGAAAAGACTAATCTTCCAGTGTTTGCCACCTAAGACGTGGGACAAAACCACGAGGGAAAACTATAAGACAAAATGGGAGTTATGGCACAACTTGACACTCACTAAAGTATTTAAATGATTATCTAGGAAGTGTGAGGGACAAAAGTGTCCATTTTAGTTTTTAATTATTTTCATAAATAGGGGGTGTTGTTGTAATTATAATGTATTTAAGTTGTTTAGAATTCTTATTTAAGGATAATTTATTAGTAAGTAGATGTATAAGTCTTTCCTTTAGCGTTATTATGTGTTCCATAATATCATGTGTTTTGTGTGTAAATCTGAGTCAATGTGTCACTATACATGCATCGTGTAGGTTATTGTCTCATCACTTGTCACTATACATGTCTCGTGCAAGTTATTGTCTCATCACGTGTCACTATACATGATGCAATATCGTTTTGCAAACTCTTAACATAGTAGTTCATTATACTTGACATCTTTAATGTAATTATTTGTTAGTTGCAAAATGGAATGCCAACTATTAGGGAGCTCAACCAACAAGTAATTAGAAGGTTGGCAATTTAGGAATAGGAACCATTTCATCTTCCTTTCTTGTTTTGTACTTCTAATGTATATTGTTTACTCACTCACCTCTTCACGTTGAAGGATGATGACATATAATTATATAGTTGTAGGTAAACTAGTTTGATGTGTTAGCCCCTTTCTAGTCACAAGAATCTTTAATCTTTACCATACTATTTGTACTTATTCCTAATTATGAATAGAAGTAGCATATGTATTTGCTCAAAGTCTTTTGCTTGTATTTTCTCAATTGTTTGTTGCTTTACTATTTCCATGTTTTCTTATGTATAATTTATAAACTCATCTTTCTCAAGATTGGTTTGTCCCCAAAACCACTTAGCATCTAAATCACTAGCATCAACATAGTGTTTTTTATATTGTAGTATAAATGTGCATGCAACAACAAAAAGGAAAGTTGTCCTCAGAGTTCATATTCTAAGCTTCTATAAAAATGTCGCAATGAGAGGAAAACAACCAATGCAAAGAAAACACCATAAATGTCTCCAAACAATACAAAATGAAACATTGTCAAGTAATTTTATATTCCACATTAGAAAGAAAAGAAAAAATATGAATAGTACTACCTTTTATCAATATTTGATGCAATTTTAAAATTTCATCTATCATCTGTAGAAACTGAGAATTGTCCTGATCAATATCATACATTTGAACTCGATTACTAACACTATTTTCATCCTAATTCGACCCCTTCCAACTATTTAATTAAATAATCTTGATTGTTTATGTCCTTATCAATATCATGCATTTGAACTCGATTACTAACACCATTTTCATCCTAATTTGTCCCCTTTCGACTATTTAATTAAATAATCCTAATTATTTAATTAAATTAATTATTTTTCTTCCATTAATTGAATAATCGATATTATTAGGTCAATTCACCTCTTCCATGCTAATTTTCATCCTATTTGATTAAATAATGTGAATTATTTAATTAAATTCCCCAAGTCCTCTTATTTGATTAAATAATCTGAATTATTTAATTAAATGTCATTAATTTCCCCTTTTAATTAAATGAGCTAATCTTTATTAAATCTTTGAATTCCCCCATCTTGCACAATTAAATAATATTCTAATTATTTAATTGACCAATTTCTTTAATATCTCCAATTTCTCCCACTTGCAAAAGGAATATTCCCATGGAATATTCCTCCAATTCAAATTCAAACCATTTCCCTCCAACATGGAAATATCTTGCACATTCCTCCTAAAATTAAGGATTTGTATTTGTTTGAATTAATTTCAACCCTTGATCAATTGCATCAATCCATATGATTATTCAATCTCCTTTGTGGATTGGAATCCTTGATCCATGCCAATTCTTCTCATCAATTTGCATCCATTGATTAACTAAATTTATCCTAGCTATTGATTCACCTAAAATTCTTATAAATGGCCTCCATTTCATGAGTAATTGATCCACAAGCATTGAGAGCAATTAGACTATAATCATTTTTAGAGAAATTCTTGAGAGCAATTTAATCATTTAGCATCAATTTTAGCCATTCATCCATTAGAGTATCACTTAAAAGCTTGTTTCACCAATAGGCATTGGGAAAGAGTTGATCATTCCACATAAATTCATCACCAATCCCCTAATGGAATCAGGTTTGCAAGTGTTTAATTAGTTTCCTTTAACAATTTGAGTTTATTTCATGTTTTCATGGCTTCTAATTAGTTCATTTCAAAGAGTTCATTGGGAATATGGTTTAAAATTAGTTCAATTTATTGATTAATTGTTCATTTCAATTGTATTTGGCCTAATTCATAATCATGCTCCCATATTTGGAACGCTTGGTGGGACCTAATCCATCATTTTAATCAAATTTGCTTGAGAATTTTGTGTTTTGCAGGTTTTTGAGGTAGGTCAGCGCACTTGTTTCAAGCTAGAGTCCCACACTTGTTGCATTAGCATGCACTTGATGCATTAGTGCACACTTGTTTCTGAGAGAGCACCACACTTGTTTTCCGACACATTTGATCTTTCTAGTTTTTGTGCAGGTTATTAACAAAGTAATGCATTTGTTATTCAAAAAATCCACACACTTGCAGACCAATGCACTTGTCATGAAGCAGACTGACACACCTATGAAAATCTAACACACTTGTCAATGAAACTCCAATGCACTTGTCTCACAAAGTGATGCACTTGCAAGTAAACTAGAGAGGTAAAATTTCAAGTTTAATTTGAATTTTCAATTTCAATTGGTTTCTAACCCTAATGATTTTCTAATTTGTGTTTGTTGGTTTTAGTACTAGCGGCTTACAGGTTTAAATTGGAGCATGAAAGCATGGAGTGAAGTAAAAGTGTTCATTAACACTTATCTTGCCTAATTTTTCAAAGTATTTTTAAATACTTGTGAGAAAGATGACCTGAGAACCATTTAATTTCATGTTTTAGCTAAATCACACTTCATTTTGGGTTTAAAATCAATTTCACACTTCGATTTGGATTTAACAATGAACACTTTATCTTGCATTTTCAAGTTGGATTAAAATTGAACCAAACATCCTCATTTTCCCATGGGTTATAAAATTGAACAAGACAATTTCACACTCACATTGATGCTTAAAATTAACCTCACATTTATCTTTAGTGCACTAAAATGAACCATTGCCTACTTTTCTTGCTTTGATTGGTAAAATTTTAGTGCGTATCCTCTCCCCTTGTACTTCGTTTGATCTTAGGTGAAGAGAAACACTCTTAGTTTACACTTTTTGAGTCAACCAAGGCTTGCTACATATCCTCTCCCCTTGCACTTCGTGCAATCTTGGGTGAAGAGAAATAGCATTCCTTTTTATTTTATTAGAGAGGACCTCCCTTGAGATACATCCCACAATGGAGAAATCAAGGTGACCTTCAAGCACGTTTATCGGTGGGCTATATAAAGTATGCAAAAATAAAAGTAAGTACCATAAATCTGAGGAAGTTATACCTTGCATGCCTACTCTCATGCAAATGTATGGGTTGCTTAGGGGAAGCTAGAGACTTTGGTGTCTCACGTCTGAAGTATACCCTGGGTGTTCACAGTGTCATTAAAAACCTTTGTATCTAGAGGCCAATCCAAGTTTTATGAAATGATTCTTTAAAGTAGTGCACAAGAATAACACCGTTCCTAGAAGTTACTTATCACATTCGGTCTATGGTTGAGGCGTAAGGCTTAAGAGTTCATTATTTTTCATAAAGATAGGAGTATCAAGGTGGTAAATGACCTTGGTATTTCCTATTCAACCCCTCCATAGATACAAATTACATCACTCTTTCGGGGGTGAGGTAAGCCTACTACGAAGAAACATACCTTTACTCCTCTAGGTTGTAATTGACTTGAGCTAATCTAGTGAACCTTATGGAAGAAGGTTTATGAAATATCCCACTCACCCATTGAGTTAGTAAACACATTGCTTGACATTTAAACTCAAAAACAAACATTATTGTCACAAAAAATTTAAACCCTTTGAATATAATGGAGTACACTTGAAGAACACTATAGTACTGCATGTCCCTAGGTATATCTTGTTTTTATTAAAATAATATCTTAGTGGCTTCCTAGTATTTGGGTTCATATCTCTACTCATTATTTCAAAGTCAACCTAGGGGACTATGATTTAGCATCTTGATTTTCACAAATTTTGAGCTTTGTGGAAAATAATTTGCTTAATTTTAGACATCTTAGATTGAAACATAATCAAGACTTCCATGTGGTAAAAGCAATTTCACATTAAATCAAATCTTAAGAATTGAACCACAAAGCAGGTGTACCTTAGCCGTATATTCAAAACATTTTGGTATCCAACAACAAATGGAAAAGAAGGAAATGCATGCTTAAAGTTGTTTTTATTAAAACAATTTTGGGTATATCACACCTTGAAACATCACACAAAAGTTCTTTCATCAAAAATCATTTGGTCTTTAGGTTTAAATACTCAAAGGAAAATGCATGTCTCTCAACACCTTGATCTTGTCAGAAGTCCCTCTTAGGTCTAAACATTAGGATCAAACGTCAACCAACACATTGACATCCAAACATCAAAACCATTTAACATCTCATCTCATCAATAACTTCAAATTTTGGACAAATAAATCTCCTAGACCTAGTTTTCATCAAACATAACCTAGTTTAGCTACATGTTTGGAAACACATCCCCTTTTCATACATCTAGTTGGATTAACACACATCCTTTTGGACACACTTATCCTAAATTCACAAGTCTACTTCTTGGATTTGTAAGTTCATTAGCATCCTCATCAAACACATTCATCAAAACTTAAGTTTAGATTTTTTCAAAATTGGGAGTTCCTTACCATTCACATCACTCATTCCTTCATCTTTCACATCATTGGTCCTAAATCCCTTAGAGGTTCACTATTAGAAAAATTTGAATCAACCCAAGAGTTTCAACAATATAAATCACACCATACTACTCCAAAGGTTAATACAAGTCTTATGGTAACAACAAGATCAAAACACAAGAGAGACATGGAGAAAAACCCAAATCCACCTATCATGAGTGATACAAACTAACAAAATCTTGGAATGCAAGAATTCAATCTTAGAAGTTTCACAACTCCATCACAAAATCAATCACAACCACCTCAAACTTGCCAAGAAACAGGGTATCATATAGAAGATGTTACCGACAATCCCATGGAACTTACCACATATGAGATACTTGAGATGCAACAATATCCTAAGGTTCATCATATGGTCAAAACCATGATGAAATTGAATCCAACCCAATATATGTTGGCATTGGCAAAAGAAGGAGCTAAACTTCCTTCCACATTTGATTTGAACACACTTAGGGAATAACCTTTGGTAAATGTGGCATCCATTTCTCAAACATCTAGCACACAACCCTTGGTCCATAATGTTGTTCAATCCATCCCACAACCATCCTCATCACACATACCAAGCCAACCTACAACCACTAGGATGGATTCATCTAATCTTGCAACTCAACAAGGAACACAACTTGGTTATACTCAAAGTCTAGGGAATAACACAAATTTGGGTACTCAAAACACAAGCATTCCCCAAAACATCCCCATCCCTCAACACCCTCAACATCCAAACATGCCACTTACATCACATCCCCATAACACAAAACATTGCACCAACATTTCATGCACAACCATATCTCCACTCGCATCAAATACCCAAAATGTTCAAACCAATATTCCTAATAACCAAGTAGGTCAAAATTCCCAAGTCAATCTCCAAGTAAATCAATCATCACAACACCATCCAATTGATCCCCAAAATCAAATGGTTCAACATCAAGTGCCTCAACATCAAGGAAATACATTGACCCAAAATCAAATCAATCAAGGTAATCCTCAAAATCAATTGGTCCTAAATCAAGGTTTACCACAAACATCACAACACCAAGTGGAATCATATCAAGGTTCCCAACCTTTGTCTCAACATCAAGGAATCCCACAAACAATGCAAAATCAAAGGGGTCCTCAAACTTATATTCCTTCTTCACAATCCCAAATTTTGCAAATACTTATAGCACAACAAAATCAAGGACAAGTTTCACAACAAAGTCAACATGTGTCAAATCTGAATTCACAAAATCAAGTGTACAATAACCAAAATTTGGTCTCACATCAATACCAAAATCAACACAATCCTCCATCACAAGCTACTCATAACATGATTCCACAAAATCCATCACAAAATCAGAACATCCCATCAAGCCAATACATCCAATCAAACCAATATGTCCCAAATCCAAACACCATTCCATCACCTCAAGGAAAAAATGCTTTGGCTCATCAACAATCTATTGCATATCAACAAGCTCGACAAGCCTTGCAAGTACAACAAGCTCAACAAGTCTTGCAAGCACAACAAGCTCAACAAGCCTTGCAAGCACAACAAGCTCAACAAGCATTGCATGAACAACAAGCCTAATTGCAAGTGCAACAAGCCCAACAACAACTACAAGCACAAGCACAAGCACAACAAGAAGGCTTGTACTGCAACCAACAACAACAATATGCAAATTCACAACAAAATGTCCTCAACTAAAATTCGCATGGAGCATACAATACACCACCACCCTTATCACCATTAAATTTGCAATATCAAAACAATCTATCATACACACCATATAATACATTCAACACAAACACACCACCTTACCAAAATCCTGCATACAATTCATCTACCATTCCTCAATACAACACGTATGCTCCACCACCAAACAATCCTCAAGAAGACCTTTCTTCGTAAAACATAACATTTACGTAGCAGATTCAAGATATCCAAGCTGGGAAAACGAAGAAGTCATATGTCATACGAGACCTATGTCCATATCCTTTTGATCGTTATATTGCAATGATACCATTCCTGCCAGGATTTTAGATCCTCAAATTTGACAAATACAAAGGATGTGGAAATCCAAAAGATCACATTAAAAGGAATTTTATGTGACATGTATGGAAGTGGCATACAATGACTCCTATTTGATGTGTCTCTACCCATGTAGTTTGGGAGGCCAAGCCATAGAATGGTTCTCGCACTTACCTGCAAGAATCCAAACTTTCCAAGAAATAATAGATTAGTTTGTAGCACACTTCTCCTACAATCTTGATATGGATGTAAGTTTGGAGGAACTATATACTCTTAAACAAAACAAGGTTGAATCATTTGCAAAAATTTTGCAACAATGGAGGCATAGAGCTAGTAAATGTAAACGACCCATTCCCAAAAACAACAAATAGAGACCATTATTGCAAACGTGGAAACAAACTTATCCTTCCAACTGAAAATGCAATGTGTATCAACATACAAAGAACTCATTCCTACTGGCCTTAACATTGAAAGAGCCCTCATTGCACAAGGAGCAACACAAGCATACAAAGATAACCATCCATCATCTAATTCCAATGACAAACCCCATATATGGGCCAAAAACAAGAACGCTACTAATGATGGCGTAGTTGATGTGAAAGTGGTGTTTAATGCTCCAAAACAGACAAATGCACAACAAAACACACAACAACAAAACATGCAACCACAAAATAACCAACAAATGATCAACAATGCCAACCCTCAAAGAGGACCACCCCCTTGAAACAATTACCCTCAACAACGCAAGTACACACCTTTGGGAGAACCTATTGAAGTGCTATAAAGGTGAGGGTTAAATAGACACTAGGAAGAAAAGAAAATCCACAATCAATTAGCAACCAAGATTTACATGACATAGATATGTAGAGAATGGTAAATATTCATCTTCCACACATGAAGATGACAAATCATACAACATGCCAATGAGAGAGGAGGTAACAACAAGAAAGGCTTGAAGCCAATAATAGTTGCAGAAGTGCAAAAAAAAAAAAAAAAAAATTTCAAAGTCTACTAAAGAACTAAAGGAAGAATCCCTATACAATGAGTACTAGAAAGTATTTTATGGCTTAGAAGGCCAAGAAAAGAGATAGAGGACGTGGCTTTGGAAGAAACCCTAGCTACGGTTTTGTCAGGTATTTGACAATGTCTGTACCAATAAAATTCGATCTAAAGGCGCGATAAACATTCCATAAACCCTCTGCCATGCCACTTCATGGATGATTCGATGATGGAGTGCAGAAAACCCCCGTAAAATATGCCAAAAATTATGGCCCAGGGATGGCTGGTTGACAAAAAAATGAGGTCTAAAAAGCATAAACGAAGCATGGCATTACTTTTCCCCCTAAATCTGCACCATAAACGCATTAAAAAATTCGTCAGGGAGCCTCTACCGCATGGTATCTAGTTTGTTGTAGGGATATCGAGCAATGATGGCCCTGCAAAGGAGGTAGGCACCGAAAACACCATGTCGTTATCAATCTTCTACTTTCCTGTGTGCTCTAGCTTCCCTTTCTCTTTTTTGACCTTTGCTCTTCCTGCCTCTTTTCCTGTTTTGGCCGCCTTTAAAATTCTGTCGGGAGTTATGGCTCTATCGGGAATCGGGAACTTGTCGATGGTCCCTGAGGAACCAGGAACTTGTTGGTGGTTCCCAAGGTTCCCAGTAGAGTCATAATGCCAACAACCTTGTAACAGGTTTCTGATGGATTAGGAACCTTTGACAAAGGAGTTCCTGTTTCTAGAGATCCCAAAAGTTCAGGGTCACCTTTTAACCAATTTTCGTGATCTAATTTGTGGAATTGATTGAAGAAAAGGGAAGGGCATAATGTGGGAATAGGTATTGAATAACATTGTCAAAAACATGTATGGTGAGGTTAAATTTATGAAGTTAGAGTAATAACTTTGAGAAATAGGACAAAATTTTAAAAAAATGAAATGATGGAATCTTAGATATAGGAAATATATTCAATCATGAAGACTAATTTATTGGGTCAAACATGTGATTAAATGGAAGCATTCTATAGAACTTGTTGAAGAATACCTATGAGAAGAGAGGTATGAAGGAGATCTCAAAGATGCATCTTAGCTTGGATGGAATATATTTTCTCTATGGGATCATTATCTTTAGGGTTCTTAGTGGAAAAAAGAGGTTGAGGGAGAGATTGATAATAATACAAAAAATAAAAGTTAAGATTGGTATGTTTTTCCTATTTTATTGATTGTTGTGAGTAGATAGATTGTTGTATGATGATCTATATTGGGGGATTAGAATTTCTTGTTCAACTATTGTGAGGGTGAAGGAAGACCCCTTGATATTTAACTTTGAATGGGAAAAAATATACAACAATCCTCATAGTATAGTGTAGTATAGTGTAGCATAATTATGGGTTGAACGTGAGAGAAGGAAAAGTTATATATTGGCTTAAATATATCTATATTTTTTCCATTGGATCCTTTTAGTGCACGTGTAATAACATGTGCATGGTTACAAGATGAAACAAGAGGAAATTAAATAAGTTATATTATGCATGAGTGGTCTAGAGGTGGGGAATGATAAACGTACTTAGGATCTCATAAATGGAAAAAAGAAATGTGTATGAGCAAGTAATGGTGACTAGGGGGATAGAGGAATAGGTAGGTACAATCAACAAGGAGGGGCTTCATTAGTTCTTCTCGCTATGTTATCATTTAAAGGATGAGGAAAAAATACATCACCTATGTGACCCTTAGACCCTCTCTATAATCCTTAGACATTCTCACATATGTGACCCTTAGACCCTCTCTATAAGCCTTAAAGCCTTCTCACCTATGTGACCCATCCTCTAGAGCCATTACATAGTTTTTTTTTGTAGGAAGTGTAGTATCCAAAGCATGAACACCATTAGGTACCCAAAAACAATGAATATTGGAAGGGGATACAACACTCATCTTTATTGTTGGTGAAGGTGAGGATTCTACATATCTCTTCACTACAAGAATGGAAGAACTATAACACTGAACTATGCATGAATCTAGTTAACCATCTTTCACCCTCTAGTTAAGAAAATGACAAGCACACTTGAATCATTCATTTTACTTACACAAAATAAGTTTATGCCAAACCAAGTATGTGTAGTACAACATTGATCTCATTAACCCTAATGTGATTTCATGTGAAAAGATGTAATAGATTCAATCAACTATGTACCTTCTAATGCATGTGTAGCCAAGGCTAAAATAAAGGCATCATCGTCATCTTTAGAGGAGTTTTCAAAATCATCATCAAAATATCTCTTTTTTCTTTTTCTTTTTCTCCTTACACTCTATTATATAATCATGAGTCTTTCTATAATTCCAACATTTTTCCTTGGACTTACCAAGAGATTTAGATCTAGAATTGTATTTCTTCTTTTACTTCTTTCCTTTTTCATTCTATCTATCATAAAAAGTTATGACCTCCTTGGTAGATCATAATTATTTCTTCACATCTCTTCATAAAAGAAATAATACCACCACCTCATCCATTTTCAACTTGGTGGTAATGCTCCTAATAGCCATAACAAGATTCTCCCATGAATCTAGAAAATAACACAACAAAATCATGCAATGGTCCTCCTCCTTAATTTTTACTCCCATATAGTGCAACTAGGTAACAAACATGCTAAACATATTCATTTGTTTAGTCATAAATCTACCATCATCCATCCTAAGGGTATACGACTTATTTCTCAAAAAGAGTTTGTTAACTAGAGATTAATCTTGATACAAGTATCTCAATTTCTTCCAAATAAGTGTTATGGTGATCTCTTCATGCACATTGAAAATACTAAATTAGCCAAAAGAAAGTCTAATGAGACCCTTGGCTTTTCTACCCATTTTGTACCAATCTTCTTGTGGCATAGTAGTAGGTTTGGATTCAAATACCCTACCCCAAAAATCTCTATCCATGACCATATCCTTCACCTTGAGATTCCAAAGCTCAATTTTTTTCCTAATAACTTCTCCATTTTTATTCTAGATGTGCTTTCCATCTCTTTTTGCAATAAGATTAAACCCTTCTACACAAACTCCCATTCAAATGGAGATTAGTACAAAAACTCCATCTACCCAAGACCTAAAATCCAAGGTGATCAAGAATTGATACCAAATGTAAGGTACATGGAAACACTTCCTAAACTAATCTTATAGGATATTATTATGCAAATTTTAGATCTTTAGAATTATAGAAAGAAGAAACACATATAAAATATAAATAAAATCATACAACACAAACGTACATAGGGAAAACCCTTTCAAGAGAAAAATCCCATACTCCAAAGTACCCAAGTATATTATTTCTAGTAATCTAAACATGGCCACAATACATTTTTTGAATAATTCTCTACAAGAGTATCACCAACCAAAGATCTAGAGTAATTTTGATTGCATAAAGATACCTAGAAACTCACTATTAATACCTCCATCTCAAGAACCTTATGAATAGGAGAATTGATACATGAGATGATCAAATGATAATTACATAGCCATGGAATAAAACCACCCAAAGACATGGCACTCAAGTACATAGGTAGAAAACCAACACCTAAATCCCTAGATAAGTGTATAGGTTAAAAATAACATATTCATTCCACCTATCATAAGAACATCATAATCCACTCACCTAATTAGGAGTTTCATTTTGGATTAGTATCTCCATTCAAAGATGCCTTATGATGTTTCATCACATGCATCATAAGTTGGTCAATAAGTGTAACTTCCTCTTACAACTCTTTTCTAGGTCCTATGTATTTTTACATTTCAGAAGTGGGAGGCCATAACTTTTGATTTGGTAAGATGTTGAGGCCCATTTTCAAAATTGTAAAACTTATAAAGGTCTACAAAACATGCATCACTTAAACAACCTAGAATTTTTTATTTTTCCCAAAATTAAAGTCTATAGCCCATAAAATTAGTTTTTATGTTTCATTGTTTAAAAAATACATTATTTATATACTTAACACTAAGAGCAAGTTTGAGATGCCTTTCCTAACATATTTTTCCTTGGAAAATAGTCTAGCAACTATGATTCACTTACAACTAGTCACCAACTTTGATATGAGTATAAGAACCTATAGAGGGACATAACTAGGTAGTACATGACTTATAGGAGTTTGTAAGAAATAGGGAAAAATATAGGAAAAGTTTTAGCACTTGAAAATGGGAAATAATCCTTCAAATTGACATGAAAATGACTTAAGAAGAGCCTTGGGTGAGGATGGATAGTCATAAGGTGTGTGAAGTGGGAATAAATGATTAAAATTTGAGAAAAAATTAAAAAATAAGATAAAATGATACATTTTTTTGGCCCATGTCAAGTGAAACTACTAGTGCTATATATTGGTAGCCTCAAAATTATTGCATTAATCGTGATAATACTAGGGTGGTGGAAAAAGTAGCCATGATAATTTTATAATTGCTAATTATAGTGAGCAACAATTTCACCAAATTATATGAAACCAAATTATTTGAGATAAAGAAAAATATGTACAAAGGGGAAAAATAAGGCAGAGAGGCTCTAAGTATGTGCTAACAAATTCTAGAAGGGTAACCTAAGAGGATGACAAACTAGGGAAGGTTGGGGATAAGCCAATCTCTTAAGTATGCTATAAGGTACTTTTGGAGTGTTGCATCATCAAATGACTAATATGTCAATTTGTTACAACATGGTACAAAAATAAATATTTATAGAATCATTACCATATGACTTGCTAGCAGCTAACATGCCTTGTCATCACATGATTATTGAGTTAAGTGGAACAATACCACTTTTCATAAAGGCAAGATTTCTCTAACCCTACTATCTCTACTCTCTTTCATGATTAATGGCAACAAAATTTAGGTTATACTTATCTTCATTTTTACTTGCATAACAAAATCTACACGATGCACAATTTTCCTTTGATTTGTAGGTTTCCATGGACCATACATGCCAAAGGACAGACTTACAAGATGACATTCATTTGGGTCCATTACTTTGTATAGACTCAGGCATCCTTATATGTTTAAATATTTTCTTTACATACATGTTCATGTGTGCTTCATATTTTGAGGTACATGATCACTGTAGGATTCATATACATGTTAAAGTGTGGGAAAATTGTAAGTAAACTTTGTACACCCATGCCAATTTCCATTTAGTTTTGTGTCCATTTTGATAGAATAACTTAATACAATTGCATATCAACAAAGAGCACATTCTTTTGCAAAGTTGGGATCCTTCCTCCTTCTTGTTACTCATCCATTCACACACATTCTAATGCCCCTTATTCATATCTATGTATATTTCCATACATTCCTCATTCATTATGCCCATTATTACATCCGTCCCTATACATGCATTAACCGCCTTGCTTTTACTATTTTTATGTTCCATGTCAATTCCATGGGCACAAGATTAATCCTACAACCATGGATTTGACCCTTGAAATTTTAAATTTTGGCCAACTCCAACCCATTTATTTCCTACCTAGAGCTAACTAAATACACATTTGAATGCTTTATTGATATGTTTTGTATACAAAGTAATTCAATTGCATTAGTTTCGCATGTGCTATCTTATCTCATCTATATATCAAGAAATCATTCACATTCAAGGAGCATGTTAGGAACACTTACATTGGAGTACTAAAATGAATAAGAAATCTACACAATCATTGTAGAAACATTTTCATGTTTGAAGCTTGTTGTCTATGATCATTCACATGTTCATAAAGTTAGTCATCTCTAAAGGTTGAATTAGGAAAACATGTACCCTAGAGATTCAACAATCTTTTACATGTATTCTAAGGTATTGCTAGTCATTAGAGTGGATCAAACAACAACGAATAAGGAAAAATAGGAAACAAGAGCTCACATTATATCAAATAAAATTTATGGTCAAAGATTATATTTGTACTTGCCAAAAAGACAAACCTATGGACTTGACCCTTCGCTAGGTGCATAGTCTATTCTAGATCCAAGACAAAGTAACTAGATAGAGACTTGTCATTTCCAATCCCAAAACATCTTGATTTTAACATTTGCAACAAATCCACACATCATCTTCATATCTAAAGCTAAATGTCATGCCTTTTTCATTTACTTTTCATAATTAATATTTGTTACTTTCCTCTTCTTAATATCTATGCCTACAATTTTGATATCTAAATTAATTCATGTAATTTGCTTACTTTGATTAATATGGATGGCTCTTCTAGAGGGAATCCTAGTCCTGTGGGGATAGGTGGTATTGGCAGAGATAGTTCTAGAGCTGTCCAATTCTTCTTTTGTACTTATAAAGGGTTTCATACTAATAATTTTATGGAAGCCTTTGCTATTTGGTATGCTTTGGAGAGAGCTTTTGCTCTTGGTTGGAGAAGGGTCCTTTGTGAATCTGATTCACAAGTGGTGGTTTCCATGTTGACTGAGAGGCGGTTGGAAGGGGATAATTGGCGGTTAGCCCTGGTTATTCATCAGATTCTTAGTTTGAGCAGGTTTTTTGACTCGGTTTCTTTTTTCCATATTCCTCGGGAGTGGAATGGGATGGTGGATTGCTTGGCTAAATGGGCGTCTGATCGGCTGGAAGGTTGGAATATTGTTGACAGGGGTTCTTTACCTTTGGATCTTTCTTGTATGTTAGATCAATTAATTGATAAGGATAAGGTTGGTTAGTGGTTGGCTTTGATTTGGGCGGGCTGCCCTTCTACTTTGTATTTCTTCTTTGTGATTAATAAATTTTTATCCCTTCTTTTAAAAATAAATAAATAAATAAAATTAATTAATCTAAAATAACATCTCTGATTTTTTTTAAAATCTCTTCTTTTTACAATCATTTTTCACTTATAATCTTAATATATAAATTTATAAATATATCTAAATCTCAATTAACTTATAAACTCGTATACTATACCAAAATTAAACTTATAACCTCATATACTATACCTTTACCAAAGTTCATGTTTTCAATTGAGTAACTTTCATATCACACCCCAAAGTCTCTACAGCCAAGACTTAAAATTTGGAAAGTAAATCAACCCTAGCAAAACAAGAGTCCACAAAAGGTTGACAACCCAGCCTTTCAAACCATGACATCATTTTTTCTTTTAAAATTGATGTACTATAAATGCTCGTTAAAGATGGCTTTCATGGAAATTCTGGAACAACCGACTATGCTTATGTCATGACACTTAGTCAGCTTTCACGTGGGAGAACGATGTTTGGTTCGGAATGTTCTTTGCGTTTGCCCTTCGATTATTGAAAATCCATGGTCATATTTTTTCCAAAGACTGGATAGTAGGAAACTTCGGGGCGGTTAGTCAATGCTGCACTTCAGCACATTCACCTTGTCATTAAAACTGGACTGACAACTTTTATGGGTGTTAGTGCAACTCTTGTCTACTAACATGACTATACAGGCCATTGAATATGATAGATAGATCTGATAGAGTTGTCTAATGTTGAGCTGTAAGCAGATTATGGACAGAGGAAAGTGAACAGAATAGTGAGGACACGACACAACTGAGCTACAATAAAGTTCACACTAGCTAAGAATCTTCCTTTACAGAATCTTCCTTTCGGGACGGTGTTGCTTTGCTCCTTGTGTGGGATAGGTGGCATACACTATAAATGAGAGGAGAAGAACAAGTATAGGAGCAGCGAAACTATGGTATAAGGTAGACTGGAGACTCGTGTTTAGTGACAAGATTTTTCTTTGTTTTCATGGAGATCGTGCTGAGATTCAGTGCTGTACTGCTATTCGCCTCTTTATGTTGTGTTCCTTTAGCAGGTACGTCTCTGAGCTGAACTGAGTGGGATAAGTCGGAATTAGAAATGTTTAAAGTGTTGATTGGTAGTTAGAGTGTTCTTTGTAATGTTGAATTACAGAAAGTGTAGCCAACTTAGCAAGAAGGATATCCAGTGTTGCCTAATGAAATGTTTTGAATGATGCTTGTGATGAAATTTGTAAGTTCTGTTAACAATCTGTCAGTTTTCTGAAAGTTATTGGTTTTACTGAGGGTCTGCCGTTGATATGGCTCCCATTGTTAATGGGTTGTTAGGAATTTGGTTTTTTATAAGATTTTGGATATGGGTTCTGATTTAGTTTTCGTCCTGTTATTTTCTTGATCTTGGGATTCCTATAAATTTGCTGTTAGTTTTCATATCAATTTTGGGAATAATACAGCCATGGCGTTTAAATGCTTGGGACTGAGAGTGACTTTGATGTGGTTCACCATTATTGTTATACTGCCAGCACCATTTGTTGTTCTTTTGTCTTTATTTTCGTCCTTCTGCACATTCAGAAATTTTTGGTTTACAAAAGAAGCAATTACATGGTACCTTGATTATTAAGCTAAACTGAGCATTCTCTAGAGTAACGAAAAGAGAAGACAATTACCAGTACACCCATTACAACACCAAATAAAAGAGGTCTTGGGGAAAAAGTTAAGTGGGTTTAATCTTGGGAAAATTCTGTGGATAAGTGAGCTTGAGCTGGAGTAGTATTGTGATGGGTGATCTCCTAGGAAGGTCCAGTGCTTCACCTCTGTGAACATCACCTAGATGTAATGAGTGCTAAGTGGACCATTTGCTATTCTGAGAGATGGGTTTTTGTGAACCACTACTCATTTGACTCTGTAAAATTACACGGTTGAATCCTGATGCAAAATCACAGGTCTTGGCTTGTCAAGTCTTCATGAACCCAGATATCACACCCAGATATCACACCTGTACTACCTTATTTATTACCCTCATCTCTTTCATTTCAATCTATTGTTTCTATTGATTTGTATATTGCATCGTTTTGAGTATTGAAATATTCATAGATTGCCCTCTCATATCATTAGTTTAGAGAGTACTCAATTTTCTCAATAACCAGAGTTCATATTCTCTTTATGGTGGATGGTGTGTCCACACTCCACAAGACTGAAGCTTTTCGGTCCGGTACTCAACACCCAGCAATAGGTCTGAGTTCTCTGGACTCAATTTGGGTATTTCTGGGGTTACGCTCTAAGTTGAATTTCTATTTTTGAACTGGTGTGGTTACGTACCTGATATGATTTTCACTGTGAACGTTGACCTGGTTATAATTGTTGATTTGGGTGGTTTTTGTGGGGAAAATCTTTGGGTGAAGTTACGGGTAGCCTTGAACAGCTGGTAAGTTTGAACAACATTCTTAAGATTCGTAAACATGGATAACCTCCAGAACCTTGCAACATAGTCCACTAGATTTATGGAATGCGTAATGTATAAGTTTTGACTGTTATTAATGATTTGATAATGTGATGTTTGCAGAAGCCAGAGGTAGGGCCCTAGTGGAGCGTTCACCTGCTCTTGGAGTGACCTATGGACAAGTGGCAGACAATCTTCCCCCTCCATCTGCAGTGGCACAGCTGGTCCAGAGCACGCGTATTTCAAAAGTGAAGCTCTATGGAGCAGATCCTGCAATTCTCAAAGCCTTTGCTAATACAGGAATTGGGATGGTTTTGAGCATTGCTAATGATCAAATCCCAGCTCTGACCCAATTGTCTGTAGCCCAGGATTGGGTTAAGAATAACGTTGCCCCCTTTGTTCCTGCAACTAATATCATTGGCATTACTGTTGGAAATGAGGTTCTTTTTAGTGGAGATAATGCCCTCATCTCCCAGCTTCTTCCAGCAATGCAGAATCTACACACCGCCCTTGTTGGGTCGTCATATGACGGGAAAATTAAGGTCTCTACACCTCATGCTATGTCTCTACTGTCCACCTCCGCACCCCCATCTGCAGGACGTTTCAGGGACGAGTTTACGGCCATCACAAAACCCCTTCTGGACTTCCTTCATCAGACAGGGGCCCCTTTTATGATTAATCCATACCCTTTCTTTGCTTATAAGAGTGATCCGACTGACAGTACTCTTGCCTATGCACTATTTCAATCCAGCACTGGGCGTACTGATCCAAATACAGGTCTTCATTACACCAACATGTTTGATGCTCAAGTTGATGCAGTGTACTCAGCGATAAAGGCTCTGGGTTATGCGGACATGGATGTAGCCGTGGCAGAAACAGGGTGGCCATCTCAAGGAGATCCTAATGAAGCAGGGGTGAACATACAGAACGCAGTTGCTTATAACGGTAACCTGATCAAGCATGTGACCTCTATGGTAGGGACCCCTCTGAGGCCCAATAAAACCATTGAGACCTTTATCTTTTCTCTATTCAATGAGGATCTAAAGGGTGGACCAGCCTCAGAACGCAATTTTGGGTTATTCAAAGCAGACATGACTATGGCTTATGATGTGGGCTTACTACAGTCCCCGGTAATGAAACTGTAATGCATTCTATGTTTTCTCACAAGTACAGTCCCCCGATTGCTCAAAAGCGGTTCCAATATTGTTTTTCTAGTTCAATCAAATGTAGCTAGTAGTTGTAGGCCTGTTAACAAACTTCAATAAATAAGTAGAAAAGTTGTGGTTATTTCTTTAATTATGTTTGAAAAGCCAAATAGAGTTAAAAGCCAGGTAATTGATAGTTATGTTGAATTCAGGTAATTGATAGTTATGTTGAGATTCAGTTGTTATATTATTGAATTTCTATTTGAACCTTTATTTGATGCAGACTGCAAATCGAACTACTACTTCACCCACCGGTGGGACAGTAAGCCCAACTCCTGTCCCTTCCACTGGTACGCCTGTTACTGGGAAAGTCTGGTGTGTTCCTAAGTCTGGTGTGGATGACAAAGCACTGCAGAAAAACTTGGACTATGCATGTGGGCAAGGCGTTGATTGCAGGCCTATTCAACAAGGGGGTCCTTGCTATGCACCTAATACAGTGTCATCCCATGCTGCTTATGCCATGAATGCATTATACCAAACTTCAGGACGGACCAATTCGAACTGTGATTTTTCTCAGACAGCAACTCTTACCACCGTAGATCCAAGTATGCTTTATCAAATCTTTTGTCTTTTCTCTTTCATTTTTTATCCTATGTATCAAAATGTTTGTAGCTTTGTGTAATGTTTTTAATTTTCTGAGAGTTTTGTTAAGACTGACATTTTAATTTCGTAGCAGGACTACCATAGACTGCACTACTCAGAGTATTAGTTAAATATTCATATTATAATTAGAATTAGTTTGAATATTTTGATGATGGATGATGGAGTGCGATCTAAAATATTGATGAAAGATAAAAGCTTACATGATCTAATTCAGAAATATTCAAACTGACATTATGAACTGTAAAAATTTATCTTTAATAACTGAAATTCTTAAATTACCAATCAAATATTATTATTCTATTATAAAAAATAATCAATAAGTAATAATTTTTTAATTTTTTTTTGTATTAGTTCATTTATTAATATAAATAAATACCAAATAGGGAACTTCTTGCCATAAAACTAATAAGAAATTATTTGATGAAGCCATCCATCAGGGTCAAGAGACATGTTTTTTCTTTGTTACATTAACATCTCATATTTTTTTTAAACTAATTTTCTTAAAAAATGTCTGGTGCAAAATATATGATCAAGTATTTTTTTTTGGAGTAGCCTACTAATCATTATCTCAATCCAATCATACAGTGTGCTTTTGATCACTTCTACAGACTCTAAAGTGAGACTGGTGCTTATGAGATCTCCTCAATTTTGACGGAATCCATTTAGGTACCTTATGGTTACTGTTCTGAATTTGTAACCTATCAGCTCTTTGTTCTATTATCCAGTTGGAAACTTACCACTTGTTAGAACTTCAAAACATGTTTCTTGAGCTTATAGCTTATCTGATCCTAGGAATACATAATCAAGCTTGGAACTCTGTTTTTGACAAGCATTTCAATCCTTCTGGCATTTTGACCATTCTTAGAAACTGTTTCCTTGACAGCCATCTCCATCTTTAGCTTTGTGAATTAATCTATCCCAGCTTATAACCTGTGAAAATTCATCTAATTCTTAGTGTCTGATAATCCTTCACCACTTACTGGAAAAAAATATTCAACTAGGAATCAGTAAAATCCAAAGCAATTACTATTTAGTATCAATTATTACTGTTTTCTAAAGCCATGTTTTAAATTCTACACTTCAATAATTCCCTCATTTTTTTCTCAATTTGCATTGGGTTAGTTCCTCAATTTTTGGAAAATCCATCTAAAATCTTATGATCATAGTCATAAACATTTTCCCCAGGGATTTTGTATTTCATAGGGTCATCCATATAACTATTGTCAACCATCCCTTCAACCAACACTAAAATCAACATAGCCGTTAACATGTTAGAAACTCATGTTTTTCTTCAGTAACATGTTTTCCATACCCTATAGTCAGAGTACATTAAAAGTTTGGATTTTTCATAGAGTTGGAAACAGCAGAACTGAAATCAACATAGCCGTTAACATGTTAGAAACTCATGTTTTTCTTCAGTAACATGTTTTCCATACCCTATAGTCAGAGTACATTAAAAGTTTGGATTTTTCATAGAGTTGGAAACAGCAGAACTGGATAATATAGATGGGAATGTAGAAAATCAGTGCTAGATTATGTACACATATGGTCAGTGGTCACTGGCTTATATAATACTTGAAAAAAAAGGCTAGATCATTGGATTTTTTGAACTTTATTTCATATCTAATAAAGATGTAATGTGTGTGAGATTTTTCAGGTTATGGAAGCTGCACATATCCACATCCTTGAAGTAGTTATCGACTAAAATAATATGCATGATCTATGACTGCAAACTCGAGGCTGCATGGGTTCAAACTTCATATACTTGTAGTCTCCTGTAGCAGCAAGTTATAGTTTTTTGTAGATTGACATGCAAACGCATAAAAATTTGAAAATGTATTGATGCTTAAGGCTTCAATGTAATTATAATAGTAATCTCAAGATGCGTCTGTATATTTAATGCATCATAAATAATTGTTCTCACAGAATGTTCAATGTAAGGCAGTTTGGGTGCAAAGCTTGATTTGAATGCTATCTTGAAGGTCAGGTGGGAAGATATAAGAAAATGTTGGAATTTTGAAGTGCCTTAAACACCATTCAATTACAGGCATGCACAGCAGCAGGGATTTCTAATGTAAACGTTCAAGCTTTCCAATCTGAATGCCAAATTGCAAAAAGTTAAATTAATGTAAGGGAGAGCACACGATCTTGAGGAACCTACCAATGCATTTGAATCATAAATGCTATTATAGTCTTTCGAAAACTTGCTTCCATCCATGAGTTGTTTGACGTCAATGCTAACTATAGTCATTCAATTTTTTTATGTAGTAATTAAAAGAACTTGCTATCCAATATGTAAAGAAGGGCCATAATTATTTAGGAAATAGGAAAAACAAGAAATAAGTAAAGATAGGAAAACTTCTGCCTTTTTGGAAGGTGATAATGGTTTGTTAGGCATGGGGCCATATGATGACAAGTTGCACGAGGCAAAGGTACAAACAAAAATTGAAACAACAAATAAACCTTCACTGTTTAATTTATTCATCAGCAAGTTACAATTTTATAGGTGTAGAAGATTCAACAGTCTTCCTACAAAATAGTTAATACATTTGACAACTAATTGAAATTATTGACACCAAACAGTCACTATTGACAGCAAACTAAATCTAGTGACACCAAATAGTTAAATACATTTGACAACTAATTGAAATTATTGACACCAAACAGTCACTATTGACAACAAACTAAATCTAGTGACACCAAATTGGGACTCTTGACAGCTACACATTATTCTGTTATTGACTTATTCATTTATGTTGGAGCATTAATTCCTACACCCCCTCTTAATGCTACAACATTAAACTGATTGACTACAAAATAATAGAAAATACATTTGAAAAACAATTCTTGAATCAGTAGGACATCTTCAAGTTGCTCCCAAACTATAGGTATAGTCACCTAGCTATCATCCAAGTTCCCAACATCATTGGACACCATTTGCACATGAAATGCCTCATCACCCTCGTAAAGGTGTGATATTGAACTTCCAAATTTTCTGATCTCTCTTGAACTATTGGACACCAATCCTCACATGTGTGTCTCATAACCCCAGTAAGGTATAGTTTCTCCGATCCATAAGCACCTCAGACTATTGAGCATCTATTTACCCATCTATTGAATCCCTCCTTGTCTTCAAAGCGTTGGCCTCTTCAAAATAGAACAATTACTTCATCTTCAATGAAGTCATCATCATCTGGTGGTTCTTCAACAACTGACATCCTCTCAGCGCTTACAATTGCAACAACTATAGCAGATCGAGCAGCTTTGATACCATAATAAAAATTGAAACAACAAATAAACACTCACTGCTTAATTTATTCATCAACAAGTTACAATTTTATAGATGTAGAAGACTAAACAGTCTTCCTACAAAATAACTAATACAGTTGACAACTAACTAAAATTATTGACTCCAAACTATGACTATTAACAATAAACTAAATCTAGTGACACCAAATTGGGACTCTTGACAACCACATAATTTTGTTATTGACATATTCATTTGTTTGAGCATTAATTCCAACAGGTACGTCATGTGATAATGCTCCATCTAGTCACATTGATGTTGATGAGTCTCCATTGGAAGCTCCACAATTATTAGGGTAGTGGGGTTGGGGAGCACCTTGCCTAAGAAAAGTTGTACATCACCTACCTCAACAACATAGGTTGGATATTGAAGTACCTCGTTAGTGTATGTCAACTAGACCAACTCATTGTTAGGGTTAGGTATAAATGGAGTTGGTAACTCAGTAGCTCTTAGTGGTGTAGGAGTAGCAATGCTTGAAATAATGGTTGGTTGGTTGTTGTAAGGTTGTGATTATTGTTTGAAGCTAGTTATCATTGGGGTTGGACAATGACTAGTTTCCCCTCCATTATTTTTTTCCATGTGTTATGTGGTGCTTTCCACTATTTATTATGGACATTTTATTGGTATGGATATTGTTTCCATCCTCCTTCTTGAGGTGTCCAATTAGGTGGCATTGATTTTTTCTAGGCTCAAGGGGGCATGTAGTTCAATGGTCTATTATTTAAATTGGAAGAATTTGAAAATAAACTAGGTAGTGAAGTATTATAAGGAAATGGATCTTGAGGCATACCTTGTCATTATGGTCATGGTCTACATTATGCTACACAAAAAACATGTCCATCTTTATCTTCCACCACCTTGAATTCTTATCTTTCATGATTGTCTTATGTAATGCTAGACACCCACTTGCATTTACAATCACCTTTTTTTCCAATAATGAGGATAGAATTTAGCTAATTCTACCTCCGCTTCTTCCTATGTATTACTGGCATGTAGTGTATCAAGTTGATTTTTCATGCGATTTATAATGTCCTACTTCATTTCCTTAAGGAGGTTGTTGAGCTCTACTCTAGAAAAAACCACAAGTCTTTATGGATGACTATTTTGTGGCCACAAGTTTTCTTCATAGTGGATATTGAGTAGTTCTTAGAAATTCTACAAACATCATCGAACGAAAATTGAGAGATATCTCCAATACCAATTAGGACTAGAGCATACACACAACCTTCATTAAATCCCCCTAAGAATGTAAGTTTCAATGAGTCAGGGGATAACCTATTCTACTGAGACTTTTATAGGAAGGACATAAACCTTTCTGCATAATCCTCTAAATTTTTGTTCTCTTTCTATTTCATTCTAATTGTCATCTTCCCTCACATCCACTTCTTCAATAATAGTGATACTTTAGAAATAACTTTTATTTCATGATTCTCCAATCTACAAATGCATCTCTATCTAATCCCATGAACCATATTAGGGCTACATCTTTAAGGGTTGTTGGGAAAATTTTATGTCAATGAACATTAGTGGTATAATTGTAGCTTCGGAAAATGACATAAAATTCAAATAAGAATGCGTTTGATTCTTTTGTAATTAGGCCATGAAAGTTTGGTAAGGTAGAGGTGGAATATTTTTCATGGTAGCATGTCTTTCTTGATAAAAATGGGGAACTAAAAATTAGAGGGCTTAGTAGGATTTTCAACTACCTCTTGAACCATTGTGGTCTAGACTAAGATAGCTCATAGTGATTTCCTTATGGAAGGTTCTCTAAATGATTATTTGTGAAAGTGAGTAGTGCATCTATGGACTTTAGGAAATAGATGATGATGGGGTACACCTAACTTTTGACTAATGACAACATGGGGAGACCAATGGGGCTTATTAGTCTATTGTGATAGGATCACTTAACTACCCTACTACTTTAGTTGTAATTTATTTGACCACATCATCCTCTATTGCTACGTATACTTCTTAGGAAGGTCTCATTAGATCAACATTGTCATTCAAAATGAATATTCCCAATTTTCCTCTTCTCCATTACATGCAATTGTATTAGAGCTAAAATATCCTTTCTTGTACAATGTTAGTGAATATCTTGGTAATTTATTGGATAGTTATTAGTCCTAAGCTACGAGAAATGAATTTTAATCTAAGGAAAGCAATAAAGGCTAATTTAAAAACCTAGAAAGTCTAAATCTTGACACCATTCCCAACAATGGTGCCAAAAATGAGTGCCATAAATTCCTAATAAACCTAGTGTATCTAAGGCATGCACACAACTCAACAAATACACTTATCCACTATCAAGATGTCTAGAGAATCATGATGTCCCTTCATTTAAATGTCAACTCAGGGATGTATCTTCTTGGCATGGTGTCAGTATTGTATGTACGACAATAGATTCTTAGGAGTTGAAATTCTAGAGTTGCATATAGTAGAAAGGAATTAAAATTACAAAAAAATGAAATAAATTTTATCTCAATAAAGAAATATGCTCTATAACTCCAAACAAACTAAGAATCACACATAGATGATGTGAGTTAAGGAAATTAACTTATTTACTACAATAAACATACTTAAATTATAAATGGAAGAATCTAGGCTAAATAGGATAGTTATTATGTTATAGTCCACCTCAAGTGGGCCCTTGCTTGAAAACTTCACCCTTCTCTCTTACTCAGATGAATTGTTGCCTAAATCATAATGTTGTATGCTCATAACACTAAAATAGTGAAATAGAATCAAATGAACGAAATTCTAGCATAGATTATCTCAACAAAATCTACTACATGCATATAGATTATCTCAACAAAATCTATTACCTATATATTTTAGATCGCACATAATATATCTACTTCTACTTTTATACATTTATTGTTCCTCTACAACTAACATTACTCTTGATCATACAAGATAAGGACATCTTATCTTAGTAATGACAATAAAACTAACAAACTAAGTCTAGGATGACAAGAAGGAAAATTCTTGTTAAGACATTCTAATAGATACATGAGAATAAGTCTGTTAAAACAAATAAGGATGAGTGGTTGAGTTTTTTCTAGTTTTATGCAACTCTATTTATCCCATTAGAAAGTCGGCATCCTACCATCTATTCAAGCATTCTTCCTTGTTGCCAATGTGATTCATCCTTGGCTATAGGAAATATGTGGCCATGACTAAATGGTGATAGGCATACTATAACCTTTCTTACAAGCACATTACAACCATGGCTATAGGTTGTATCCTTAGTTGCTACATGAATTAATTAGCTTCCATAAAAATCATTTTAGCTACACTTCAATTTCTCATGAACATGGTAATCATCATAAGATTGAAGGATATGTTATCTTTGAAAATCACTGCTTTAACACATGAACATTTAATTAAATGTCTTAAAATTAAACATGGTGCATATATTAGAATATTAATTAAAAGGTCTTGTTTAATAGGTAGAAATGTCTTTGGAAATAGGAAAATAAGTAGAAAAATACAGGCAATTATTGAGCTCACCATAAGGTATACTAATTTTGGCATACCCTAGGCTATATGTGTAATGACCCTTAACATAAATTCACGCAAAATACCGAAATCTAGAATAATCATAACAAATATCAACATTGCACATGTGATGGTAGTTGCAACTAAATATTTGATTCAATTATTTATTTCAAGGACATATCAATTTGAAATGAACACACATATTTCAATGATTACAAAGATATTTTATAAGTGCCTAAAATATTGAAATATCTAAACATTGCTAAAATACTCTAAGATTGAAGAGTAGATTAAAGATTTGTATAAACATTCCTTCTAGAGACAAAATGGTTTTCATCATTTTATCTCCAAATCCAATGGTTTTATCCTTAGATATAATAACTAAATGGAAGTTATCAAACTAGGGTTAGAGTGTGTTGATGAATTGATGAAATATTATCCAAATTACTAATGATTATTTTCCTATACGTAGATTGAAGGCCTAACATGGACACATATGTGCTAAGATCCTTTTGAAAGCTTCCCACCATTTGACATTCAAATTTGGGCCCATTAATGGCATCACTAATTGGCCATGGTGTTTGGCACAATCCTTTATTTGAATGGAAAGGGTCTAGGAAGATGCACACCAAATGCTAAGAATTCAAGAAAATATGTACCAAAAGGATGAAAAGGTAAGTAAGACTAGCCAATTAGGAGTTATGATGTTTCTCTAATATATTTCAATTTGTCATTCTATCATTATATTATTTTGATGTTAGAGGTAGAGGATACAATAAGTGGGATACAAGGATGCCAAAGGCATGATAGTATGAAAAGGTCAAGTGTTATAAATAAGAATGGTGGTAGGATAATGGTGACCAGGCTTCAAATATGCCTAAAGTAGAAAGGAGTAAAGATAAGATTTGGAGATACTCAATGTAGCAAGGATCAAGGATCGGGCTTCAAAGATAAATAATGTGAGGGGGATAAAGGATTGGGATTTAGAGATGCTAGATGTAATGATGGGAGGAGATTGAGCTTCAAAAATGCTTAATATAAGAATCAGTGAGGATTGAGAGTTTGCAATAATTCATGTAGGAAGGGAGTGGGGATCAAGGTTTTGCAATATATGGTATTATTGTTGAATAGGACAACTAAGGAGGGGGGTGAATTGGTTATCATAGATTTTAATCTTCAATTCAATTACCGGAACTAATACTTAAATTGCTTAAATGATTAATCATCAAATGCCAATGCAGAAACTCAAATCTAATGCATAAATACAATAACACTAGATTTACGTGGAAAACCCAATGAGGGAAAAACCACGGTGAGGATTAACTCACACTATAGAGAATATCAAAATCGATTAAAAAAAGGCTCACTACCTGAAACAAGGCTCACTACCTAAGATAAGGACTCACTTTCCAGAACAAGGACTCACTATCCAACAAGGCTACAACCTAGAGGGCTCACTGCCACAAAGATACAAAGACAAAGAAGACTTGTTACAGAGAGACAACAATCCCAATGCAACAAAGGGCTCCACCACAATCACTTGATCAACTTGCATGAATGATAGAGTTTTCCTCCTACTCATTGCATCTGAAATCTCATCATTAAGCTTTGCACTGATCTACCACACACATAACTAACACACACTTTTTGGATAGCATCAAAGTCGCGTATGCTCTTTCATTTATCTTCCTTCTTTTATTTTGTATATTTTTCATTACTAGCTCATCTTGTATTTATACTATCTCCAACCTTGAAAAAGATACAAAGTTTCCCATCCAACTTCAAATTCAAATTAGGTCGGTGCCAAAAAATTCTAGGGTGGAATTAGAATGAGGGCGACCCAAACACATGGGTCGCCGAGACCCAAAATAGATCCAACATGCTTCATCAACTTCAAAGATAGTGCTTAACACACGGTCGGCCAAACCAGTGTAAAACACATAGAACAATTAAGCTTGAAACTTCTAGAAACTAAAAATACCTTCAATGCAATCATAACATCTTAACTCTAGAACCACAAGTCAAAATACTTCATCAAAGGGAAATCCGGACTAGCAACTTTTCTCCTGGACCTCAGCCAAAACATAGAAAAAACATAGTTCACAACTGGTGAACACAACTCAAACTTCATAATGAACCAATAGCCAAAAATCTGGATATAGCAACCTTTAACAACCATGACCAACATATCTAAACTGCACAAACATAGGGACAAATACCGGATCATCTTGAGCAACAACTGAATACTTGTAATATTTCTTTAATACAATTTTCTCAATATCCTCAACATATACAACCAACAACAACTAGTAGATAATTAGTTGACTAGTTGACATCAATGACAACACTTTAGTTCCTTTTTTCCATTCTTGCAACAATCTCCCCCTTTTTCATTGATGGAAACACATGATGTGAAAAACCATCAAAGACAACATACCAATTCTGAATATACTTCTCAATATTTTTCTTTTTGCTTATCCTCCTCAAAATATCATCTACCTCATTACCTACTTTCTCTCATTAGCTTTCTCTCCCCCTTTGACATCAATGGAAAAGGAAAAAGATATATTCATTGAATCTTCCTTTGACATGAAAACATACTACTCACAATGACAACACTTGAAAATACCTGCTCCCCCTAAGAGGTAGCCACCAAAACATCAATCCAAAAAGATAGAACCATGAATCCACCGGACTGATGCATCTCCAAATGCATCTTAGTTTATGAAACGAGGGGAAATAATCCCTAACTTCTCCTGGAGATACTCAAAAGTATCTTTAGGAAGAGCCATTGTAAATATATCAACAATCTAATCCTTTGTCAGAACATACTCAAGCTTGAATTCATTCTCCATGACCTTCTCTCTCAAAAAATGATATCTAATAGATATATGCTTTGTCCTCGAGTGCATCATAGGATTCTTTGAAATTTTAATTACACTTGTATTATCACAAAAGATAGAAAAGGGATCATCATATAGCACTACGATATCTTTCAATGTATATTTCATCCATAGAACTTGTGTACAACAGGATGCAACAACAATATACTTAGCTTCAGTAGTAGAAAAAGAGATTGAATCTTGCTTCTTACTCAACCATGCCACCAATCTGCATCCAAGAAAGAATGCACCACCACTTGTACTATTTTTGTCATCTACACATCCGACCCAATATGTATCTGTATATGCACTAAGTGTAAAGTCAGTATCTTTAGGATACTATAATCCATAATCTAGAGTGTCATTCAAATATCTGAATGAACCATTGATTTTTGTGCTTTAGGGTGCTATGACTCTCTTGCTCTATTAAGGTTTTTCACCTAAAGGAGAGAGATAGACCCCACACAAAATCTAGGTGGTTCACTCAAACTAATGCAAGTACAATGAAAATATGCCTAAATGCAATGATCTAAATGCAACAAACTAATAAAATGGATTTTATTATTTATGCAAAACCTAAGAAATATGAAGTGTTTGAAAACACAGTGTGATATGTAGAAATGAACTAGAAACATGCACACATGAAAACATAATTTAATGAAACTGAATGGAGTGCACTTGGAAGTTGAATGTTGATGCTGGAAGGTTCTGGAATGTTTTAGAAATCATTGTTGATGGCCATTGGGATTCATTCACCATTGATGGCGAATTAGTCCAGGTTCTGGTAAATTCTGTTGAAACAGGTTTCGGGATGTTAGGAACTGAAAAATCTCAGAAAAAAATTTCTCCAGCCTGGCAATGGGACTCATTTTCCATTGATGGAGAATCAGTCCACCTATAGAAGTTTGCAAATTCTGAAGTCAACTATGTGGGTCCAGATCTGTACTTGTCTTCTTGTCGGGTTGACGAATTCAAATCTGTAGAAAATGGGCTGAATGATGTCTCCAAGCTTGAATTAGGTCTTTGTTGACTTGAATAGCTTTGATGAATTTTTTACCACTTTTCAACACCTATCTCTTTGAAATTTTTTCCTACAAGACCTGCAAACACACATGCAAAGAGGGGGGAAATGGTTAAGGGTTAGAGTATAGGGGTTTTCCTTGGTCAAACCCCACTTTGGTAATCAAACCCTTGATAAAGAAATGAAATGAGAAAAGAATGATGAAAAAATAACATGCAAGTGTCATAAAATCACCAAACCCTTGTTAAAGTCTACAGATATGTCAATGGCTGCTCCAAGATGCTTGATAATTGCTTGATTAAATGATAGAAAAATGCTTGAATGCTATGATGCTTTTGATGAGTGAATGTTTGAATGAGTTGATGAGATGGTAAAATGAGGGAAAAACATATATTTATACACACTTATGCCCTAATTTCCCTAAAATACAACATCACACGCCAACCTAAGGTCTCAATGAATAAAAACCCGAAAGAAACTTGAAATTATTTTGAATTTTGTGCTAAGAGGGACTCATTCGCCACCCATGGCGAATGGGTCCCACTCAAGGCATGCAAGTGGGCGTCGGGGATTAAGTTGTATTTAATGATGTTTGTCAGGTTTATATTAAAAAATACACTTAATTAAGCCCTGTAAGTGCATAAAGGGGCCAAATAAAGCATAAGAAAGGTGTAATTAGTGGTGACAAGTCTAGAAAAGCGTGAAAGTTTGTTACAAGACTTTACAACACTTTAGAATAAGACTTGGTAAGGGATAAAAAGGGAATATTTAGATGAATTATAATAAGAAGAGTCTAGAAAAGTGTTACAACACTTCACATCACCTTTACAAGACATCACAAAATCTTAATAATTTGAATATTCAAGACCTAATTTGTGAATGTATAAGTTACATTACAACATTAAATCTGAGCAGAATAATCCAAGCATCATAGGAAAAAGACCTAAATGACCATGAAAATTTCCAAAGATCCATTTTTCTACAGTACATTTAGCCTCCACTTTAGTGAGAGGATGAACTTGCTTGAAACTCACGCTAAAGTAGCCATGCATATTGAGAGGGATCCAAATGAATTTATGCTAGCAAGATGAGATAACAATGATCAAGAGGGATGATCAAGCCCCCAAGATGAAGATCCCATGGCAAACTAAACATAAGAACAAAGGAACACACATAAGAAAGAGAAGAGAAAAGAGAGCGGAAAAGAAAAAGGAAAAGTCATATCAAGCTTTGATCATTTGTCCAACTAGTTGTAGATGGGATCCAGGGTTGTTGTCCAGAAAAAGTACAGCCTCACTCTGGGGGCGACATAACTCATGGTTGTCCAGCTGGGTGAGAGGAGACCCAAAGATTTGAGAAACATATGCACAATTTGGTAGCCTCCTAGGCACGCATGCTATAAGGAGAGTCATTGCCTCAAAGGCCGGGAAGCTTCCCAGCTCAAGCATATCAAAGTTATACCTCACTTAATCAAATTTAATAAGGCACGAGGAAAGAGGGAAAATGTTGGTTCGTGCTTCATGAGACAAAAAAATCTTTGCATTATTAGAAATCGTGAAAAAACAAGATGGTACCACAGGCATGCATGTTGTGTTATACAAGGTGGTAAAGATGTAAAATGTAAAAATGTAAAATGAAAAATATGTTCAAAGGAGTCTTGTTAAGTTCATCCAAGGTCTATCACTTAGGCAACATTGTGTCTAACATCTCAAGAGAGGGACCAATCAAAGAATAGAATATTCACAACTTAGGGGATGTAGTGCATCACATCATGCCACTAAGAGGAGTGTAATATGCTAAGAGAGATCACACTTATGAAGGACACTATACCCAATGTCATCCAAAAAGTGACAAATACATCGTATAAAGTAACAAGGATGCACTAAGAACCAAGAAAGAAAAATGCAAAATGAATTATGCCAATGTATGCCCCCACTTTAAAGGAATCGCTACACACCGTTCTGTGAGCAATTACTTTAAAGTAGCAAATGAAAAATGAAAAAAAAAAAAAGAGACATGAGAGCTAAATTGGAAATCCCTTATGCCAAGTCATACGTTTCCAAGTAAGTTTGCTTCATGTGAAGGAAAAAGGAACAAAAGAAAGAGGGGTTGCCCCCAAAAAGGATCACACCAAACACATAAGAGATCTATGGATTTGGGGTCAATATGTTCGTTGCTGCAATGTTTTGATTAAAGAGCTTAGAACTATCATCATTCCCTTAATACATAGAACTGGAAGAATGACACAAAGAGAG